>QRFJ01000639.1:776492-1122580 GCA_006176705.1 Cocos nucifera
AGACATTTTCCTACAGAGAGTCAAAAGATTTTAGTTAGATTTTGTAATTAGACTTAATCAATTTATTTAAAAATTTTATTTTTAAATAAATTAGACTCCCACTATTTTCTAAGATCCCTACACTCCCTAGGCAGAGATGCAAAAATTTTTGCGATTAATTGATTTCTAGTGGGTGGTGCGGTCCCGCCGACTGGCTCACCAACTCACCTAACAATTATAGGTGATAGGTCAATCGATGAGTGGATAACTCTTATCCAATGATTCTCTAATCATGGTACACCTAATTCTGGTCTCTAATTCATGAATCTCATCGTGTCCGGAATATTGATCCACTCCTTAGTTAAGTCAGATCCACCATTTGCACGAATTGAATTTTTGATTGGATCCCTCACCATATTCGAAATATTGAGCCCAACCCATCCTCTAATCCGTAGCATTCAATGCCCAATAGATATGGTTGCGTCTTTCCAGTGCAACTGAACCACTATAACCAGCCGAGAACAATCAATCTCGGGAAGGGCCCGCACATTTATAATGGTGGAAGATCAATTGACTTAATCTTTTTTTAGGAAGATTCAATTTAGGTCTCTTAGACTTGATTCAGTCATAACAGTTATCACAAGCCTAGTGGCATGGGTTAGTTCGAACTGTTAACCACCTCAAATTAAAACTGGGTTGACACAAATGGCCAGGCAAGTGAGACCGGTGGAAGGGATATGCCATTAACTCGACAAGAATGCATTCAAATCGAGTAGCTCCCAATTAAAAAATAATCGATCGTATTTGCCAAACTTATCTTAGACACCAAATTATCGAACCAGAACTAATCGAGTTAGCCTACAATCTAGGCTCGATACACGGAGCCAAATTAAGTCTTAATTGGATCGATCACATGTAGCTGTGAGTCGACCTTGACCCAGATTTATAACTATTGGGCTGGTCAATTCTAAGCACTCTTGATCCCACCTAACCAATTCTTGATTCGATTTGATCAACCGCTAGACCTAATTGAGCTACCAAACCCAAACCCAATTTTATGAAAATGTCTTGGATCTAAAAATTCACAATTTTAGACCTAATTAGTTTCATAATCTTAATTAATTAAGTTTGGGTTCAAAAACAAAAAACATATATCAAAATCTTAGGATTTCAGGATCTAGAGTTTTGCAGAAAATAAGTTCTGATTTCTGATTAAAGACGAACACGCAGTACCCCTACACACCATAAGAACACCTCATCGAATGGAAGGAGAGGGCCTTTAAATCCTACTTTGTTTTTACGACCGGATGGTCAAGGGGAACGCCTTAATCATAAATATAATTGAAACTATAAAACTATTTAGATCTAGATTATATATCACATATATAATTAATGATCTAACTAATACATGCTTTGCATACATCTCATGTATCATCACTAAATTAAATATGTATATTTTTTAAATCTAAAATATCATATATATAATATCTAAAAAATAGATTTAAATTTGATCATATCAAAATAAAACTATTCTAGACAATTTATAGAACTATTCTACAACTAGTCTAAACATGCATCTTTTCATATCACATATGAATAAATCAAAAATTTAAAACTTTATTTTTTATTTTTTAGATCTGATTATAATAATTATAATATCAAAAAAATAAAATTTAAATAGATCTAAAATCATATTTAATCAAGTTAACAACATGATTATACTAAACTATACATAGAACTATTCTATTCCCAGTCTAGTCATGCACCTCATACATATTAGATCTAAATGATTTAATTTTAATTTTCTGATTTCAGATCTAATCACATCTGATGTGACATATGAAACTTTTTAATATTAGATAAAAAAATAAAAATAAAATCAGATCTAAAATAGATTCGAAGAACTGCAACCTGGCTCTGATACCAGTTGAAGGAAAAACCCGTTTTTCCAGCACAAGATCGTTCAGATTGGATGTGAAGGAATATTTCAAAATTTTTTTTCTAAAATTCTAATCAGATATGAGACTTCTCGGATCTAATTATAGAGATCTGATATTAAAAGTTAAAAATAAAATTAAATCAGATTTAATTTTAAGTATCTGATTTGGTAATCTAATTATCCTGCGATGATCTTGTTGATTTCTGAGGTTCTGGAAGGAGCCACGCACGCGTCTGACCTCTACCGGTATCCACTCAGATAGGATCTGAACGTCTTCTCCTCGTGAATCTCTCTTCAAAAAATCAAATCTGGATCTAATTTGAAAAGCCTTCAAAACGACTTCTGAGGGCAGCCTATTCATCTCACGAACACCGTTGCGTAGATGTTGAATCTTGTGCCAAAAATCTTGGACCTTCAACTCAGATTTGTGCCTAACTTTTTAGGCATGTAGAAGAGAGGGAGAGAGAGGATAGAGAGGGCGTGGATATCAGAGGAAAGGCTCTTTTGGGTGTGGAAAAAATAAATTTCGTTGAGGCAATTTCGTGAGAAGAGTTCTTATACTAGACATAGTGCCATAAAGAGTTTCTTTTTGACCAAAAATCTTATTAATTTGACCATTGGGACTTTGGACCTGATCTCCACAAAAAATCCTAGATCCCATCTAGTTTTTACGCCAACAATCCACCTGGAAGGTGGCGGCATGAAAGGATAAGGAAGAGTCTCTGTGCGTCTAGGACTCTTCCCTCAAGAGTTTGATCCAAATCAAATTCTATCAAAACCTGGGCTAGGCATCTCCAAAAATTATGAAATTTTGCACACCCAAAGTATAACTCGTGCCCTATCACATAGCCAAAAATCAGAGTAAAATAATTTCTAGAGAAATTTTTTAAATTCTCTAATCACGTGACCCTCAATTCTCTCAATTGGATCAACTATTGACCCTAGTCTAGTTACACTAGGAATGAATTTAATTTTCATAATTAATCTGATCTGGACTTGTTCCAGTCGGATGAAAATAAACTCATTCAAGATACAAAAATGAGTCAAATCAAATTCGACTCGATTACGATGAATCAGAAAGATTACAAAAGGAGAAAGTCAGGCTCATTCGTGTGCTAGCACGATTACCTTGAACCTGATTGGATCTAATCCAAATCAATCGAACTAGGTTAGCTCAATTGATGACATCCAGATTCAAACCTTTATTTGTGTGACCCAATTAGATTCAGTTCTGTATGGTAATGAGACATGTCGTGATCTCTATCATCGACATCATCGAAACATCTTTCGATGGATCAAAATTTTTTTGATTCATACAATTAGAATGATCGATAATCAAAATTATTCTAATTGCTCCCAAAATCCACCGACACCTAGCAGTATATGGTGGCAACCCATCAGAACTGAAAGTGAACCTCTCGGTGCAGCTACCTTTGTGATTGGATTTTTCTATCTTGAGCCCTGACAGGATTAGGGTTAAGGTGAACTCGTCAAACCTAATATCCGTCATATGAATTAATCATTTGATTCGAGTCCTATGTGAAATCCTTTATAGAAACTCTTTCTATCATCTTCACTCTGCCATGGTCATGGGCTTATGGACTCGATTCTCATGATCATCATAGGGCTACTCCTCATCTACCAAGGTAGATAGATCCCTTATTGGTGCAATCCAATTCCTACAATGAACGTACTATAGCCAACATATACCTCAGGATTCCGAATGGCTAGGAGACCGAGTTATGGTATAGTCAAACTACAACACCCTCAAGGTGAATTGCCGATGCACCTCAGGTCAAAGAACCAGACACATTACTACAACATCGAGCCAGTCATCGACGAGAAGGTAGACTTCCTTATGAATGCTCGAGGTGGTCACGCTCAGTGCCCTTGTTCTCTAATGAGTATCTGTACTCTCGCTCCGGTGTCTCCATACCATAGACTCAAGACTCATTTACTCAAAGAAAGTGATCGTACACCAACCTTCCGGATCAATCACCATCCTCGTGATGATCCTACGGTCGGGAGCAGTTTATGAGTTAATTATGAAAATTAATGTCTTAAATTTTCAACTCTTTGAAAATATGAATTGTCATTACCGTTAATTCAAAGGATGTATCACATACACTTTAAATACATACTGTGATAGAAAATAATTTTTTTATTAATTTATAGTCAAAATTATAAAATTATCCGTAGAAGTGTATTACAAGTGTTAGCCAATCTGGCTTTTAGGGCACACATTTAATAAAGGATTCTTTTTACATCATAATTAGCTATCGTTGCCGATATAATGACAGCATCATTGTAGGGAGTTTGTATTCTCCTTACATCATCGTTCGAAAAGAAAATTATATTATTGTTCTATTGTTTTTTGGCCGATTCCTCTTTGGAAGTTGTCCCCCAGTTTTTGGGTCGTCCGGAGATCATGTTGATGACTCCGGCCGTAGGTCGGTTGTCATGCGCTTCCTTCGATTGACGTTGTGGTTGTCGGTCGGTTGGGATCGGAGGGTTGCATCGGAATTTACCGAGGAATTCTCGACGAATCAGGTCCTCGATTTTGTCCTTGAGTTGAATACACTGTTCGGTATCGTGATCATGATCACGATGAAACCGATAGTACTTTTTTCGATTGCGACTCCTGGGCGGTGCCTTCATCGGTGGGGGGCGTCATATGTACTCTGTTCCTTTAATTTTCATTAGAATTTATGCACGAGGAGCGGTCAACGGAGTGTAGGAGTTGAATTTCATGCTGAATCTATTCAGCCGTGGACTCCATCGGGATGGCGAAGCTCTTTTATCAGTTGACTGTCAACTTAACTCAGCAGGGGCTTTGCTCTTCTTTTGACCTTTGCCTTCCACTCGACGATGGTCAGAAGCAGCTTCATCCGCGCGGATATGTTTGAATGCACGGTCCAAAAGTTTTGAATAGGTTTGTGGGTGGTTCTTATCCAACGAGTAAGTGAACCTTGATCCCTTCAGACCTCTTTTCATGGCTGAAATAGCCATGTCTTCACTGAGGTCCTTGACCTCAAGTTTGGCAGCGTTGAAACGTGCCATAAAATCTTGTAACGTCTCTCCTTCATCTTGCTGGATGGAGAAGAGACTGTCAGCCATCTGCGGCATCCTTCGGCTGGTGCTGAAGTAGGCTGCGAACGAATCTTCTAGCCGTTCAAAAGAATGAATACTTCTCGGCTTCAGCCCAGAATACCAGGCTCGAGCAGCTTTCCGAAGAGTTGCCGGGAAGCCTTTGTAAAGAAGGGCGTTGGAGGCCCTTTGGATCATCATGAGAGTTTTGTAACTCTCTAGATGATCAATCGGGTCTGTGGAACCATCGTACGGTTTCACTTGTGGCATTTTGAACCGATTAGGGATTGGTTCATCTATAATTCATTGAGAAAATGGGGGGCTGTATGAATGCTAGAGTTGTCGGAACTCCCCCGATTAATCACATTCAGTCGGATGAGTTGGCGGTCGATTTCTTTGAATTTGTGCTATGGTCGTCGAGCCACTGTAGTTATGAAAATCCAGGGATAGAATCCCCTGAAGAAGGCAAAGAAGATGGTGATCGTGGCCTCTTTCCCTTTTTGATACTGCATCGAAGGGAAGGAGAAGATGATTTCCGAGAATGGCGAGAGTGCTGTGACGGTGATGGGTCATTGCGGCGAGAGTATCGAGTCGATCGTCTTTCAGGTGAAGGAGATAAAGATCGCCGTGGGGAGCTGCAACTGTGTCTTAATGGCATAGGTTGTGCTGGTGATTCTTCCACCATCGGTTGTTGTTGTTGGAGGTTGTGGACAACCTCCGTTAGGATTTGCATTTGCCACATTAAAGCAGCAAGCTATTGGGTTTGGGCATCCGCCGGAGTTGCCAGACGTGGGAAATTAGGCTTTGCCATTGGAGGTGGAGGAGGAAGTCGGTCTTGCCTAATGGAGCCAGTGGAGTGCTGGGCTCGTGTTTTTGGCATCTTTGTAGAACAATTTGTTTTCTTGATCTTTTTATTCTCCTATCTGGCGCGCCAATCTATTGCGGCCAATCCATCTGTTGCGCCTATTGCCGGAGGAGAGTACCTGCAAGAGAAGTCCACTTCGACCAAAATAGTTTTCGGTGAGGATCCTCCGATGCTTAAGTTAGTGGGGGAGTGGTGAACAGGATGATTAAAGTAAAAAATTAGCAGAGTCTAGCTCAGTATTTTCTTACCAAAGTACTTGGTTTACCTCCCTTTTATAGGAAAATATTATAGTAACCGTTTGTAACGGTTGAGTCGTGGGGTTCCGCTAATTCCGGCATTAAGGGAGCAGTTATTGCTCATTATTCGATCGTGAAGACTGTGATGCATGTCATGTGGCGTGAATGTAGGATGTACGACTATATGTCGGTTGTGCCGATCATGTGTCGGCATTTGACTGTCTATCGACATTTGGAGTCGTCCTACTTAGGTAGTCGGTTGAAAGTTGAAAATTGGTGAGCCAATTGTCAGTCAGTTGAAGAGATCCGATCGACAGTCAGTTAAATAGAGACAATTATTGGTCGGTTGGTCGGATGGTTCGTTTGTTATATGTTGGGCGCCAAATTGTTGATGTTTAATCGATGAAGCCAATAATTAATCGGTTCATAACCTATCGCTTGGTCGGTGGCACCGGTTATCCATCGGTGCCGCTAACTGTGGATCGGCGTACGGATGTAAAAATCATTATGCTCAACACTGTTCATTGTCCGGTCTGGTTCGGTATGCCCCGAACCAGCTGGTTCGGTGTGGTTTAACATTCTATGGTCTATTCCACATAGATGATGAGGCATTGCTTGAAATCTCAACACTATGCTCTTATAAGGTGAATGAAAATGCAATATAATCTATTCAAATATAAAATGTAGTACTTTTCATTAATTCAAAACTAAAGTGACTGTACTCCGATAGGATACCTTAGGGTGCAAGAATGGCTTACTTGCCATAAATGCTCGAGGAACATCATTGAGTTGAGAACTTACTCTCAGGTTTGCTCCATGCCAGGCCAATACTAGCACTAGAACAACATTAGCGTGGGATGTAATAAATCTTTTCTTAGCATAACTATAAAATTTTCTTTTCTTTTCTTTTTTTTAATTTCTTTGTTGCTACATGGTTTGCAAATACATCAGTATGACACATGCTGGTTGGTGATTAACACTCCCACCAACACTGATACTTGAAACCTGGGGAGGTGTATGTGTAGCATATCATTATGCAAGGTTCTCAATCTTGGTATTGAGAACCATACTATAATAGGCAATTACATGATCAATGAAAAACCATGATTTTTTTCAATTCATGGATCATCCTTAGATTTATAGAATATTATGAAGTCATGCTAAATTATAAAATTTTGGCATGTTTTCCCCTAACTTCACTAGTTTTGTACCTATTCTAGACATAAAAATGAAGAAAAAAAGGAAGAATGAAGAGGAGGGATGGGATTATACCTGATTTGGCTTGGATTTGGGCTCAAAATTGATAAATCATCCCCCGTCCCTAACTTTTACCCCACAAAGTCCATTGTTGGAAGCTGAATTTTTAAAGAGAAGAGAGCTCCTATCTTATAGGTCATGGGGTTGCATGAATTGCTTCAATCTAAGCAGAATTGGGTAGTTCCACTCAGTTCAGACTTAGTTCCACACCGTTTGAAGTGGTTCGGAGAGGTTTGGGCCACCTATCAACTTGAAAGGCCTTTACCAACCAAGTTCCACATTAGTTTTGGTCAGTATCTCCAAACCAAACTGTTTAAGTCCATTTGGCAGCTCCTATCATCATGAATTATAAGGATCTTGTGATATTAAAGAAGGCACATACGATAAGTGAGTTAATGGATAATGTTTTTATAGTGTTATACTTAATATAGACAATTTTGTACTTTTTAAGTGTGATTAGCAAAATAATTCTGGGAATTTTTGTTGTTCAATGTTGTAGGGAATTTCTTACCTAGGCAAGCATTTAGTTTCATGCCAACAAATCTGTCTTAGTTGATTAATTTAAGTCTAATCATGGTTTATTGATTTGGTACAAATAATTATTATAGCATTAAAGGCCATATTTTGGGTGATGAACAAGAGAGGCATATAACAAATATATCAAGAATGCTAAATGCACATGAATGGGAGAATAATAACTACAATAACTACTCATGCATAATTAGGAAAATACTATTGGCTTATGGTCTTCACTATCAGTTATCTAAGTTTGTATTAGTTTACCCATTTTTTAAGTTTTTTTTTTAACTAAGTCGGATATATTATACAATCTCTGTGTGGATATATCTATGGGAGTCAGAGTACAGTACATCCAAGAGCTAGGTAGGAGCAGTGGACACGAAGTTCCACAATGTAGTCCTGGTGTGGTTCACAACATAAGCCACCACTTAATTAGCAGCATTGGCTTCCTTGTAAGCATGTGCTACTTCAAAGGTGTGAAATGCATCCACCATCCCTTAACAATCCTATATCAGGGGATGGAAACTAGCCTCCTTGGATGTCGACATTGATAGCCACTAAAAGATAGTCAAGGAGGCCCCCTTGAGAAAGATGTGGGAAGTCCTCAAGGTTTTTGTAGCTCATAGCAATCCTTCCTGTGCAGTTCGCAATTCCGTCATTGAAACCATGCTATCAAAGACTCTGATTTCACCTGCAGTGATAAAAGAACTATCATGACTCATAATAATGAAGCTTGCTCTACTATAAGTATCTCTATTCTGCATACCACCATCGAGGTTGATCTTGAGGAAGCAAGAGATGGTGGCTCCCAGGAGAAAAGGTTATCTGTAGAAACGCAAAGCTTGCAGAGAGAAGCCATAGGTTTCCTATGTCAGAGATCTTTCTGGGACTGTCGCCTGGATAAACTCTTGATCCTGGATGGTGGCTTTCATTAGGATCATTTTGGAACTCCAAACCATGCTTTGGAAAGTGCACTTAATCTTGGCCCGCCAAATATGGTAAGAAATTTAGCATATCAAGATACCCTCAGTCTTCTGCTCACTTCTAAGAGAACTCTCCTTAATAGCATAGAGGAAGGCATCAAGGGAAAGTATTGAGATGGTGGATGAGTTAGGAAAAGGGGCCTGCCTCCAAACCTTAGTCGCCAAGCTACACTCCAGAGTAACATGAGAGGTAGATTCCATAGAATCAATGCATAGATTACAGTGGTTTGGAATGTGAAGACCAGCTAGTGCAAAATGCCACAACGTGGGAGCCGGTCCCATGCAACCTTCGACATGAACAGAGTGATCCTTGGATGAGCACCAAACCTCCATGCCAAGTCGAGGCCAGAGGTTAGTGATTCTGGAAATGCTGTTGTGTTCTTTGATGAAATCAGCAGAGGGAGAACTTTATAAATGGGAGAAAGGGTGCAATTTAATGATTTGAAATATTTGTAAATGCATGTAATGAAAATACTTGTGGAGTAATGCTACATGTAGAATCGAGAGAAGATCATCCTAAAAGGAGAGAGCCTGGTATGCTTTAAATCAGTTGCGATGCATGAAAGAAGTGGACTAGAACTTATGCCATCAGGAGATCTTCTCAATAATGATTAGATCTGTTTTTGTATAGCATAAAATATATTTAGCATTAAAGGTTCATGATGAGAATGATTGTGACAAAGTTGAGAATCTTGGCATGTAAGTGCAGCAAACCCGGAAAGATGGATTTTTATATGTCAATAGGTTTAGGATAGAAGGCGAGGAAATTTGTTGGTTTGTACAGGTGAATATAGGGCAAGAAAGGCTCCAATGAGGAATCATCTCAGATTAGATGAAGAATCAGAAAGGATAAGAGGGGGACAAACAAAAACTTCGTCGATGCAGTAAATAGGGATTTATTCCAGGTGAACATAGTGTTAAAGCACTAGTTTATAAAGAATGTCAAGACATAGGTCATCCCCAAGCTTTGGCTGTAAAAAATATGGTTTTCTTCTATTCTATATTCACCTTTTGACAAAACGTATAAATGCTTATTAGTGACTTAGTGTATCATGCATATTTGTGACTTCTACAATGCACTGACCTTTTGGTGAAAAGCATGAATAATCAGCAGCATAAATATCCCATACTGATGCAAGCAAAATTTGTGGGCTACACGTATCATTTCATATTGCAATTTGAGCATTTATTTTTTTACAAATTTGGAGTTCTAGATGAATTAATACTTGACAAATTTTGGTGTCTGGGACATTATGTCCAACATGAGGCATATATAGAAATTATTGGGAAAGTAGGAATCCTGATGCCAACAAATGGATCAAATAATACTATATTTTCTTGTTGAGGAAACTTGAGGGCCTGCCTTTTTCTATTACATTCACATTCATGTGAATAATTTGAAATGTGACATGACAAAATTAAGAGCTCAGTGCATATGGATTTTAACCTTTTCAACTGATGAATTTGAGGGAACCTACTTTTATTAATCATTGTGGGGAGAATCGTTGGCCTTTATTCAGATTTTACCTGATTAAGAAAAGATGATGAGTGGCTTGTAATTTTGAAGTGACAGAGACGAGTGGCTTTGTAATTGCAAAGTAATAGAGGAACATCTGACTGTACAAGGTCTTATATCAAAGGCAATTGCTGGGCTGACAAGAAACTAAAATTCCAATTCAACAAAGGAGTCATATGAAATGATACTTGTAGGAAGGTACACGAAAACATACTTGTAGGAGGGTAAGAAAAGTCATCAAAAAACCACCAAAGCACCACCTTATAAAACTATGTATTGTAACACAGTTCATGAACCTAAATGCCATGACCTCAACCATAAAATGATTTGCTACATGGTTGCGGGACTGATAGGAAACTAAAATTGCAGTCCAAAAAAAAGGTTTCAGGAAAGTGAAATTGGTAGGGAGGCAAGAAAAATTGTGAAAACACCATGCTCTAAGATAGACTGTGTATGGTATTACAGTTCATGAACCTAAAATAAGGAGCACCAGGACTTCAACCATGGTGTGATTTGCTACATGTTGGGAGTTGCTAACATTAGAGTTACCTTTGGCACATAGTTTGGATTTGGGATAGGAAAATCTGGTAATAATTTAACATATTTTATTTAATTATATAATGAGAAGTTTCTTCTATACTGCATTGATATGCATGTTCTGATGATTCTGGAAAGTTCTAAAAATTGTCGAGTTTAACAAAATTGGAACCTTTTTCTCAATGTGCTACTTAGTCTTGTTTATCTTGTGATAAAAGCATCAAAGTCATGAATATATAGGAGTTAACAATTTGCATGAGGTTGTTTTTATATAGCACATGTATAAAGTAAAATAAAATATACATGCATTACGGATGCCACTTATATTGCTTTTGTATTCTACACAGGTGAAACATTCATTTTCTTCAACAAACAGATAAAAGGGAACAAGAGAGAGATTCTTCAGCTTGGTGTTCCATTGTTTCAACCAACTAATGAGGAGGCATCAAGTAAATTCTAAATTTATGAGCTTGATCACTATCTTCCTACTTTTATCATGCTTTTTGCAAGATCGAATTCATCTTAATCATGCACCTAGTTTTTTTTTGTCAACACTTCAATTCCTTGATAAATGGGACATGTGTTTTGTTTTTTTTTGCTTTGACAAAAATGCATTTTGACTGCAATTATTTTTTTCTCATAGAATTTATGTTACACATCTCAGTCATTACAAGTCATTACATGATATAACCACTTGAACAATTTTCCACACCATCCAATAGTATTCTTAAAATGATCCATTTTGTGTGCAGATGATCTTGCATATTCTAATTCAGCATTATGCTGGAATGCATGCATGTGTTTTAGGGACCAGTCTTACTTTTGTTTTTCTAATATGCTCTATAAGTTTAGTTAATCATTTGAAGAAATAGGTTGGACTTCTCTAAATGAAGAATTTCTCAATATCTTTACAACCATGTATCTAGTGAATAATTTGGGTGTTGGGAAAATAATGAAGTATGTTTTGGATATTGTTAGAGATTTATAAATAAAACGTGGCAGACTTGCTTACCTTATGTTGATGTTCTCAACACAGAGCTTTAAGTAACAATGCTATCTTTGTTCTGTAGGTAATATAGAACCAATTCCCCCAGTTTTGCAGACTGTCATTGATCACCTAGTTCAATGGCATTTAATACCAGAGAGCAAAAAACCGAACAGTTGCATTATCAACTTCTTTGATGAGGTATCTCTCTTTGTCCGAAACTTCTCCGGCATAGAAAAAGCATCCTTTGTTTACCTTTTGAATCATCAATCCCCAAAACTGAGTTCCTTGTGGACCTCTACAACTCATTCTGCAGGATGAATTCTCACAGCCATATTTCAAACCTCCGCACTTGGACAATCCAGTCTCCACACTTTTCCTTTCTGAGACAACAATGGCTTTTGGACGGGTGCTTGTCAGTGATAACAATGGAAACTATAAGGGCTCCCTCACACTTCCACTGAAGGAAGGGTATGTGTTGGATTAAGTATCCAAGCGATATCATTTAGTTGTATTTCTTACTATGCTTTATGTTATTATTTTATAAGATCTAAAATTATATAGGCATATATTTATTTCTTTTAATATCAGCGGCAAGAGTTAATTGAGTTAGCAACTATTTGATTCTGAGATTATCTAATAGTGGCTTACCCCTACTTAAGTTAGCAATTTACAATTTCTGACTAACATAACTAGCTAATTTGCAGGTCGCTACTAGTCATGCGTGGGAATAGTGCTGACATGGCAAGGCATGTCATTTGTCAATCCCCAAACAGAAGGGTGAGCATCACTTTTGTGAAGGTTCGACCTGCCAACAACCAAACTGATTGTTCCACCATGTCTCCACTAACCACAGCTATGACCCTCTGGCAACCTGGAAGCCCTCCACCACAACAAGTGCAAGGTGGTGGAGTCATTGCCTATGGGCCTCATGGTGTGATTCCAGGCACATGGGGGGTGACTGTTCCTGCTCCGGTCGTCATGCTGCCATCACACCGTCCCATGGTCATGACTCCTGGTAGAAGAATGTCACGCAATGGCACTGGTGTATTCCTACCTTGGGCAGTGGGCCCCAAGAAATACACCAAGCATCTCCCACCGCGTATTCAGAAGAGAAGGTTCCTCTCACTGCCATCCCTACTGGAGGCACAAGTATAGGAGAGGCCACTAGTTTCTGATGTTAAAGTGTCACTAGCTGCCAAAGGATCTTTTATAGTTATGAACAAGTTCTTGATTTCAGTTATTTTGAAACAAGAGTGATTTAGGTCTTGTCCCCATTCCAGAAGTGCAGTGGAGTTTAGGACATTAACAAAAAAAAAAAAAAAAAAAAAAAAGAAGGAAGAAAAAAGAAAGAGATATAGAGAGCAACATTTTCTAGCGTCTTCACAGGAGCTTCTTTGTCATGTACTATATGGGATGCATTTAGTTATGGTTAGCAACAAGTTGTGGAGAAGGCTTTGTGTATCTAGTTTCTTTTAGATGGAAGGATGATTGCCATGGTGCGTAGCTGTTAGGATAGTTGAGCTGTGGGACTTGAAATCCCTCCAGTGAAGGACAAAATTTTGTAATATTTCTGTTAAGTTTTATTCAGCATGGATGAAATTTCTTATATTGATTAAAGAGCTTTCGACGCCAACTGCATTGTGGTGGTGATTTAGTTTAATCGAGATTTACGGAGGAAGGAGCTATTTTTTGCTTTCGTGAGTTGGACGGTGAGGTGGTGTTGTTGTTGCAAACTAGTTTCATGCAGGATCAAATGAAGATTTCTGCCACAGATCAGATTTTGTACAGGACCAGATCATGCTTTAGAACCTACTCGAAAGATAGCGCAAGTGGCTGTAACCTATATCATCATGGGGTTTATGCTCCTAAGATAAATTCAGTTTTGCTGGTATGATAACCTCCCTTTATATCTATAGCAGGCTATCGTCTAAAGCCTATGTTATAGCGGCAAATGAAAGAAGAATCTTTTCACAATTTCAGCTACATATTATGATTGTTGTCAATCATGCAACGCAACTCACCACCTTTAGCATCTTGGGTTATGATCAAGAGTGGTTGACTGAAAAGTACTTGTAACACAAAACCAAATAGTTGCAAGGCTTTATGGTGCTTTTGGAAAAGCAGAAAAGAAGATGTATGGAGGCAGTGGTTTGCATGTTTTCCTTGCCATAAAGAGGTAAACACTAATGGTTTTCTTTGCGTTGAAAAGAATTTGTTCTATTTTACAATCCTAGGCAAACTACCTTAAAAGAGAAAGCAAGCATAGAACATCAGTTTATTTGTAGTATTTTGCTCATGCCCCCACAGCTCACCATTACCTCCTCGATACTTCTAACTAGGCATCTGCCTATTTCCTGGGGGAGAGCGTTTTCCATGCCCGCAACCCAGCACAACACGCACCAAGGCCAAACCTTCCGAGTCCTTTCCACGGACATATATATAAACACGTAGTAGGACCACCGAGGTTAGAACTTTTGTAAATTAGATAGCCTAACTGTAGACAAATGTTAGCTTGCCATGAAAAATTTTCATCACTAGAGCTGAAATATAATTATGTTTAGTACTAAGCATTTCAATAGAAAATTGTAACTTAAATATTTACTTCTCATTTGACCCTATGTAATTGTGTGAGCTTTCTGTACAGAGCAAAGTGATCATGTCATATATAAGCCAAGCTATTCCGAAAGGCAGACTGGGTCTTTCTGGTCACAGTTTAGACAAAACCCCCTTTTTGCTATGGAATAAATAATATTTGCTTCCAACTGCATAATTCTTCTAGAATCAATATAGACTTGTAGTGGCTCTACAATATTATTAGGTGATATGATTAAAAATATGAATTCGAAGACTTTGACCTGAGCTATAATGAAAATGATCTACCATCATTAAGCTATTTACTGTTAAAATATTATATATTGAATGCATAGATTAGAAATCTTTAAATTATAAAAAATATTTTAAATAATAGATCACATCTAAGGTTTAGATCGGTAGTTCTAGGCCTTTGCCATCCGGTACAATTTTATTTGGATTATTCCATGGGTACCTATATATTAGCTCTACTCTCTCTCTCTCTCTCTCTCTATATATATATATATATATATATATATATATATATATGGATGTATGTATCTATGTATATGTATGTATGTATGTATGTAATTTGTTGAAAATCACAGCACTTACAACATGTTCAATTTAGCGTTTGGGATAATTTCTGTGTGTATCTAGATACAACCCAGTGACCAATAGCATTGTTATTAAGAGAGGCACGGCACTATCAATAATGCAACACGAGAGTCGCTAGTTAATGCAAGTACAAAAGTTTATATAAGAAAATAAAATGATCAATGTCATTGCATTGCGCGAACCACTTGAGCATTAGACTTGAACACCTGGTCCCTCATGCTAGAACCACGCATAGGGAGGCACAATATCATACTACTAGCAAATACACGTAAGATATGGAAGTGCAAATAATAAAGACAAGAAAAAGTGGCGAACATGTTTAGTAGGGACTCAGCTCCATCAAGTTTGAAGAGTTTTGATAGAGAGCAACACCAGTCACTTCTTCTCTCCCTTCTTTTGCCTCTCTCTACACCTCCCAGTGACTCCCAATCTCATGACCTTTGCTGTCCATCCCTTATATATCTCCTAATCCTTCTTGTTATGGATAAATTTCTTTAGCACCTATTGTTGGAGATAATTACCTGCAAAATGACATCCATTCTAATCGAAATTATTTTCAGTAAGGGTTCTCCGATACTTAAGTTAGAAAGAAAAAATTTGATCGAACAGATGAATAGAAAAATGATAGAGCCTCGTCCGGAATTATTTTGCCAATGCTTTTCGTTTATCTTACTTTTATAAGTGAAATATTAGTAACCGTCCATAATGATCAGAAGTCGTGGAATTTCACTTATTTCGGCATTACAAGAGCAGTTAATGCTCATTATATAATCGTGAAGAGACTTTACGCACATTCTGCACCGAGAATATAGATCCTACTGACTGTATGTCGGTATTGTTGTTGTGCCAACTATATGTCAGTAATATTGTTAGTGCGACTGATCATCGATAGTTTTGATATTCTAATTGGTTAGCGGTTATTTATTCTTGGAGTTGTTCCATTTATTGGAGAGTTGATCGGGAGTTGCTATCCATCGATCGATCGACCGACAGTTGGTCATGAGTACGGTTGGTTGTCGACTATAAACTAGGTGTGCAGACTGGTTGACGATTGGTTCATTCGATCGGGAGCCATCCAAGTTGACTTATAGTTGTTTATCATCAACTGAAGATTTGATGTAGTTGCCGTTTAGTCGGCAATGTCGAATGTAAGTTGGAGAGCCGATATACAATCGGGAGGAGCAAATTTAATGATCCTAACACTTCTAAATCCCCGGATCTCCCACTTCTCCTCGCCATATCTCTCCCTCCTCCTCTTTTTCACTTTCTCTACCTTCTGAAAGATTTGTAGGCCTGCTTGACTAAGTCAACTCATCGACAAGAGCCATATGGGTTAGAAGAACCCTCAGGAAACGGAACCAATTGTTTGGAAACAAGGCCCATATAGGTTAGAATCTTAGGGGGTAATATAAAATATCAAGGCACTCACTTATGTAAACAGGGACTCTGATACAGTGGATTGGAAGTGCTTGCCCACTTTAATTTTCCTGATAAGGCTATCAGGTGGATTGACATATGTGTGAGAAATCCCCTGTTTTGTGTTATTGTTGATACCAAGGTACTCCTCTATCGCTTCTTATTTTTTTCAGTCTGTGTGCGGTGGCCGTTAAAATCAACGGTGCAATTTAGCCCAAAGTGTTCAAGGTCTCTGGTTGTAGAATACATCAGTTATTTGGGCATTAGAAGAGTTGATGATATGGATCATAACCTTGGAGAAAAAGTTTAAAAATGGGGGACATGCAGTTTTTGATGGATAAGATCAAAGGCTGATTGGAATCACGGAAATGGAAGTTGTTATCTTCATCTCTTTGGGTTACTTCGGTGAGGTCTGCTCTATATCAATTTATGTGACCCCCACACGGTTGTATCGAGCAGTTTCATAGGCTGGTTTGTGCTTCACATGGGGTCATATACAAGTAGGAGCAGGAGAATTTAGACCACAGCATGAGAAGTTATGTGCAAAACTAAGGGGATGGGTGGCTTGGGTACTCCAAATATTGGGATCTGGTGAGAAGCCTTGACGAGCAAAGTGGCTGGCAAAATCGCAGTGGAACCTGAAAGTCTGGTGGCTCGCGTTTCGATACCAAAATATCACTTAATGGAGATTGGAGGGTTTACAATCACCCAAGAAATGCCTCACCAGTTTGGAAGAAATTTTGCATGGCTTCTGGACTGCCATGTGATAAATTCATTTGGTCTGTTGGCAGGGACTACTTGATTCAAACTGAATCGGATTGTTTTCAAGCTTGTCCATATCTTGTGACATGGACTTAATTGCAGCCCACCAACGGTCGATCATTTTGTAACAGAAGAAGGTGAATGGAACTCTAGTCTTGTGGAGCAGTGTTTTCCTCCTGCAATTGCAAGGTTAATCAAACAATCTCCTATTGCCGGCGATTCAGATGTAGCATTAATTGCAAGGTTAATCAAACAAGCTCTTAAATTCCACAGCTTCATGACGGCTAGCCTAAAAGTAGCTCTCCATGAACTCCCACCAATCTTCATCATCCTTCCCACCATCTGATCTGCTCAATTGATTTCTTATCATGCTACACGTTCGTCCCTTCAAACTTCCACACGATAAGAGGCTATACCATTTTGTCACATACATATTATCCAAATTAAACTAAATAATAACTCCATATGCTCCTTCCTCTACCCTTCATGGGGGACTCTTGAATATTTTAATCTTGCATGGAACACCCACCCGAATATGCTATAAGCCATATAGTATGTGTATGGACTAAATGGGACCCATAGCATGCAATTGCTCAAACCACCTCAAAAGAATGGAGGAATAAGCATATTTTCAATTTCAAAACCAATGGTCGAATGTGTGTTAGCTTAAATTAAAATTGTCCAAGAAAACCAGCGGCAACCTTTGCCAGCATTTCCCCCGCATTAATGTGTATAAGCCATCTTTAAAGATCTCACGATGTGAAAGTCAAAGCATCGAATACCACTCATAAGTTGGAAATTGTTCGACAGAATGAACTCCTACGATGCTGTGCAATCTTCCACTTCTTAGTCTTCATATTTTATAATCGAGAAATTAGAAAGATAATGTTTCCCTTGGTGCTAAATCTCTTGGAGATCCATTTACTAACAGAAAAAAAGTTGAAGAGAGACATATTTAATCCCCAAAATTTGTCAGAATATTTGTTGAAGAAAATATCTTTCACTGTATTTTCATTATACAACTAGTTTTTTATCAAACCACAGAGTTTTGCCATCTTCTGATAACTGAGAATTCAATTTTCCTCTCTTTAAAGCGGTTTTTTAGAATAAACTAGAATAAATTTTACCAACATCGGACCAGCATTATGCATGCTAAGTGACATCTATAACTTCACTTTTGCAATGCAATCAAACATAAATGTTAATTGCATTTAGCCATGACGATCGGCACATTTTAGCCATTTGTATTTGGGACTTTGTGGACCCAATGATGGGATATGGTATTGCCGCTGCTATTATTGTAGTGTCCGTGACACTTCCATTTGTTAAAAGCAACTTCTAGGATACGAAACTACATCAAGGATCAATAAGATATGAATGCCAAAATACAGCATGTGGTTCATTTAAAATTACTAGAAATTAAACCCATATAGAAGTAAAATATAACAAAGAACTGAATGATATCAGCATTTTAATCTCCCCCGTTTAAAAGGTAAGGTCATCATACAAGCATTGCCTAGCAAGGGAAACAATGAGAACAATTTAAAGCACATTAACACATAAACAATAAACCAAATGATACAGCACTTTAAGATACAAACGTTTAAAAGTTCAAAAAAGGAATATTTTACTACCAATTTACCTAAAGTGCGGCAGCTGAATAGCACCATAGGGAGATACACGGTGGTACTAAACTATAAAGCCATTGCGTATAACCAATGGTAGCGATTGCACATAGCTCATGTAAAACTACCAAGTTTATGCTGCTTCCTGTAGTTTCATTGGCGGCGGCAGTTGCATATCGAATAGGAAAAGGAAGGCATTTTTTTTTTTTAATCTTAGAGTAATTATTCAAATTAAAAATATTTTTGAACATGAGACCTATTGGTGCGGTCAACCCTCATTGGACACGTGGCATCATCGGAAGGACCATCATCTCAGATGAATGCCAAAAATGATAAGTATCGATCTCAAGTCGATAAAATACCGACCTAGAGCCGAGGTTGATTCTTAGCCAGATAGCCAGATTGTGATCGAGTCTAGATCAGCAAAACACCGACCACCATAAAGCCCAGATTTGTGAATCATCGTTCTTAATACTCAAAGCAAACATGAACTGAGATCGGTAATTGATCAATCTCAGTAAGGCCGTACTGAATCAGATCAATACATTGCCACCCTGAAGGATAGCATCTGCTGAGTTTAAAGAAAAATTGGGTTTATATCGATGTCCAGCAACAGTAATTTGCTTGAAACCTATTTCTGCAACCATCTTATTTCTATAAGATCGGTAAATCACCGACCTCATCATACAACCCAGCTCGATGATTTACCGACCTTGACATGTTCCGATAGCCAATTAAGCGTCAACTACACTCCAACCAAATTACGGCCCTCCTCCAGCTGTATTATAACTAATTGCCACCAAAGCAAATAGCTAACAGTTATAATCTAGCAAGCCATAACAAACTAACGACCTAACAAACTTTTCTTAAGGTCTAAGCAAATTTCTCTATAAATAGAAGGATATGATATTCCTCCAAGATAAGCACAAATTCACAGAGTCAAAACTCTGCTGAAATTTGCTATCAACTTTTTCAAGAAAGATCGAACCACTCTCCACTCAAACCCTCTCATTCTACCTTTCAATCTTTTATTTCCACTATCTGTTGGCAAGGCTTCAGTTGACTTAAGCATCGGAGGGTCCTAAATCGGAGGGTACTCCACCTATTGGTGCAGAATCTAGTTGATGCCGGATCGAGCTGGAGGGAGGAGGATGAGGTCGCCGCCGGGGACCTGCAAAATAAAGTTTCATCCGAAATCAGTGGGGGTGGCTCCGGCAGGATCCTCCGACGGTCAAGTCAGTTCTTCTGGCCAACAGAAATGGAGTGCTCAAGAATGAGTTCGACAGAGTTTAGAGGAGGAGAGGAGAGCTTAGAGCCTAGAGTAAGCGTATCTGGAGGATCTCTTTTTATAGGCGGAGCTTGTAGCGGGTTGATGGTGACAGCTGCAGCTGCCTGATAGCGGACCGCTCGAGGTCTGACAGAGTCAGTCATGGAGGGAGGTGCTGTCTGCATTGCCGGCTGCAATAGATTGATGGTGACAGCCATCGCCGCCTGGTAGTAGGTCACTGTTGCCTGCAGCGGATTGATGGCGACCGTTCGTCGAGATTTAATGGACGTAGCTCTGAGAAAGCAGGCATTGATTGGTGGACTTCGGCATATATCGATTCTAGAAGAGTTCGGACTCCTGAAAGGGATAGTCTGGTGGGATTATTCGAGAGCAATCCGCTGGAGGAATCCGACTAAGGGAGAAGTCTTGGAGAAGTTTGGCTCCTGGAGGAGTTCGATCGAAAGAAAAGCTCGGAAGGAGTTCAGCTCCCATAGGTGTTCGGCTAGAGGAGCGTGGAGAGAGTTTGGCTCTCGTGGGAGTCCGACTGAAGTTCGACCGCTGAGAAGTTCGGCCAGCTGAAGGAGTTCGACAGAAGCTTGGCTGCTGAGAAGTTTGGCCGACTGAAGGAGTTTGGCTAAGACTCGTCCGCTGAAGCTCTTTCGTGGCTACTGATTGAATTAGGCTGAGCATCGAACTGGACTTCGATAGGAGCGGGGTTTATCCCCAACAATAGTCTCCCCCACTTTCGAGTTTGAAACTTAAAGAAAGGGAGTGTGGAAAGATCGACTGTCGAAGTTCTCTTCTGGGCTCCGTGCTGGTTCAGGTTGAAGCTCGAAGGAGATCTCATCTCTAGCCAAAGTTAATGTTGAAGTTGAAGCCCGGGGTAGATCTCATCTCCAGTCGAGGTCAAAGTAGATCTCATTTACTGTGGTCGAGGTCAGAGGTTGAGCTCCTCAAGGGCGATATTGTCTCCAGCAGCCGAGGCTGACTCGAAGGAGATCTCCTCTCCTACGGTCGAGGTTGACTCAGGGGAGATCTTATCTCCTGCAGCTGAGATTGAAGCTCGGGGGAGATCTTATCTTCTACAGCCGAGGTTGACTCGGTCGCTCGGAAGAGATCTTATCTCTGGTCAAGGTTGTCACGGTCGCTCAGAAGAGATCTTATCTCTAGTCGAGGTTGACTCGGGCGCTCGTGAGAGATCTTATCTCCTACGGTCGAGATTGGCTCGGGGGAGATCTTATCTCCTGCAGACGAGGTTGCTCGGAAGAGATCTTACCTCCTACAGTCGAGGTTAATATGGGCGCTCGGGGGAGATCTTATCTCCTGCAGCCGAGGTTGGCTCGGGGGAGATCTTATCTCGTGCAGCCGAAGTCGATATGGGCGCTCGGGGGAGATCTTATCTCCTGCAGCCGAGGTTGGCCTGGTCGCTCAGGGGAGATCTTATCTTCAGCAGCCGAGGTTGCCTCGGGGGAGATCTTATCTTCTGCAGCTGAGGTTGCCTCGGGGGAGATCTTATCTCCTGTAGTCAAGGTTAATACGGACGCTCGGAGGAGATCTTTATCTCCTATAATCGAGGTTGGCCCGGTCGCTCGGGGAGATCTTATCTCCTGCAGCGGAGGTTGGTCCGGTCGCTCGGGGGAGATCTTATCTTCTGCAGCCGAGGTCGGCTCGGGGGAGATCTTATCTCTTGTAGCTGAGGTTAGCCCGATCGCTTGGGGAGATCTTATCTCCTACAGCCGAGGTTGCCTCGGGAGAGATCTTATCTCCTGCGATCGAGGTTGCCTCGGAGGAGATCTTATCTCCTGCAGCCGAGGTTAATACGGACGCTCGGAGGAGATCTTATCTCCTGCAGTCGAGGTTGGCCCGATCGCTCGAGGGAGATCTTATCTCCTATAATTGAGGTTGCCTCGGGTGAGATCTTATCTCTTGAAGCTGAGGTTGGCCCGGTCGCTTGGGGGAGATCTTATCTCTTGCGGTCGAGGTTGTCTCGAAGGAGATCTTATCTCCTGTAGCCGAGGTTAATATGAGCACTCGAGGGAGATCTTATCTCCTACAACCGAGGTTGGCCCGATCGCTCGACGGAGATCTTATCTCCTACAGCCGAGGTTGCCTCAGAGGAGATCTTATCTCCTGCAGTCAAGGTTGCCTTAGGAGAGATCTTATCTCCTGCAGTCGAGGTTAATACGAATGCTCGGGGGAGATCTTATCTCCTGCAGTTGAGGTTGCCTCGGAGGAGATCTTATCTCCTACAGTCGAGGTTGTTGCAGACGCTCGAGGGAGATCTTATCTCCTGCAGTCGAGGTTGGCCCAGACCCTCGGAGGAGATCTTATCTCCTACGACTGAGATTATTGCGGGCGCTCGGAGGAGATCTTATCTCCTACAGCCGAGGTTGCTCGGACCCTCGGGGGAGATCTTATCTCCTGCGGTCGAGGTTGTTGCGGGCACTCGAAGGAGATCTTATCTCCTGCAGCCAAGGTTGGCCCAGACCCTCGGAGGAGATCTTATCTCCTATGGTCGAGGTTGATGTGGGCGCTCGGGGGAGATCTCATCTCCTACAGCCGAGGTCAGCCCGGACCCTCAGAAGAGATCTTATCTCTTATGGTCGAGGTTGATGCGGACGCTCGGAGGAGATCTCATCTTCTACAGTCGAGGTTAGCCCAGACCCTCGGAGGAGATCTTATCTCCTACGACCGAGGTTGATGCGAGCGCTCAGAGGAGATCTCATCTCCTACAGTCGAGGTCGGCCAGGACCGTTGGGGGAGATCTTATCTCCTACGACTGAGGTTGTAGGACTTTGACCGGCTCATGTTAGGATGAGGTTCTCCTCCTGTCCCTAACATGGCAACTATTGACTGCTTCTTTCCTATCATCACATAGTTTTTGCACCTAAAAATAATATTATTGAAATGAAAAAATTTTACCAAAGAAAAGTTACTGGCAGCACATCCCCAGATTTTCTATACTTCAGGATCGTGGGGGTATTGTTCCTCCGAGTTTTCTTGGGCGGTAAGTCCTCTATCTCATGTTGGCCTTCTTAATTTGGAGCAAGCTTCTCTTGGCTTTGATGCTGGGAGGCGGTCGATCTCCTTATCGTTCCTCCCTCATTGGTAGTTCTAGCTCCTAGGGGGAGGACTTCTTCGCGCTCTTCCATCGAAACTTTCATGCTCCCGGGCCCGAGGGGGAGTTTGGGCTCGCCTGCGCCCAGAAGGAGTCCAAGAATGCGGTCGAGCTTCACTCGACTTTTCTTCATCGTCCTTGGCCCTGAAGGCCTCTTCAGTCCGGGCATAATCTTCAGTCCGAGCCAGCAGATCGACGAAGTCCCCTGGGATACTTCTTCTTCAGGAAGAACAGCAAGTCATTTTTCTGAAAGCCACCCTTGAGAGCGGCCATGGCGATCGATTGGTCCAGGTCTCGGACCTCCAATGCCGCGGCGTTAAATCGGATGACATAAGTTCGGATGGATTCTCCCTGCTTCTGCTTGACATTCATCAGGAAATTCGAACCTCGATGCAGATGTCGGCTACTGATGAAGTGAGCCATGAACTAATAGCTTATCTAGTCAAAAAAAAAGATTGTACTCGACTTCAACATCGAGTACCAGTTTTTTGCTGCTCCCTTTAAGGTAGATAGGAAGGCTCGGCACAGTATGGCATCTGAAGCACTATGGAGTAGCATCATGGTTTGGAAGGCCTCTAGATGATCAACTGGATCAGAAGTTTCATCGTAACTTTCGAATTGAGGAAGCTCGAAGTTCGGCAGGACGGACTCTTGCATAATTTGGAGGGAGAAAGGAGGATCAGTACGGACGTTGGCATGGTGAGCCGGGGCGACGTGGCCGAGCTCCTCAATCCATCGATCCATCTCCCACAGTCTATGATTGAGGGTGTCGTCTTGGTTGCAGATCTTGGGAGGCTTTCGACAATAAATGGAAAAAGTCTCCTCCAGAGGAGAACCATGATCCGAACATGAATCCTCGACTCTCTATTTTTCCTTCTCAGGGGCGATGGGTACGTTAGCCCAGGTACTCTTCTTTGGGGCCGATTTTCGACATTTCAATGACAGATTTCCTGGTGGAGTCACCGTCAGAGGCTGTTGCATGGCCTACATTACCTCTGTGAGGCCACAGACCTGCTGGATAAACAAGTTGAATTGCTCCGCATCTATCGTAGGTACAGATGAAACTTGAGTTGCCAGGGCTGAAGCAGGGGCAGATGGATCTGGACAGGATCGGACCACGGAGGTCGTCGATCGTCGGGTCGAAGCTCTTCTAGGAGGCATTTTCTCTTGGAAAAGAACTTTGAAGAGGAAAAAGGGAGATCTCTGGAGAGAGATCGTTGCTGAGCACTCCTTTAAGAACAAAGGGGGCCTCAAGAACATCTCAAGAATAGAGGCGGCCCTCCTTCTAGCACCAAATCTGTTGGTGCAGAATCTGGTTGATGTCGGATCGAGCTGGAGTGGAGGAGGATGAGGTCACCGTCGGAGACCTATAAAATAAAGTTTCATCCAGAGTCGGTGGGGATGGCTCCGGTAGGACCCTCCGACGGTCAAGTCAGCTCTTCTGGCCAGCAGAAATGGAGTGCTCAGAAATGAGTTTGGCAGAGTTTAGAGGAGGAGAGGAGAGCTTAGAGCCTAGAGTAAGCATATCTGAAGGATCCCTTTTTATAAATGGAGCTTATAGCGGGTTGATGGTGACAGCTGCAGCTGCCTGATAGCGGGCTGCTCGAGATTTGGCGGGGTCAGTCATGGAGGGAGGCACCATCTGTAGCACCATCTGCAACAGATTGATGGTGATAGCCATCGCCGCCTCGTAGCGGATCGCTGTCGCCTGCAGTGAACTGATGGCAATCGTTCATCGAGATTTAATGGCTGCAGCTCTGAGAAAGCAGGCATTGGTTGGTGGACTTCGGCATATATCGATTTCAGAGGAGTTTGGACTTCTGAAGGGGATACGTCTGGTGGGATTATCCGAGAGCAATCCACTGGAGGAATCCGACTGAGGGAGAAGTTCTGAAGAAGTTCGGCTTCTGAAGAAGTTCGATCGAAAGGAAAGCTCGAAAGGAGTTCGGCTTTCGTAGGCATCCGACTGGAGGGTGTGGAGAGAGTTTGGCTCTCGTGGGAGTTCGACTGAAGCTCGACCGCTGAGGAGTTTGGCCGGCTGAAAAAGTTTGGCAGGAGCTCGACCGTTGAGGAGTTCGATCGGTTGAAGAAGTTCGGCTAAGACTCATCCACTAAAGCTCTTCCATGGCTATCGGTTGCATTAGGCTGAGCATCGAACTGGACTTCGGCAGGAGCAGGGTTTATCCCCAACACCATCAATTTTTGAAACTTTTCTTACAAGTTGGCTTATGATCTACGTCGACCCAGCTCGATCGGCTCTCCAGCATGAATCTCTTCGATAATCTGAAGCTCTGCTGCAATAGATTGGCACTAGAGGAAGGGCATGTATCCAAAAAATCTTGTGAAAATGGGTAAGAAAGCATAGAATCCTACTCTATCTTCTCCTAGAGCTCCTCCAGAGATGGTCCAGTCCCATCCTTTAGCAATGATTGATCCCCAATAATTCAACCTCCTGGTATAGTAGGTTCAGACCCTCACCAATGTCATGCAGCAGCTCCAGCAGACAACGGAGTGACAGCAAGAATCTATCCTCCAAGAGGCTGCATCACGAACCAGCCATCCTCCGACCCTCCAAAAACTCCATCAGGAGCACTTTCTTGATCAAGAAGAGTGCTCCTGTGAAGCTGAATCAATCCCTTGCAGTAAGAAGCCACTGTAGGAAGTAGATTTTGAGCATAAACTTTAAGATCTTGAGAAGAAGCTGAAAGAGGTGCAGCTCGAAAGGCCTTTCTAGAGTAAGAAGGATTTTCACCTCACTTCTTCTTTCTCTGCTGAAATCTTGAATGAATCGATTTCTGTCGGATTCAAGATGCCTACACTGAAACCATTTGATGGTTCCACGGATCCTCAAGATCATCTTGAGGGATATCGAGATGTTATGAGGTTTCAGGATGCATCATATGCCTTTCTCTGCATAGCCTTCCCCACCACCCTCAAGAAATCTACAAGAGTATGGTTTTTTAAACTCCATCCTGGGTCCATTTCTTCTTTTGACCAGTTGAGCAGACTTTTCGTGGCTTATTTTGGGAGTAATTATTTTCATTTGAAGTACTCGGATAGTCTATTCTCCATGGTATAGTAGGAGGATGAGTCTTTTTGAGTGTACATGGCCCATTTCAATGCGGCTATTTTTGAAGTAAAAGACTTCAATGAGTCTATTGCTATGTCAGCTCTAAAGTGAAAACTCAGGAGCTACCGTTTGGCCTTCTTTTTCAATAAGAATTTTTTGGAGAACTATAAGGGAATGTTAGCCTGAATCCGAAAGTATGCTCATGCCGAGGAAGAAGAAAGGCTGAATAAGAAAGAAAAAAAATAAAGAGAAAAAGAAATGGCCTCATGAAGTGAAGAAGAACATGGAAACAAGGGGAGTAGCAGTAAACCACCTCAAAAAAATTCGAGGTCCCAAAGTCCTTTCTGAAAATTCGATAGCTATGCTTCTCTGACCACCCCTCAATCACAGATTTTAATGGAGATAGAAAATCAGAGATATCTTTGCTACCCTAATCCCATGAAGGCTCTTGCTAACAAAAGAAATAAGAGCAAATTCTGTCACTTCCATCGAGATCATGGGCATGACACTGAAGAATGCCGTCAACTCAAAGATGAGATTAAGGCTTTAATCTGCCAAAGTTATCTCGACAAGTATGTCCGAGAATGGGCAAACCAGTCCCTGGAGCCACGCCAGAGGTCTGACGATGCTATTGAGCACAATCGACCAACTACAGGAGTCATTAACATGATCGCACAAGATAGTGGGCTTCGGAGGGCATCTAGGAGTCCCTCTCCTAAGAGGTAGTGCACCAAAAATATTATTTTTTTTTCTGATAATGATGCCCAAGGGGTTCAGACATCCCATAATGATGTTGTCGTCATTTTCATGACGATAGCAAATTATGATGTAAAAAAAAATTTAGTTGATAATGAAAGCTCAGCGAACGTGTTGTTCTATGATGTCCTCTAAAAAATAAATATGCTCAATAATTTGAGACAGGTTGGTGGCCCTCTGGTTAGATTCTCAGACAATTCTGTAGCAGCTGAAGAAGAAATTACACTATCTGTCATTGCCAAAAAAGAACTCTATCAGTCAACAGTGCGGCTTACATTCCTGATCGTTAAAATACCATCCGCATACAACACGATTCTTGGCCGACCAAGGCTCAATGCCCTTAAAGCAGTAGTCTCAACTTACAACCTACTAGTCTGGTTTCCAACCAGATTAGGCATCCGAGAGATGCGTGGGGATCAAACAATAGCCAAACAGTGCTTCCTGATAGCTTTTAAAATAAAAGTGCCGATCAGAACTTCACTTACCAAAATCCCCGGCCAAGAGTTTAAAGGTGAGGACGAAAAAATCTGAGGTGAGTCAGCAGAATCACTTATTATTGTACCACTGGGCGAAGATCCTAAGAAAATTATCTAGATAGGAGCTCGGTTAAATACCGACCTCAAGGAGAAGTTAATTTTTTTTCTTCAGAAAAATATCGATGTATTCTTATGGTCAGCCTCAGATATATCTGAGATTCTAGCCGACGTCATTGTGCACAAATTGAACATTGATCCAAAACATAAGCCCGTGAAGCAAAAGAAGAGAAGCTTCGCTCCGAAGAGGCAAAAAGTGATAGATGAAGAGGTCGATAAGCTCTTAAAGGTAGAATTTATCAAAAAAGCATGGTACCCGAACTGGATAGCCAATGTGGTGATAGTTAAAAAAGCAAGCAAAAAATAAAAAATCTGCATTGATTTTACCAACCTCAATAAGACTTGCTCGAAGGATAGCTTTTTTCCACCAAAAATTGACTAATTGATCGACACAACCTCAGGGCACAAGCTGCTAAGTTTTATGGATGCCTTCTCCGACTATAATCAAAGCAGAATGGCCCCTGAAGATAAGAAAAATATGGTTTTTATCACCGACAGAGGTTTTTATTGTTACAAAATGATGCCTTTTGGTTTGAAAAATGCAAATATGCCACCTACCAGTGCCTAGTGAACAAGATTTTCAAGCATCAAATCGATCGCAATATGAAAGTTTATGTTGATGACATGCTGATCAAAAGCGTAGAGACAAATTGGCATTTCATTGACCTGGAAGAAGCATCCAGAGAGCTCTGTAAATACCAAATAAAACTCAACCCCAACAAGTGTGCTTTCGGAGTTACGGCTGAAATTTTTTTTGATTTTCTCATAACCCAAAGAGGAATAGAAGCCAACCCCGAGAAGATTTAGGCACTGCTTGAGATGAAGCCTCCTAGCTTTATAAAAGAAGTACAATGGCTCATTGGACGAGTGGCATCACTTAGTAGATTTATATCCAAGTTAGTCGAAAAGTGCCTCTCATTTTTTAAAACTTTGAAGTAAATCAAAGATTTTAAATGGACAAAGGAATGTCAATCTACTTTTGACAAGCTCAAGGCATATCTTGGCATAGTTCCACTACTATCAAAATCAATCGAAGGTGAGGATTTATTCATATATCTCTCTATTTCACCTAACGCTGTCAATTTGGTGTTAGTCCAAGATGATGCAGGGACACACGGACCTATCAATTATATCAGTAAGTTATTGCAAGATGTGGAGTCACGATACTCTGGAACCAAAAAAATAATTTATTCTCTGGTCACCACCGCCAAATGGCTTCGACCATATTTTCAGGCTCACTCTATTATTGTCCTGATAGACCAACCATTGAGATTGATTCTCCAAAGACCTGATACATCCAGTTGACTGGCCAGATGGGTGAACGAGCTCAGTGAATTTGATATATACTATCGAACTAAACCTTCTATGAAGGCTCAAGTGCTGACTGACTTTATGGTAAAATGTTTGATACCTGAAGAAGAAAAAATCTCAAAAATTCAGGAAGAAGCTACTGAAGGGCCTTATTGGCTCTTACACGTGAATGGAGCCTCCAATGCCTAAGAAAGCGGAGCTGGCTTGATTTTAGCTAGTCTTGAAGGAGTAGTCACTAAACATGCTTTAAGATTCAATTCAAAATCTCCAACGATGGAGCCGAATTAAAGCCCTCATTGTAGGACTCAGAATGACAAAGAAACTCAATATTAAGAGGCTTAAGATTTTTACTGACTCTCAACTTGTCGTCGGACAGGTACGAGGTCATTATGAAGTTAAAGATTCTGTTATGTCTCATTATTTACATAATGCAAAGAAATTATCCACAAGTTTTTTCAATCCTGAAATTAGTCAAATACCATAATCAAAGAATGTCTGAGCTGATGCACTTTTATATTTTGCTACATTGGGATATTCCGACCTCAATCAAAAAGTATTCATTGAAATCCTTAAAAAATCCAGCACAGAGGTCCAAATGATTGCTCAGGTGGATCATGAACCAAGCTGGATAGATCCAATAATGGATTACTTGAGCAAAGGAATATTGCCTAATCATCCTACTTATGCAAGAAAAATCAAGAGACAAGCTCCTTGATACGTTATCCTAGACAAAAAATTTTATAAAAGATCATTTTCTTTTTCATTACTCTGGTGCCTAAGGCCTTCAGAGGCTGATTATGTCCTTCGAAAAGTTCATAAAGAAATCTATGGTAACCATCTGAGGGGCAGATCCCTAGCATATAAAGTAATCCGATAGGGCTATTATTGGCCAACCATACAAAAGAATGCAGCTGATCTCGTCAATAAGTGTGACCAATGCTAAAGGTACGTAAATATTCAGCGCCAACCAGTTGCTGAATTCATTTCTATTATAGCTCCTTGGCCTTTTGCCGTTTTGGGGATGGATATCCTGGAGCCATTTCTAATGACAAGAGGACAAAGAAAATTTTTGGTGGTTGCTATTGATTACTTTACTAAGTGGGTAGAAGCTGAACTACTAGCACAAATCATCGAGAAAAAAATGCGAGACTTTCATCTGAAAGTCAATCATCTACCTATTTCAATCTTTCCTCGGAGTAATCATTACTGATAATGGGAAGCAGTTCAATAATATGAAATTCAAAGAATTCTATTTCAAGCTCCACATCAACCACAGATTAACCTCAATGGAACATCCACAATCTAACAAAAAAGTTGAAGTTATAAATCGGACAATTCTTCAAGGTCTGAAAACTAGGCTTACTGAAGCCAAAGGTTTCTGGACTGATGAACTATACAATATTCTTTGGATTTATAGAACCACTCCCAGGCGACCAACCGAAGAAACATCCTTCAAACTCATGTTTGGGTCAAAGACAGTAATACCTGTGGAAATTAGCTTTCCAACATCGAGAGTGGAGAACTTCCATGAAGAAAGTAACTCAAATCGGTTAAGAACCGACCTTGACTTATTAGAAAAAACCATGAAAAGAGCTCAAATTCGAATGACAAACTACAAACAAAAAGTAGCCAGATATTATAATTTCAAGGTAAAGCCAAAAATTTTTCATAAAGATGATTTGGTCCTTCATCGAGTGAAAGTTTCAAAACCTCTGGAGCAAGAAAAACTTGCCCCAAATTGGGAAGGGCCATATCGAGTTATTGAGGTAATTCGACTAGGAGCCTATAAAATTGATAATCTGGATGGTTCAAGTATTCCTAGAATATGAAATGCAGAAAATCTCAAAGTGTACTATTAATGAATTTTGAATAAAGACTCTGAAAATTCTGTCTCATTGAAGACTTCTCAAAGATATTGAAATTCTTTTGATTACCTCGATTAGAAATCGATCTCCAGATCGGTAAAGCCCCAAATAGCACCCCAAGAGATAAGATCTCCATATTCCAAAAGTCGATCTTCAGATCGATAAAGTCCCGAAGGGCCTATCAGGAGATAAGATCTCCACTCCAAAATTCAATCTCTGGATCGAAAAAGCCCAGATGGACATAGGAGATAAGATCTCCATACTCTAAAATCTGATATCTAGATCGATAAAGCTCCGAAAGACCTATCAGGAGATAAGATCTCCACTCCAAAATCCAATTTTCAGATCGAAAAAGCTTCGATGGACATAGGAGATAAGATCTCCATACTCCAAAATCCAATCTCCGAATCGATAAAGCTCTGAAAGAGCCTATCAGAAGATAAGATCTCCACTCCAAAATCCAATCTCTGGATCGTTAAAGCCCCAATGGGCATAGGAGATGAGATCTCCTCTACTCACGAAGCCAGTCTCTAGATCTAGAAAGCTCTGATGGTTACAGAAGATAAGATCTCCACATCTATTAATTTTTGATCTCCGGATCGATGTCGTTCTGGATTTTTATTATTTTTCAATCTCTGAATTGATGATATCAAGGATCTCTATTCAAAATTGATCTCTGGATCATTGATATTATGGATTTCTATCGAACACCGATCTCTAGATCGATGATATTAAAGATTCCTATTCAAGATTGATTTACCGATCAATGTTATTGCGGATTTCTCTTAAATACCAACCTTAGGGTCGATGTTATATTGAACCTCTATTAATTACTAGCCTCCAGGTCAAAGTCATCATATTATGTTGAACTTTTGTTAATTAAGGACCTCCGGATCAAGGATATCTTGGATTTCTTCAAAATACCAATTTCTAGATCAATGATATATTAGATATTGGTTTGTTATCAATCTCCGGATCAAAGTTATCATGTTTTCTTGGTTTATCGACCTCAAGATTAATGTTATGCTAGACTACTATCCAATACCAATTTTTGGATCGATGCTATTTATAATCACTAGTATCCAAGGCAACCTACATCGAGAATCTATGGAGATGAAATTATTTTACTATTAGTTAGAGAAATTCCTCAAGTTATAAAATATTGCAGCAAATCACACCAGATCGAAAGAACTCGATGTCATACACCGACGGCCATTGGAAAATGATGTTTCATTTCATTAAATAAATTCTTTACAAAAGGCCCACATTGGGCTAATACAAAAAACACAGAGACAAAAAAGAGAAGAAAATACAAAATTAGGCATTTGCCTTAGGAGCTTGAGCAGGAACGACCGTCGTATCATCCTCCAAAGAGATGACTTCTATGGAGGCCGGGACTTCGACAGGCACGGAGCTGGGTGCAGGAGCCTCTGCAGGAACGGCTGCTGGAGTTTCGATGGGAGTGAAGGCCTCAACCTTAGGAACCAAAAGAACAATGGGTGCCTCAAGAACAGGTTGGGGCACTGCTGCAGTAGGACCCATTTTTGATGCTGTATGGGCCTCCATCTCTGAAGCCAAGGCGAGATCGGCCTCTCAGATAACGCCGCTCAGGTCTAAGCTAGGAAAAAGCTTCCTAACCAAACTCTTGTAGTTGCTGAAACTGCTGTCAAAGGCCTCCCTTGAAGCCTCTGTGACCTCCTCAACAAAACCTTCAAAGGATTTGTACTCCTCCACGGGTCGGGTTATGGTAGACTTTTAGTGATCCAAGTCCTTCTTGTACACCAAGAGGGTCTTGTCTCGAGCAGCCAGTATTTCATCTTGAGAGGATATTGACCCCTCCAGCTCCAGCACTTTGGCCTCCAAGTTAAGGATCTTGGAGAGTTCCCGCCGCAGCTCCAGCAGCTTCTCCTCTTCCTCATTATCCTTCCTCTGGCGGTCCAGCAGGGCTTTATTCTTCTCCAACATTTCATTAAGCTTCTCTTGGAGCTGCTTCTTCAGCCCCACAACAAGCTTCTCTTCCTTGGCGGCTTTCTCTTCAGCCATCTTCTGGCAGTTCTTCATGGATTGCAAAGCTTCCTTCAAAGACTTCTTATTCTTGCCCAGCCACTATATGTGCTCGACGAATAGTCTGAAGAAGAAGGCAACCTGACAAAAGGATAAGAAAAAAGACATTAGGTCGGTAAAAAACCAACGTCAAAAAAGAAGAAGAAGAAGAAGAAGAAGAAGAAGAAGAAGGAGAAGAGAGAGAGAGAAAGAGAAAGAAAAAAGAACTTTCTTACATCTAGAATGCTGCAAAAAGCATTATTGAGCAGCTCATCTGGCCCCAGGTCCCTCCTGCATGCATGCAGGTCATGCTGCGGCATCACGACGTATAGGAGATCCTTGCCAAGAGTTGCGGAGTCCCACATAGAGGCCTGGGAGAGATTGATCCGATCGATGGAAGATGTGGTGGGTCAACTGATGGAACCTTCGACCCTCCAAAGGGCCAAGTCAGGCGAACAGGGGCCGAGGTCAGCATAGTTGGTGGACTAGGCCTCGACGATGCAACGACAGAACTCGACCTCTAACGGATGGCCAGCTACTTGAGAGGTGGACGGGCCATCTCAGTAGATTCCACTACAACAAAATAGATTTTTTGCGACGTAAAAATTTCATCACAAAAAATCACTTTTTGTCACTAATTCTTAGTTGCAAAAAATGAGATCGCAGATACTAATTAATGATGAGAAAAATATTTTCGTCGCTAATAATACTTTTTTACGATGAAAAGTTTTTGTCGGTAAAATTTTTTTTATTTCTTAAATTATCAATGATGGAATTATTGACGATAGAATTTTTTTTGTTGCATCATAAATAACTTTTTTACCGATGAATATTATATGTTAGAAATAATTAATTATCTATGACGTAAATAATCCATCATAGATAATTATTATTTATGATGAATATTTTTTATCATAGAAAATTCCATCATAGATAATTATTATCTATGATGGATTATTTCCATCATTGATAATTATTTGCTATGAAAATATATCCATCATAAATAATTTTATTATCTACGATGGATTATTTCTATCATAGATAATTAATTATTTATGATTGATATATTTTCATCATAAATAATTTCATCATAATTTAATTTTTTAAAAAATTATAATTTTATTTTTATATTTTTTATTTTAATTATTATAATTTAAAAAATAAAATAAGAAATTCATAAAAGTTTCATCATTTCACCCATAAATAAATTTCATCATTTCATTCATCCATAAATAAATTTTCTTTCATTATATAAAAATATAATTATAAAAAATATTTTTTTATAAATATAAAATATCCAATATAAAAATAAAAATATACATAAATAGGCAGCCGACCATCAAGCACCGATAGTATCTGAAGAAGGAGAATGGGCTGAAGGAGGAGGAGAGTGCTTAGAGAAGCTCGGACTGGCCTACTGCTGCTTGCTCATCATCTACATCATTTGCTTTATCTGTGCCATCAGCTCTATCATCTGCATCTGGAATAGTTGATACTGATCAATGCGTGCAATTAACTCAGTAGCCCACTCCCGATCCTTAGCAGCCTCTCTGTATCTCCATCAGTCGGACATCACAGGCAGCATGGATGTCAGTCCTGGACGGACGTGAAGACGTAGGAGCTCTGATCCCATGTCCTAGCCTCCTAACATGATAGGGTCTCGTACCAAGCACCCGATTATAGATCTCCTCATCTGTGGGTGTGGTCGAGCCTTCTGGGGTAGGCTGGGATCTAATATCTATTATACAATCTTGAAAATTAAATTTATAACTATTCTAAGTTTGTACTGAAAATCAAAATGCAAATGAAAAAATAGTTGGAAAAACTTACATAAAGCTCCTGGCTCTCGATCGTCCAGCCCCCTGACTATCGCTGATGTGTCCGCTGGTAGATCTCAATCCTACTAGGAAGCTTGCCACTCTCTACATCTCTCTGCAATTTGAGAATAATTAATAATTTTTTTAAATAGTTAAAAAGTTAATATATGATAAATAAAAATTACTTACCATCTGCTCTATATGGCGAACGAATGGCCTCGAACCCCCATAATGTGAGACTGTCTGTCTCACCAAATTTGCGACATTTTTGGCACATCGATCCTATATAGTTAACATTCAAATTAGTTAATAAATAACTAAATTTAAAAATAATTGATATTTAATTATTAAATTCTAAAAAAAAAGAAGTTACCTGATATGCTGGATCTTCGTACGTGCGGCATATGACAGCCCAGTCTTCCATAGTGATACTATCATATGGCCGCTATCGCACTGCCTCTACCCCCTGGTCGTGTACTATAGCATACCAGTGTTGATGAATGCGATGTCGGTACTCCTTGAAATGTGAGCATAAATGATCATTAATAGCTCATCGTACATGATCATGCTCAAAATTAATAATGTCAAAAATAGCCTACAAATAACAAATATTATAAGAATACAATGCTAATTAAATATTTAAATAAATATTATTATACCTATAAATGGCTATAGAAGATCTTCCTCTGAGGTCATGTAACATAACGCCAATCGAAGAGCATCGTCAGGGCATAGCTATGGCAAATGATACCCAGCTCAGTTTGCCATAGCTCGCACCATCTCCTAATAGGCTTAGTATAGCCTGGCAGAATCGATGTGGAGATGCTGTCCCTCGTGCTCACGTCTCCAATGCTCAAGGACGAGGTTCTTCTATGGACCTCATCCTCACCTCACCACCAAAATAGAATGGCCTAAAAAAATAATGATTAAATTATTAGTATAAAAGCCATCTATAAACCTAATAGGTAAGGTAAAATTAAATTTTATTATATAAAAAATATTAACATACCACTCGGGCCTGCCTGATCACTCAAACCCGCCTCAGTCGGACTCGCCTGTACAGGGCCCTCCGACGACTCCAATGGTGTAACAGTGGAAATGGAGGAAGGCTCAGGATTAGGCTAGGAAGTCGATCGTCGTCGTATCTCTCTTGGCACCATACCTGCAATGCTTAAAGTATGCATATAATTAACTTGACATATAAATGAATGTAATAATTAATAATAATAGTGAAAAATACATAAATGCTAATGAATATATTTGTATTGCATACCATTATTGCAAGAGAAGATTCAATAAAGAATACAGATCTACGTATCAATATCTGTATCCTTCTCAATTTGTAGATCCTTCTCTGAATTACAATAATCGATTAATGTATCATCTTCTATCTCATCATCATTTATGAAATGATCGTCATAAGTTCTTCGTCAACAAGGTGCTCGGTCAATGTTTGTTCTTCTTCTTGAAAAGCTTCCTCTTCATGTAGATCTGAATTATTGTCCATCTCTAGTCGGGTTGGTATGTCATATACGCCTCTAAATATTATTCTTTGTATGACATATCAATTACCTCGATATTTCAGATTCTTTAAATATATTACTTATTTCACTTGAGTTGCTAATATATATGGCTCATTCTGGTATCATGTTCATATAAAATTTATACTAGTAAAATATGGATCGATTTGAATGTCGATCTTCTTATTGCTAATATCCCATCATTCATACTAAAATAGGAATACCGAATTTTTGGACTCATACTTCAATTCTATGATATCTATCAATACACCAAGATATTCAATCTTCTCTTCTTCTTCATATCCTATCATAGCAATCCCACTATTCTGGGTCCGTCTTTGCATCTCAAACTCTCTTGTATGAAATCTCATTCCTCCAATGATGCAAGATGTGTAGTAGTTAACCCTTCGATCAAGACCACATGCTAAATTGTACAACTCATCGATCGCACCTTCTTCTTTATTAAAATACTTAGATTTCATCTACAATAAGTCATAAAAAAATAGTTATTTTAAGTAATTAATTGCATAATTATAAAAATATGAAATAATTCTAGTGAAACTTACATGGTCCCCAAACCATTTTGCAAATTCCGTTCTATGTCGATCATCAACATTTTCTTTATTCTCCCTTGATAGTATATTCTTGTGCTCATTGCAATAAGTCATCATTTTTAATTTTACATCAACATGAAAAAAATTAGTTAGAACTCTATCAGTCAATAGTGCGGCTTACATTTCTGATCGTCAAAATACCATCCGCATACAACGCGATTCTTGGCCGACCAGAGCTCAATGCCCTTAAAGCAGTAATCTCAACTTACCACCTGCTAGTCTAATTTCCAACCAGATTAGGCATCCAGGAGATGCATAGGGATCAAACAATAGCCAGATAGTGCTTCCTGATAGCTTCTAAAATAAAAGTGTCGATCAGAACTTCACTTACCAAAATTCCTAACCAAGAGTTTAAAGGTGAGGATGAAAAAATCTGAGATGAGTCAGCAGAATCACTTATTATCATATCGCTGGGCGAAGATCCAAAGAAAATCATCCAGATAGGAGCTTGGTTAAATACCGACCTCAAGGAGAAGTTAATTTTCTTTTTTCAGAAAAATATCGATGTATTCGTATGGTTAGCCTCAGATATGCCTAGGATTCCAGCCGACGTCATTGTGCACAAATTGAAGATTGATCCAAAACATAAGCCCGTGAAGCAAAAAGAAGAGAAGCTTCACTCTGAAGAGACAAAAAGTAATAGATGAAGAGGTCGATAAGCTCTTAAAGATAGAATTTATCAAAAAAGCATGGTACCCGAATTGGATAGCCAATGTGGTGATAATTAAAAAAGCAAGCAAAAAATAAAGAATCAGTATCAATTTTACCAACCTCAATAAGGCTTGCCCAAAGGATAGCTTTTCTCTACCAAAAATTGACCAATTGATCGACACAACCTCAGGGCATAAGCTGCTAAGCTTTATGGACCCCTTCTCCGACTATAATCAAAGCAGAATGGCCCTTGAAGATGAGAAAAATATGATTTTTATCACCGACAAAGGTTTGTATTGTTACAAAATGATGCCTTTTGATTTGAAAAATACAGATGCCACCTACCAGTGCCTAGTGAACAAAATTTTCAAGCACCAAATCGATCGCAATATGAAAGTTTACGTTGATGACATGCTGATCAAAAGCATATGGATAGATCGGCATTTCACTGATCTAGAAGAAGCATTCGGAGAGCTCTGTAAATATCAAATGAAACTCAACCCCAACAAGTGTGCTTTCGAAGTTATGGCTGAAAAATTCTTAGATTTTCTCGTAACCCAAAGAGAAATAGAAGCCAACCTCGAGAAGATCCAAGCACTGCTTGAGAGGAAGCCTCCTAGCTTTATAAAAGAAGTACAATGGCTCATTGGATGAGTGGCATCACTTAGTAAATTTATATCCAAGTCAGTCGAAAAGTGTCTTTCATTTTTTAAAACTTTGAAGTAAATCAAAGATTTTAAATGGACAAAGAAATGTCAATCTACTTTTGACAAGCTCACGGCATATCTTGGCACAGTTCTGCTACTATCAGAATCAGTCGAAGGTGAGAATTTATTCATATATCTCTCTATTTCACCTAACGCTGTCAACTTGGTGTTAGTCCAAGATGATGTAGGGACACACAAGCCTATCTATTATATCCGTAAGTTATTGCAAGATGTGGAGTCACGATACTACAGAACAAAAAAAATGATTTATTCTCTAGTCACCACCGTCAAATGGCTTTGATCATATTTTTAGACTCACTCTATTATTGTCCTGATAGACCAACCATTGAGATTGATTCTCCAAAGACTTGATATATCTAGTTGACTGGCCAGATGGGTGATCGAGCTCAGTGAATTTGATATCTACTATCGATCCAGACCTTTCATGAAGGCTTAAGTGCTGGCTGACTTTATGGTGGAATGTTCGATACCTGAAGAAGAAAAAATCTCAGAAATTCAGGAAGAAGCTACTGAAGGACGTTATTGGCTCTTACATGTGAATGGAGCCTCCAATGCCTAAGAAAGCGGAGCTGACTTGATTTTAGCTAGTCTTGAAGGAGCAATCACTAAACATGTGCTAAGATTCAATTTCAAAACCTCCAACAATGGAGCCAAATTGAAGCCCTCATTGTAGGACTTAGAATGACAAAGAAACTTAATATTAAGAGGCTTAAGATTTTCACTGACTCTCAGCTTGTCGTCGGACATGTACGAGGTCTTTACGAAGCTAAAGATTCTATTATGTCTCATTATTTACATAATGCAAAGAAATTATCCAAAAGTTTTTCTGACCTTGAAATTAGTCAAATACCATAATCAAAGAATGTCCGAGCTGATGCACTTTTATATTTTGCTACATCGGAATATTCCAACCTCAATCAAAAAGTATTCATTGAAATCCTTAAAAAACCCAGCACAGAGGTCCAAATGATTGCTCAGGTGGATCATGAACCAAGCTAGATAGATCCAATAATGGATTACTTGAGCAAAGGAATATTGCCTAATCATCCTACTTATGCAAGAAAAATCAAGAGGCAAGCTTCCTGGTATGTTATCCTAGACAAAAAATTTTATAAAAGATCATTTTCTTTTTCATTACTCTAGTGCCTAAGGCCTTCAGAGGCTGATTATGCCCTTTGAAAAGTTCATGAAAAAATCTATGATAACCATCTGAGGGGCAGATCCCTAGCATATAAAGTAATCCGATAGGGCTATTATTGGCCGACCATATAAAAGGACGCAACTGATCTCGTCAATAAATGTGACCAATGCCAAAGATACATAAATATTCAATGCCAACCAGTTGCTGAATTCATTTCTATTATAGCTCCTTGGCATTTTGCCATTTGGGGGATGGATATCCTGGAGCCATTTCCAATGGCAAGAGGACAAAGAAAATTTTTGGTGGTTGCTATTGATTACTTCACCAAGTAGGTAGAAGCTGAACCACTGGCACAAATCACTGAGAAAAAGATGTGAGACTTCGTTTGGAAGTCAATCATCTACCTTTTTGGCCTTCCTCGGATAATCAGTATTGATAACGGGAAGCAGTTTGATAATATGAAGTTCAAAGAATTCTGTTCCGAGCTGCACATCAACCATAGATTAACCTCAATGGGATACCCATAATCTAACGAAGAAGCTGAAGTTACAAATTGGACAATTCTTCAAGATCTGAAAACTAATCTCACTAAAGCCAAAGATCTTTGGGCTGATGAACTATACAATATTCTTTGGACTTATAGAACCACTCCCAGGTGACCAACTAGAGAAATGCTCTTCAAACTCATGTTTGGATGAGAGGCAGTAATACCTATGAAAATTGGCCTTCCAACATCGAGAGTGGAGAATTTCACAAAGAAAGTAACTCAGATCGGTTAAGAACCGACCTTAACTTATTAGAGAAAACCAGGAAAAGAGCCTAAGTTCGAACGGTGACCTACAAACAAAAAGTGATCAGATATTACAATTCCAAGGTAAAGCCAAAAATTTTTTATGAAGGTGATTTGGTCCTTCATCGAGCGGAAGTTTCCAAACCTTTAGAATGAAGAAAACTTGCCCCAAATTGGGAAGGGCTATATCGAGTTACTAAGGTAATTCAACCAGGAGCCTAGAAAATTAACAATCTGGATGGTTCAAGTATTCCTAGGATATGGAATGTAGAAAATCTCAGTGTACTATCAATGAATTCTGATTAAAGACTTTGAAAATTCTATCTCATTAAAGACTTCAAGATATTGAAATTCTTTCAATCACCTTGGTTAGAAATCAATTTTCAGATCGATAAAGCCCCAAATGGCACCCCAGAAGATAAGATCTCCATATTCCAAAAATCGATCTTTGGATCGGTAAAGCCCCAAAGAGCATATCAGGAGATAAGATCTCCACTCCAAATTCGATCTCTGGATCGAAAAAGCCCTAATGGGCATAGGAGATAAGATCTCCAAACTCCCAAATTCGATCTTCTGATTGGTAACGCTCCGAAGGGCCTATCATGAGATAAGATCTCCACTCCAAAATTCGATCTCCATATCAGGAAAGCCCCGATGGGCATAGGAGATAAGATCTCCATACTCTAAAATCCGATCTCTAGATCGGTAAAGCCCTGAAAGGGCTTATCAGGAGATAAGATCTCCACTCTAAAATATGATCTTCAAATCATTAAAGCTCCAATGGGCATAGGAGATGAGATCTCCCCTACTCACGAAGCCAATCCCTAGATCGGGAAAGCCCCGATGGGCATAGGAGATGAGATCTCCACATCTATTAATTTTCGATCTCTAGATCGATATCGTTCTGGATTTCTATTATTTTTCAATCTCCAAATCGATGATATCAAGGATCTCTATTCAAAATTGATCTCCAGATTGTTGATATTATGGATTTCTATTAAACATCGATCTACGAATTGATGATGTCAAAGATTCCTATTCAAAATTGATTTACTGATCAATGTTATTGCAGATTTTTGTTAAATATCGACCTTAGGGTCGATGTTGTATTGGACCTCTATTAATTACTGGCCTCCAGGTCAAAGTCATCATAGTATGTTGAACTTCTATTAATTAAGAACCTCTGGATCGAGGATATCTTAGATTTCTTCAAAATACCGATCTCCGGATCGGTGATATATTGGACAATGATTTGGTACCGATCTCTGGATTGAAGTTATCATGTTTTCTTGGTTTATCGACCTCAAGATTAATGTTATGCTGGACTTCTATCTAATACCGATCTTTGGATCGACGCTATTTCTAATCACTTGTATCCATGGCAACCTACATCAAGAATCTGCCGAGGTGAAATTATTTTACTATTGGTTAGAGAAATTCCTCAAGTTACAAAATATTATAACAAATCACACCAGATCGGAAGAACCCGATGTCATACACTGACGACCATTGAAAAATGACGTTTCATTTCATTAAATAAAGTCAAAAGGCCCACATTGGGCTAATACAAAAAAATACAGAGAAAAAAAGAGAAGAAAATACAAAATCAGGCATCTGCCTGAGGAGCTTGAGTAGGAATGGCCGTCGTATCATCCTCCAAAGAGATGACTTCTATGGAGGTTGGGACTTCGGCAGGCATGGAGTTGGGTGCAGGAGCCTCTGCACGAGTGGCTGCTGGAGTTTCGACGGGGGTGAAGGCCTCAACCTTGGGGATCAAAAGAATAGTGGGCACCTTAAGAACAGGTTGGGGCACTTTTGTAGTAGGACCCATTTTCGGCACCGTTTGAGCCTCCATCTCTGAAGCCAGGGCAAGATCAGCCTCCTAGATAATGCTGCTCAGGTCTAAGTTAGGAAAAAGCTTCCCAACCAAACTCTTGCAGCTATTGAAATCATTGTCAAAGGCCCCTCCAGAAGCCTCTGTGACCTCCTCAACAAAACCTTTGGAGGATTTGTACTCCTCCATGGCCCAGGCTATGGTAGACTTTCAGTGATCCAAGTTCTTCTGATACATCGGGAAGGCCTTGTCTCGAGCAGCCAGTATTTCATTCCGAGAGGATACTGTCCCCTCCAGCTCCTGCACTTTGGCCTCCAAGTTAGGGATCTTGGAGACTTCCCGTCGCAGCTCTAGCTGCTAAGTTTATGCTGCTCCCTGTAGTTTCATTGGTGGCAACAGTTGCACATCGAATCGAAAAAGGAATATTTTTGAACATGAGATCTATTGGTGCGGTCAACCCTCGCCGGATACGTGGCATCATCGAAAGGACCATCATGTCAGATGAACGCCAAAAATGACAAGGGTCTCAGGTCGGTAAAATATCGACCTAGAGCCAATGTTGATTCTTAGCCAGATGGCCGAATTATGATTGAGTCTAGATCAAAAAAATACCAACCACCATAAAGCCCAGATCTGTGAATCACCATTCACAATACTGAAAGCAAACATGAATCGAGATCGATAATTGACCGACCTCAGTAAGGCCATACTAAAATAGATCAATACTTTGCCATCCCGAGGGACAACATCTACTGAGTTTTAAGAGAGATTGGGTTTATACCGACCTCCAACAATAGTAATTCGCTTGAAACCCATTTCTGCAACCAGCTTATTCCTATAAGATCGGTAAATCATCGACCTCATCATATAACCCAACTCGATGATTTACCGACCTCGATATATTTCGACAGTCAACTAAGCATCAACTGCACTCCAACCAAATTGTGGCCCTTCTCTAGCTGTATTATAACTAATTGTCACCAAGACAAATGGCCAACACCTATAATCTAGCTGGTCATAATAAACTAATGGCCTAACAAACTCTCCTTAAAGCCTAAGCAAACCACTCTATAAATAGAGAGATGGAGTACTTCTCCAAGGTAAGCATAAATTCACAGAGTCAAAATTCTACTAAAATTTACTTTCGACTTTTTCACTAAAGGAAGATCGAACCACTCTCCACTCAAACCCTCTTATTCTACCTTTCAATCTTCCATTTTTACTATCTATTGGCAAGGCTTCAGCTAACTTAATTATCAGAGGATCCTAAACTAGAGGGTACCCATCGGGTCTTGAGACTTTTCTTGCAGGATGGCCTATGATCCGCATCGATCCGGCTCGATCGGCTCTCCAGCACGAATCTTTTCAACAATCTAAAGCCTTGCTGCAACAGATTGGTGCTAGAGGAAGAGCATATACCCAAAAAAATCTTGAGAAAATGGGCAAGAATGCATAGAATCCTACTCCATCTTCTCCTGGAGCTCCTCTGGAGATGGTCCGGTCCCATCCTTCAGCAATGATTGATCCCCAACAATTCAACCTCCTAGTGCAGTAGGTCCAGGCCCTCATCAACGTCGTGCACCAATTCCAGTAGATAACAGAGCGACGGCAAGAATCCATTTCCCGAGAGGCTGCATCACAAACCAGCCATCCTTCGACCCCTCAAGAACTCCATCGAGAGCACTTTCTTGATCAAGAAGAGCGCTCTTATGAAGCTGAATCAATCCCTTGCAGCAGGAAGTCGCTGTGGGAAGCAAATTTTGAGTAGAAACTTCAAGATCTTGAAAAGAAGCTGAAAGAGATGCAGCTCGAAAGGCCTTCACAGAGTACGAAGGATTTTCACCTCACTTCTCCTTTCTACGCTGAAATCTTGAATGAATCGATTCCCACCCAGTTCAAGATGCCTACACTGGAGCCATTTGCTGGTTCCACAGATCCTCAAGATCATCTTAAGGGATATCAAGATGTTATGAGGCCTTAGGGCGTATCAGATGTCCTTTTTTGCATGGCCTTTCCCATTACCCTCAAAAAATCTATAAGAGTATGATTTTCTGAACTTCATCCTGGGTCCATTTCTTCTTTTAACTAGTTAAGCAGGCTTTTCATGACCTATTTTGGAAGTAATCATCTCCATCTGAAGCACTCAGATAGTTTGTTCTCTATGGTGCAACAGGAGGGTGAGTCCCTCCAAGAGTATATAGCCCGTTTCAACACGGTGACTCTTGAGGTAAAAGACTTCAATGAGTCTGTCGCTATGTCAGATCTGAAGTGGGAACTCAGGAGCTACCATTTGGTCTTCTCCCTCAATAAGAACTTTCTAGAAAACTATGAGAGAATGTTAGTTCGAATTCAGAAGTATGCTCATACCGAGGAAGAAGAAAAGCTGAATAAGAAAAAAAAAATAAAGAGAGAAAGAAGCGACCCCATGAACAAGAACATGGAAACAAGGAGAGTAGCAGTGAACCACCTCAAAAAAATTTGAGATCTTAAAGTCTTTCCCAAAAATTTGACTGCTACGCTTCTCTGATCGCCCCTCGATCGTAGATTTTAATGGAGATAGAAAATCAAAAATATTTCCATCGTCCTAATCCCATGAAGACTCCTGCTAACAAAAGGAACAAGAGCAAATTCTGCTGATTCCACCGTGATCATGGGCATGACACTGAAGAATGTCGTCAACTCAAAGATGAGATTGAGGCTTTAATCCATCGAGATTATCTTGGCAAGTATATATGAGATGATAAAAAATATGAATTTAATTTATCTAGTAAGATTTAGAATTAATTATCTCTCTATGCACACGACTGACCATAAACTCGTGGCCTAGAGTGTGCGTATACTCCTGGGCTGCACGATTCTCCTAGTTCTGATGCAAGATAGCCTAACAAGTATTCAAATAAATAATAAATATTTAAAAAATATTTAAATAAAACTTTAAATATATTAAAAAATTTAAAAGTTAGAAATTTTATCTCGAACTCCTGGCTCCTCTAGTGTCTAACCATCCTCTCCTACTAACTCGGAGGACAGTCCTATATCCAAGGAACTAGTTCCTTCAGAGTGTCTCATCGATGCTTGAGCCATCCTCTATGAAGCTTGACCTTATAATCTCGGTATAATTTTTTGATCTTCCTCAGTCGGGCATCTCGAGCCCTCTCATGATCGAGAAAGTCGTACTTCCTCTGCACAAAATTATCAAAAATTAGTTAAAAATTATTTTAATCAAACATATATAGTGTAAACATATAAAATACATAAATATAACTAAGATGCACGTACTTACTCATATCTCCTCCCATATCCGATCCCTGATGGCAGCATCCATCAAATGTCGGTCTTTGGGCTCTATGGGAATGATGTTCGATTGTCTCACAAGCACTCTAAAAAAGAAATGCATCTCCCGCGTAGTCTTTCCTACCGGCCTTCCCTCCGCATTGTAATAGACCATCACCTGATGCTGGCGGTTCTATATATGTGCCATATATGTGGGACCATAAAAATATCCAGCTGGATGATGCACCTACAATACAAATACGTTATGCAAATATATAAATATATAAATACTATATAAAAAATAAAGTTGTGCTAATATAATAAAAATGTATACTCAGATGTCTGCGTAGTATCATATGTCTCAAATATGGATGACGATAGAGGCTCAGCTGCCGGTGGAGTAGATGCTATCGGTGGAGATCCCTGAGCAGTCGATGTTGAGGTGGACGGAGTATGCTCTGACTGCTCCTTGGATGCTGAGCTGCGCGTAACCCGCTGAGGGGCAGGGGTGAAAGCTAGATGGCGTTTCGATGCCATCGTGATCTACAACGTTAATGAACATTAATCAATATAATATGTTGAACAATATATTAGTATAACATCAATAAATAGTCTCTAATATGTACATTAATCAATTGACGGATCTATCGTTATGCAATGCAATAAACAAAAGCAAAATGATATAAACATCCAAAAAATGTTATGCAATAAATTCTACAACATGAATTACATTCATAAATAATTAAGGATAAGCAATAGTCGTAGATCCGATCTCTTACGCGAATCTTGATGTTAATCTAGAAATCTGAAAAAAGAATAAAGTAGATGATGGTGGCACTTTAGGGCTTAAAGTTGGAATCTTAGAGAGACATATCAAATTTTATTCACTCAGAAGTCGAGCTGACTCCGTGCCTAAGACAGCCTACTCTATGCCTGAGACATCTGGCTTGGGTTCTCCCCCAACCGGCTCGATCATAGTCCAAGCCGACTCGACTGTGTATCCGAGCCAGCTAGACTGTGTGCCATCCCCTCGATCACTCCCTCTCTCGATCTCTCTTACCGACAATGGTGGCGAGTCCGAACCCCTCCCTTTCAGCTTTTCCATCTCTCGATCTTCCTCTCTCCCTCTCTCGATCTTTCTCACTGATGAGGCCAGATCCCATCCCTCCCTCTCTCACTCTCGATCTCCCTCGTCGGTAAGGCCGGACCCCATCCCTCCTAGTGATGCCGGCGAGGCCGTTGTGGAGTGTTTCAGGGGCGGTTCTACTACTGCTTTTTGGGGGTATCAGTCAAGAAATGACACGTCCAATTGGTCATGAGCTGATACCAGTGTCAACTGGAGGGCTCGCCGGGGTCTAGAGCTAGGTGTTCATGGAAATGTTAGGGACTACAGCAACACGCGGAATGGTGGAAATGGTATATTTGTTTAAGATAAAGGGGAGGTAAGACCTTGTGATAGCTATGGTTTCGGGATACTGTTTCATGTTGATAAATTTTTATTTTTTAATTGTGGTAAAAAATAGCAGATATTTTGGCCTTTGGGCAGGGGTTCATGTTGTGGTTCTAGTCCTGTGGAGGGGCAAAATTATGACATTAGACATGTAGATTTACGGTTTATGATGCTCTTTATTGTGTCCATGTGCTGCACCTTTTATATTCTTGTTTCTCCCATGCTTCCTGAGCTTAGAAGAGCTTTGACTCGATATAAGCCCTGTGAGAAGTGGGATCGATGCCACCAGTAGGAAGGTTTCCTGGCTCCACTGGAGAAGGCCATACCAGCACTTAGGAAAAGAAAATTAAGAACTTCATCACATCTTCATCTCTTTAATTACAATTATGTGTTCACTTTTTGGTTTATTATGTCATAATCCTCGAAGTTCTAATATAACATCTCTCCATTTCTTAGTTTCGGGTTCCAAAATCGAATCCAGCCTTCCGAGATCTATTAGGATCCGGATCGGATACTTCAAGTACAGACCCGTTAGGTATTCAGGTTTGGATCCGATATCAGTAATTAAAATTGAATCCGAATCTGAATATTCAGATTTTAATTCGAACCTAATCCATTAATAGATCTAGTCCACAGCCACCGACATGGCACTGCCCAAGGCTACCGCCACGGCACGGCCCAAAAACTACGACATGCAGATAATTATAATATTTATAATAAATATTTATAATATTTATTATAAATATTTTATAAATTATTATAAATATATATAATTAATAAATAATACTATAAAATTAAAAAAATTATACCTGCGGCTATAGAGAGTGGGTCGCATCAAAAGTTTTGAGGGTCACCGACGATGATGCTAGAGGAGGATGATGATACTAGAGGTAACCTGTGAAATAAAAACAAAATAGTAAGATAGAGAAGAGAGAGAAAGAGAAAAGAGAGAGAGAGTAGGGGCGGCCAGGGATGGGGGCCAGGGGGAGGGGGCACAGTGACGAGAAGGCCCAGGAGGCACAGTGATGGGAGGGTCGATGATCGGGAGGGGAGTGTAGGGGGTGGCGGGGAGGGGCGATCGAGGATGGAGTGGCTGGGGTGGGGGGTTGCAGGGGTGCGAGGAGGGGCGGCCAGGGATGGGGGAAGGAGGGGCGGCCGGGGGAGGGTGGGGGGCCGGGTGGGGGGTGGTGGAGAGGAGCGGCCAAGGATGGGAGGAGGTGGGGGGGCCGGATGGGGGTGGCGAGGAGGAGCGACCGGGGATGGAGAGAAGGAGGGCACCCTCGGGAGGGTGGGGGTGGCGGGTGGCGGGGAGGGGCGGCCAGGGATGGGGGAAGGAGGGGCGGCCAAAGGGGGAGGGGTGGTGGGGAGGAGCGACCGGGATGGGGGAGGAGGGGCGGTCGGAGGGAGGGTGGGGGGCCGGTGGGGTGTGGGGGAGGGGGGGGGGGGGGGAGGGGGGGGAGGGGGGACCGAGGGGGAAGGAGGGGCGGGACCGATCGGAGGAGAAGAAGCCTCATCGACGATGGAGAGAAGGAAGGAGAGAGAGAGATCGAGCACGCACGGAAGGAAAATAGAAAAAATTTAAAAATTTTTAACCTAACCTACGGCAGCGGTTATCGAACCACTGCCTTAGATCTATGGCAGCGGTTATCCAAAATCACTGCCATAGATCTACGACAATGGTTCTATAACTACTGCTGTAAATCTATAGCAGCGATTTTTAATAACCGCTGCCGTAGGTTGAAAATAATTTTTTTTATTTTTTTTAAATATTATATAATTTTAAAATTTAATATCCATCTTCACCGTTCATTATCTAAATAATTATTATTAGAGTGTCATCGCAGAAGATCGCCTCGATCCGATGGCCCTAGCTTCATCGATCAAAAAAAATTTATTTCGACGATCACGAACGACGATACGATGATCTGATAGATGGAGACCTCCAATGGATCCAAAAATCTGCAATGATGATCTCAATTATGTTTGTAGCATACTATCAAAGTTTTACTTCAATCGAATATCGTTATCATGCATCAATTTAGTATGGAATGATTTCGGCCGTTAAATTAGAAACAAGCGATCAAAGGGTTAAACGACATCTGATTATGAGATAATTTTTTAGTTAAATGATCTTTATTATAATTTTAAATATTTTATATGATGATAGTAAAATTTAAATTATTTTTATATAAACTATTCATGTTAAGCAGATATTGCAAAAGCACGAGCATAACAACTTATGAAGTTTTAGAATAGTTATCAGAAGACGTATAGTTTTAGATCGTTCTTCATCTCATAAGTTAAATTTTATAATCACTATCATAAAAAATGATTAAAATAGTACCCAATATTATTTATAAAAAAAATATCTCATAATCGAACACCGTTTGGTCCTTTGATCACTCGTTTATCATTTAACGGTCGAAACTAACCTATACTAAATTGACCAAGATAATGATATATGATTGAAGTAAAACTTTAATAGTATGCTACAAATATCACTGAGATCATCATTGCAGGTTTTTGGATTCATCGGATGTCTTCATCTATCAGATCATCGCATCATCATTCGTGGTCATCGAAATCAAATTTTTCTGATCGATGAAGCTAGGGCCATCGGATCGAGACGATCTTTTGCGATGATACTTTAATGATAATTATTTAGATAATGAACGATGAAGATGAACATTAAATTTTAAAATTATATAATATTTAAAATATATATATATATAATTAACCTCTGTTATAAATCAGCTTATAATAGCGGTTCCTAATAACTACTACTATAGGTCAAACTTATGGCAGCAGTTTTACTAACCACTGCTATAGGTCCGACCTATAGCAACAGTTATAATGAACCGCTGCTATAGATCCGACCTATAGCAATGGTTAACGAAAATCGCTGCCGCAGGTTCTATGGCAGCGGTTTTGAAAACCGCTACCATAGTATGCGCTGTCGTAGACTTTTTTTGTGGTAGTTGAGGAGGCATTGGCACGGACAGATCAGGCTATGGTATTGGCTACTCATGCTGAGGAGCGCATATCTCATTTGAAGGGCATTCTGAGCGTCATGTTAATGAGGCTTAGCTCGCATTTTGGAGCAGACTTTGTGGGTCTTGAGAACATGTTGGCCGATGTTCTAGCTTCAGCTCCTACAGCTCCAGCCTCTTCAGCTCTGGCTCCAACTCCAGCTCCAGCTCCTCCAGCTTGTGCTCCATCTCTCGATGACGACGATGACGATGTAGATTTAAAAAACTTCTGATGTATTTTTTTTAAAAAAATATTATAATAAATTTTATTTGATAATAAAATTAGAGCATTTTAAAAATATTCTTGTATTTATAATATTTACTTATATTTTTTATTATGTTATATATATATCTTTGCATTTATCAGATAAAATATATAAAAATTAAAAATTATATATATTTTTTATTATTCAAAAGCTACAACAATGGTTGCAAAATTGCTACCGTAGATGTGCCAAGCGAGACTGTAAGTCATGTGCCAACCACTGCATTAGACCTATGACAGTGGTTCATAAATCGCTACCATATCTCAGGTCTATGGCAGCGGTTTATGACAGTTCATAAACCACTATCATACCTTAAGTCTAGGGCAGCGGTTTGGAAACCGCTACTATATCTCAGACTTATGGCAGTGGTTCAGGAACCACTGTCATAGGCCCTATATGGTAGTGATTCTTGTAACCACAATAATCACTGCCATAGGCCTATGGTTATGGCAGCAGTGGCATCGATTAGAGAACTGCTGCCATAGGTTATGATAGCGATTTTTTAGTGGTATGAATGAGACTAAATAAATGTTATCTAAAAATTTTGATATGAAAGATCTTGGAGAAGTAGCTTTTATCCTAGGTATTGAAATTCATAGGAATAGATCACGTCATCTGTTGGATTTATCACAGAAGGCATACATTAATAAAGTTCTTAAAAAATTTAATATATAGAATTGCAAACCATGTGATATGCCTGTTGCTAAAGATGACAAATTCAGTAAAGATCAGTATCCCAAAAATGAGCTTGAGAAAGATCAGATGAAGAATATTCCTTATGCTAGTGCTATAGAGAGTCTGATGTATGCTCAGGTTTGCACCAAACCTGACATTACCTTCATAGTAAAAGTTTTTGGTAGATATATATCAAATCCTGATTTTCAACATTGAATTGCAGCAAAAAGAGTAATGTGATATTTATAGAAAATCAAGAACTATATGCTTGTATATAGAAGAACTGATGATCTACAATTATTAGAATATTTAGACTCAAATCTTGCTGGATACCTTGACGATTTGAAATCGACCTCAGGATATATTTTTATGTTAGCTGGAGGTGCTATATACTAGAGAAGTGTTAAACAGACCATGATAACTTCTTCTACTATGCAAGCTGAGTTTATTACCTATTATGGAGTCACTACTCAAACTGTTTGGCTGAGGAACTTTATTGCAGGACTTTAGATTGTTGATTCTATCTTCCGACCATTGATAATTTATTATAATAATAGTGCTGCTGTGTTCTTTACAAAGAACAATAAATCATCTAGTGGATCTAAATATTTAGAGCTAAAGTACTTGATAGTAAAAGATCTTGTAAAGAAAGAAGACATAACCGTTGAGTACATAGATACAGAGTCAATGTTAGCTGATCCCTTGACTAAAAGTTTGAGGCTCATATGCTTTACAAGACATGTTAAAATATGGGCATACTGAGTTCTTTTGATGTACTTGGTTAGTAAAAGTAATTTTGTATTTATGTTTTATTATTATTTTATCATTATGGACTCTTTACGTCTCATGCACTTTTGATATATATTATTGGCATGATAAGTTAATGGTACATTTATTTTAATTCTTTTATTTATGTGTACATATTTATTTTAGTATACTTAGAGATATCTCTTATTTATATACCTATTATATAAAATATAAGACTAGGTGTCGAGTCTCAAATATATTGTGCTGCCTCATCATTGACACCATGTTGAGTATGTGAGGCAGAATGGCTTGTTGTTAAAGCCATTAGAATTTTTCTTGCTTATTTTATACCTAAGTATGTTGAAGAGAAATTGGAGGACTGGCAATAAAAATAGCATATATTTGGATCATTTTTGGATACTATTTTCTTGCTACACTACCACACCAAGACTCATGTCGATAGTTAGTTATGTTTGTAACCATGGATAGATCTTGCGTCAGATAAAGGATACAATGACTCCCGTGATTCAGTATGATTAATACTATTAGACCGAGTCAATTCTGAGGTGCTGTGTATCGATCATGTATATAAGCCCAATATTGTTTGTGATCCTTTTGTTTTGGGCTGAGTGCACTTTATTTTGAGTTGGTGTGGTTAGGATGGCATAGTGTAGACTTTAGTCCGATATGAGCCTATGATGGATGGATCTGTTAGAGTTTTATTTTATATGGCCAGGTTCCCTCTTCACTTCCTAAAAATATCATGAGACTAGTTCTCTGGCTTGTTCCATCGAATAGCCGCCTGTTGAGAGGAAATTAGTAGAGAAGATCTAGTTCGCGGTGTTCGTCTGAGTCTCCGCTGCTACTGTTCTTGATAAATCAATGACGAATATAGGTACACTTCTATCTTTTGTATTCTAATCTTCTGGATAGATTCATGAGAATCATCTACAATTGAGCTTTATAAAAATTAATTGACAAGCCCGAAACTAGCTCAAAATAGTAAGGATTGTTTTTACCGAAGAATATTTGTTCCCCAACAAATCCGTGGGTTCCCAAGGCACTCATAAATCCTTTCGGAAGCTGCAACATTCAACATTCTACATGGTGGGTGAATGGCCAAAATAAATAAACAAGAAAGGAGAGAGGGGGTTTTCCTTGTCTGAGTCCACGCCTACATAGGATGCAGTCTCCTAGTCTTCCATTCAGGTTGACCGCAATTTTTGAAGGCGAAGAGTATCATCCAACCAATCCATCTCTCAAGAAAGTGTCTCTTTGAAAGCAGCCTGATGAGGTAAGAGTGACTCACCCTATCGAAAGCCTTCATGAAGTTTAATTAACAGATTGCACCCTCAATACTAGATCTCCTTGAATGATGCAAAACTTCATTGGCACATAGGATGTTCCATAATATACCTTCCTTTGATGTAAGCCGTCCGAGCCGGATCAACTAGATCATTTAGAAAGGGCTGAAGGCAGTTTGCCAGCAATTTTTATACGGCTGTGAACAAGGCTTATAGGTCAAAAATCGGATGGAGCCTTTTTCGCCGCTTTCTTTTTTGGAATGGGAGTTAGAATGGCATAATCTAATCTTGCCAAGTCCAGGTTGTAGTTATGAACCTGCTGAAGAAAAGCAAATATATGATCCTTAAGCAGCTCCCCGAAGTTTTGGAAGAAAAAAAATACTGAAACCATCCAGCCCTGGCTCTAGTCTCTCTTGAAATTAAACACTCCATTCTTCACTTCTTCTAGAGAGAGGAGAATCCAACAAATGCAAGGCTGGTGAGGTGGAAGGATAGAGTCGCTCCCAATCAAGATCGATATTTGAAATTCCTGGGTCATCAAAGATGCCCAAAAATGATGTTCATATCCTTTGGATCCGAGAATTCAAAACCGTTCTATTCAACACAGGAAATCTCATTTACTTTCCTTTTAAAGTTTGCTGATTTATGAAAGAAGGCAGTGTTTTATCACCTTCGACAAGCCACTTGATTTTTGCCCTTTGCTTCTAGTAAGTTTCCTCCTCTTTGTAAATATGGTATACCTGCCCTATAAAAGATTCCTGAAGTTCTCTATCAGTTTGAGAAAGCGGGTGGAGTTCCTCTTTCCGATCTAAATCCTGTATAGTGATTAGAAGCCTTGTCTTCTCAATTCTGTAGGAAGATCTTACCCTACTTGACCAACCTTTTAAAGCATTCCTCATGGCCCTCAACTTAATCACAAGTTTTACAGCCACATCATTTGAGAACCCCGGGATGCGCCACGCTTGAGCCACTACTTGATGTATGCCATCATGGCCAAGTCAACTACGATCAAATCTGAATTTTTTTGCAGTTTCTGGAGGTTACTCAGACAATTTAATTGGCACATGATCAGAACAAGGATTGGCCAAGGCTTCTTGATACGAGATGGGGCACAATTGGACACTTCGAGGCTTGTACGCCATCTCCCATCTCTAAACGGAGTAAAAAATATGTCACAACATGAGAAAAAGGTGAATAAAATTTTTCATTTCGACCCCTATTTTGTTTCCATTCCATCACAATCGTCCACCTCTCTTGCTTGTTAAAAATCCAACAAAGCTGCTACACGTCCCCTCCATAATTGTTATCCCAAGCTCCCTGCGTCTGCTAGTTGAATGCAAAAACACAATCAGAATCCATTCAAAAGCTAAGGGAACGAAAAAAGACACTGATTCAATTAAATAAGAGAGTGCACATGTCCTCCAAAGTGGGTGATGTGCTACAACTACTGGCAGGTGACAATTATTTCACATGGATTTGTTAGTATGTGGTGATTATTTTAGGCTAAGAAACTGATCAGTTCATTGACTGGCACAATGGCTGATGCCGTTCACATGCTGTGTCCACCAAAATGGTTCTTTTACTAATATAAACAAAGGAACGGGTTGATCTGAACTTGGATAAATAGACTGACAAGTTGTGAAAGCAAATTGTGTGGGTTGAATGCTAGAGGCACTCTATCAGATGTTTGACATGTATAGTCATAGTTTCTAGGGAAGGCTGCAAGCACTCATGGAAGGTAGTGTCTCCACCAAAGAAACAGGCCAGCTGAAATTACTGCTCGTTGTCAAATTTTCTAGTTACCACAAACAGTTGGACCAGCATTGATTAACCTTTCCGTTCACATCAGGCAGGGAGGGTAAAAGGAATTAAAACAGCTTCCAGAGTACCTACAGATCTAGTGGAAGAGGGAGCGCATTTCCACCGAGTCACTTTCTTGGTGATCGATCAACTCTTCTTCTTTTCTCTCTTCTTCGCAAATCGATCCGAGAGACTCTTTGCGGTCAGGCGTAATGGCTGATGTGCTTCTCTCAGCCTTGCTACCGGTGGTGATGGAGAAGGCAGCCGACCGTCTTCTCCAACAGTTTGGAGTGATATGGGGCATCCAAGAGAAGCTAGAAAAGCTGGAAAGAACGCTGTCGGCAATCCAGTCCATACTTGGAGATGCAGAGCAGCAGCAAGTCAAGGATCCAGCTGTGAAGATGTGGTTGGCAGCGCTGAAGGATGCAGCCTACGAAGCAGACGACATACTGGATGAGTTCAACATGGAAGCAATGCGGCGGAAGGCAGAGATTCAGATCGATATGTCAAAAAAGGTGCGCAGCTTCTTTTCTCTTCACAATCCAGTTCTGTTTCGCTTTAAGATGGGGCGGGAGTTGAAAGAAATTGTCGAGAAAATAGATGAAATCGCAGCTGAGAGAATTAGATTCGGTTTCACGGTCACAACCCAACCACAAAACAGGGATAGGCCACAGACCCACTCCTATGTTGATGAGTCAAAAGTCGTTGGTAGGGAGGAAGATAAAGAAGAAATAGTGAAGTTGTTACTCGATCATGACACCAACCACAATGTTGCAGTCCTTCCCATAGTTGGCATGGGGGGTCTGGGTAAGACGACACTGGCCCAATTCGTTTACAAAGATAAGAGGGTGGAGAAGGATTTCCAGCCGCTGATATGGGTCTGCGTGTCGGATGAGTTCGATGTTGCAAAGCTTGCTAAAAAAATAATAGATTCAGCCACAGGGACCGAGTGTCAGGAATCGAATTTGGACTTGTTACAACGCCGCGTTCGAGAAGTTGTGAGTGGGAAAAAGTACTTACTTGTATTAGATGATGTTTGGAACGAGGATCAGGCAAAGTGGGATGAGTTAAAAACTTTACTAGAAACTGGTAGAAAAGGGAGCAGGATCATTGTGACCGCACGAAGTGACCAGGTATCGCGGATAATGGGCACGCTCGACGCTTATCGTTTACGGCGTTTGAGTGAGAATGATTCTTGGGAATTGTTTAAGAAGAGAGCAAATCCGCCTCAACATCTGGAAAGCATTGGCAGGCAGATTGTCAAGAAATGTGATGGGTTGCCTCTAGCAGTGAAGACACTGGGGAGCTTAATGCATTCCAAGAGGCAGGAAATTAGCGAATGGTCGTCCGTGAGGGATAGCGAGATTTGGGATATGCAGGTTGGTGAACGTCAGATCTTACCAGCACTATGGTTGAGCTACAGTCATTTGCCTGCCCATTTAAAACAATGCTTCGCTTTTTGTGCCATGTTTCCGAAGGATTATGAGATGGAAAAGGATCTGTTGATTCAACTATGGATGGCTAATGGATTCGTTCCATCTGATGGAAGAAAGGATCGGTTGGAGGAAAAAGGGCACGAGATTTTTGATGAGTTGGCTTCGAGATCTTTCTTTCAGGATATCAAGGAGTTGGAGGACAAAGAGGATGAGATTTCTAGTGAGTTGGCTCGGAGATTTTACCTTCAGGATACGAAAGGAAAAAAAGAAAAAGAGTACCATGTTCCCAAAGCGAGGCATGAACTTTATAGCATAACAACATGCAAGATGCATGACCTCATGCACGACCTGGCACAATCCATTATGGGGGATGAGTGCCTTAGCATACTGGACCCTGCCAAGTGGGAAGAGGCATCTAGGAGAACCCGTCACCTGTGTACATCTGAGAACGTCCAACTGAATATTCATAGGACCTTGAATAATTATCCAAATATTCGCACTCTCCTGTCCTCGATAAAGGGATTCCATACAACGATTTCCGTGACTGCGGATTCATCCAAGCCTAGGTCCTTGAGAGCATTCGATCTACATAATACTACTATCCCACGATTGCCTATAAAAGCTGGATTTCTGAAACACCTAAGGTACCTGGACCTCTCTGGTACTTTTATAAAAGCATTACCTGATGCCACCAGCACACTTTTCAATCTACAAACTCTAAAACTCTCTGGATGTTGGCGCCTACATAAGCTGCCGGAAGACATGAGAAATATGACAAGCCTGAGGCATCTCTACATTGATAGATGTGATAGTTTGAAGCACCTGCCAGCAGGTATAGGGCAATTGAGCAGCCTGCACATATTGACAAAATACATTGTAGGCAATGATGCTGGAAGGCGTATTGTTGAGTTGAATGGGTTAAATCTCGGTGGCCTTCTGGAGCTGTATAACCTGAGGAATGTGAGGGATGCAGCTGATGCTAAAGAAGCCAATCTTAGTTCCAAACATAACCTTTGCTCATTAATATTATGTTGGGATATGATTGAGTGGTATCCGCCTTATTGTTACGCAGAATCTGCCCATCGTTGTTGTGAAGAAGATGTTTTGCCAACAAAAAATGCTGAAGAGGTATTGGAAGCCCTAAGACCACATGGTGGCTTAAAACTGCTGACAATATGGCGCTATGGGGGTGGTAGCTTTCCAATGTGGATGATGGACTCCGTGTTGCTGCAAAATTTAGTTGAAATCCATCTGGGAGGTTGCACAGGTTGCCAACACCTCCCACCTTTATGGCAGCTACCTTTTCTTAAATTTCTCTACATGATTAAGATGGATAGCATCAAGCACATCTGCAGTAGCACCATCTATGGCAATGTATGTAATGGCACGGTGCAAGCATTCCCCTCACTGAAGAGACTGGTGTTGCATACGATGCAGAGCTTGGACAAGTGGTCAGAGTATGAAGGAACTGCAGAGGTCACGCTGAATTTCCCTCACCTTGCTGAGCTCAAGATCATTGATTGCCCAAATTTGAAGACCATGCCAGATCTACCATCTCTCAAAAGTTTACAAATGGAAGGAACTAATAAGCAGTTGGGGTTGGTATGTAGTCTGACCACACTATCTTCCCTTCTCATTGTTGTCCGTAAAACGAGCACTGGTACAGAGTCACCTCCTCTTGCTCAGAAACAACCGTCTTTCAGATATTTTAGATCTCTTGAAAATTTAGCGATTACAGCATCTGAGGACCTGGCACCGCTGCTGCAAAAGGAAGAAGAGACGAGAGGGCTGAGCACATCCCTGCATGATTTCAATATTTCTCACTGCAATTGGTTGTTTTCATCATCACAGCAGTCATCATTACCGTTGGGGTTTTGGAAGAATCTGACTTCTCTCCTATCTTTGAGCATTCGGTTTTGTGATGATCTGGTCTACTGGCCGGAGGAGGAATTCCGCAGCTTGAACTCACTAAAGAGGATATACATCTATGGTTGCAACAAGTTGGTTGGTCCGTCACCTTTGCCATTATCCTCGTCAGTAGATGGAGAGCTCCTGCCAAACCTGGAAAAGCTGGATATTCGACGTTGTGATGGTCTGCTAGAATTGCCCAAGTTGCCTACTTCCCTCAAATCACTGTACGTTCTCGGCTGCCCCAAACTAAATTCCTTCACGGAAGGCCTCCAACAACGACTCCCCGGACTTCAGTGTTTGGTCATTGGAGGGTGCCCCAACCTGGAGAGACAGTGTAAGAGAGGAGGACCGTATTGGCACCTGGTCTCACGCATTCCCTATGTTGACATATTGCCACAGAGGCGCACCATCAGCAACTTCCTTCCTTCCTTTCCTTGCTTTGGAAGACCATCTGAAGTATGAAGTCATCTGAGTCCTTACTAGGTACGGTCCCATCTCTTTCTCTTTACCTGGCAATTTTCTACTAAATAAATCTCTCAGGAGCCTCTGCTCCGTTAGTGTTAAACGAAACACAGCATAATTATATTTTTGTTCCTCACATTCTTGTGGCACGCTTGTGATTAGTTTGTCCATGCTCACTAAAGCAGACCCTAAAGCTAACCAATGGCATCTTCCTGAGATGGTAGCCCCAACTAGACTGTCCATGCAAACTATTATGCATCAATCCATGATTCTTTCAAGTATTTTTCAGGGTTTGGGGATGAGTGGGAGCTGGATGGATATATGTTTTTTTTAATTCATCTCTCTGTCCCTCTCTTCCAGCCATGGCAGATCCACACCAAATTTTGCTTCAGGATGGATAAAGAGCATTCGTGGTACAAGAAGCCTCTTCGGTGATCATGTCCACATGGAACTTCTTGCTGTCCTCAATCCAGTATCGGGAGAAACGACACATCATGCCTTGGATAAACTTTCCAATGGTGGCCAGATTTACGACGATCAAGTGATTTCATATGAATCTTCTTGATAGATTTGCTTTGTTGTGTTGAAGCATTTTCAGGAACCGTAAGAGGAGATGCATTTAATTCTCTTTTCGAAGAAGTCATTCGGCATTCAATGTAATTTTATCATCTCCGAAACTTATGTTTTTCAGTATTCTCTGAGACATAAATATTGCATTTGAAGTCTTTGGACGTACTTCCGCTTGATGTATCCAAAACAATTGAAAGATGGAGATGTTTATTCATTATTTGAATTTCCTCTTTGGCTGCTCTAGCCCATTAAACTCCCCTCCACTTCACTGTTGCTTTCTAGAAAACAATAAAATTTAATATCATCTTTGTTCTTTCTATCCTTCCTTCCTCTATAACTCTTAAAACTCTATCATCCATTTACATTCCATTTTTTTATCGATAAATTTGGAGAAACTGTCTCACTTCCTCCGTTGCCCCTCACAAAAAAGAAAAGCATCATATCTGTTATAGTTGTCAAGAAAAAAAAAAAATTTTAATACCTTTCCCTCAAAAGAAGTTTTTTTGCCGGATGTTGTCCGATGGAGGATTCTTCAATGGTTAAATCAGTGGAAGAAAGATGGCAACTGAAAAGATGGCAAGAACAAGAATGTAATTTTTTTTTATTTCAGCCTACCTCATTTCCTATTGCTTACCGCTGTTTATAAGCTGAAGAATGCCATCACCGTGTAACTCTTGTCCCTGAATATTCGGGACATGGAAGTTATGGCATTTAGTGGATAATTATGTCATTAATTGCCGTTAATGAAGAGTAATGGGCCAATCATGATTGGTTGTTATGCATCACATTAGAGAGCAGTTAATGTCCTTGTTGAATAACTGTTATCGATTTAGATAGTCGGCAAAAGCCCGAGGAAGTAGTCGGTTGGGCGCTGAAGACCGCCAAGAACTAGTTTGTCAGTAGGAGACAAAGTCGGCTTTTATCCAATTGGATTGGACGGATATCTTTTACGCCGTAGAGGTAAAATAGCAAGAGTCGGTTGTAATCCGAGTAGGATCTACCGATTTGAGTGCGTAGCCTGATCGAAAGATGAGTATCTCTTTGAAAAGTCGGACAGATACCAAGTAAATACTATCGGCATATCTTACTCGGTATCTATCCGACTTCTCAAAGAGACACTCATCTTTCAGCCAGGCTATGCACTCAGTCAACAGATCCTTCTTGGATTACAATCGGCTCTTGCTATTTTATCTCCACGGCGTGAAAGATACCCATCCAATCCAATCGGATAAAAGCCAAGTTTGTCTCCTACCGACAAACTAGTTCTTGGCGGTCTTCAGCGCCCAACCGGCTACTTTGTCGGACTTTTGCCAACTATCTAAATCGGTAATATTCAATGAGCGCATTAATTACTCTCTAATGTGACGCAAAACAGTCAGCCCATTACTCCTCATTAACGGCCATAAATGAGATAACCGGCCACTAAATGCCATAACTTCCACGTCGCGAACATTCAGGGACAAGGGTTATACGGTGACGGCATTGTTCACCTTATAAACACCAGTAAGCAATGAGGAATAAGATAGGCTGAAATAAGAAAATTTGCATTTTTGTCTAAGCATACTGTTGTCACTAACCATGTTTTCTTACAAGCTTTGGCACTTTTTGTGGCCAATCTGGAAGGAGGAAAAAAATTAGAGTTTTTGCTGGGAGTTACCTGTTAAGGCCTTGATGATTTCTTCCTAATTTTTGGCATTTTTCTGGGGAGTGAATTGCTAAGCTTCCAGAAAGAAGAAGCTATATTCCTGATTATTGGCACCTCTTTTTCTGGTTGTAGGTAGATGCTGAACGAAGGGTCCAAGAGGTAAAGTCCAGAGATGACTGGAGGATGGTTCAGCTTTTTGGGTCTTCTATATGATCAGGGAACTGCAGCTTCCCCTCTCTTTCGGAATTAGAGTTTGTTGTAGGGAGGATTTCTGCCGAAACTCTTTCTTTGAGGCTATCTTGCCCCCAACCTGAGTCAAGCACTTGACGAGTGGCTACATATCCCATGGGGATCGACTCCGGCAGATATGCAAGGTCTTAGACCTGTATTATACGTATCCAATGCAAAACCATAAATATTCTAAAACAATAGGCATACAGGAGAAAATCCAGAGCACAAGTTAAAAAAAATGGAAAAAAGGAAGAAGAAAAATTCCAAGAGTCAAAATACAACTCTACAATTATGAAACATTCTCTAGACAAGAAATTCACAAAACAGCCAATCCTACAATAATGCCAATGGATCAAACATCTAATAAAATTTAACTTTTCCATGAACCAACTAAAAGTTAAGAATGTTCAATCTAAGTACCTCCACAAACACCGAACTCCAACATTCCAAGCTAGCTGTTCAATATCTGAAAGAGAACAAAGAAACAAAGTAGTGAACTAAAGACTAATGAGATACTATTGCCACCTTTAGCTAGATTAAGTAGGAATAATAAAATAATACACAAAAAAATAGATTAAAAAAATCCATGAAATATAACTTTTGAAGTAGTTATGCAATCATAATCTAGCTTTGAGAATAGACAATAAGTTATGAGGTTTAATAAATATCTATTTTTAATATAAGGTAACAAATAATTGCTGAGTAGAGCTATGGTTTTCATTGAATGATCAACCCAACTAGCTAGGCTTGAATATAATACTGCTAAGGATCAATCCCACTAGCTAGGCCTAAGTAGTCTAGGGTGGCAATCGGGTCGGACCGGATAAGATATGGGTTGGGTTGGATCCATGATAGATCAAAAATTTGTCAACCTGAACCTAACCTATTTATTAAATTGGCTAAAAATCTAAATCCAAGCTCGATCATTTTATTAAATAGATAATTTAGTTTGATCTATAGTGAGTTGAAACAAATTAAATGGTCTAAATTGTTAAGCATTGCCATGCCCTACCCATGATCACCCCCATAGGCTAGGCCCAAATACTAAGAATCCAAAACTTATGTTTTCCAACACTAGTACCATTTGCATTTTATAAACTTTCAAATCATAAACAAATCATTAAATCACATAACCATAAAAAATTTCCAAATGAACCTTTTTTTAAAAAAATGATGATATAAGAGATAAGATTTTCAAGGAAGTACAAATATGTATTTTTTTTCCCAACATCATTTTCAACAAGTAATTGTAGAAAATGATCAATATTTTAATAAAAATAACTATGTTTATAGTATCATTTTTATTAACAATACATATATTCAATTTTTAAAATTTCTAGTGATACAAGTTAAGATGGCAACAGGTAAATTCTCCAAATACAATACAAGAAAACATTCTGTTACAATCCGAGCAACACAACACAATATTCGTTTAGAGCTATAGTACAACCTAAAACCTTGCACTAGTCTTAACATGGACTTCCCTACCAACAAACCTATACCATACATTAATTTCAGGCATATGCTAATATCTTCTATGATTTAAAAGATCTAACAAATGTCTACCCCTATGCCTGAAACTAGTAGAATAATTACCAATTGGTAGTTTAGGCAAACAGAATTAATTGTTATATAGCAATACTGGCTGAAATTGGAATTTTGTAATACCTTTTAAAGCAGAGGCTTTTCATGGATTTGATCTCGTTGTGTTCCTCACAAAGAAAGGATTCTATCTAGGTTTATTTTATCAATGAAAACTCATCATGGGCTGTGTAATGTCCTAATCCTATATGCATGCATACGACCTTACTAATAGATTAAACAAAAATATTAATAGACTCGTACCTTGGAAGTTAATTTCAGATGATTCAATCCCTTAATCATTTGCTTCTTTGAGAAGCAATAACATATTATCTTGCCTTAAGAAAGAAAAGAGAAGGTTAGAGGGTATGCATGAAGAAAAAAAAAGAGAAAGAGATAACAAAAAGAGAGCAAGAGGAAAAAAAATAAAGAGGGAGAGATATGGTAGTGAAAGAGATGAGGAGTTATCTAAGAGAGGATGGAAGAGAGTACAGTGAGAGAGAGGAAGAGAGGACATAGCATGAGCTAGAGAGTATTAAAAGGATGGACTTAATTAGAAATGTTTCTAATTAAGGATCCTAGGATATTATTTCTTGGCATATTCTTATTATTCTCTTTCTGTATTTAAGTCTACATATCTATATATATAAACTCCTCGTATACCTTATTTCAATACAGAAAAATAAAATCCTTCTCTCCACTCCACGTACAATATGGTATCAGAGCCCTCTTATCCATAATTTTTTTTCTCTTTTCTATTTTCTTCCTTCTTTCCATCTTCCACAAAACACCCCCCTTTGTCATTTTTCTTCCCTTGTTCCCTCCTCCTACCCGACCCCATCCCGTCACCCTCTATTCCTTGTCGTCCGACCGCATCCGCCACTACCGTCGACCTCCGTGGCCTCGCACGCGCCGTGGAACCAACCGCCCACCCCCTATCGCCCCACCCTGCAAACCCGACCATCCGTGCCCCCATTGCTCCACCACGGACTCGCACGCCGTCATGGAACTTGACCCCCTCCCCACCCCAATCGCCAGACTGCATCCACCGCTGCCGCCAACCTCCGCAGCCTCGCATGCCACCGTGGATAGACCCCTTGTATACCTTGTTTCAACACAGAAAAATAAAATCCTTCTTTCCACTCCACGTACAACAGAGGGAAGGTGAGGAATGTTTAGTGTAAAGAAAGAGATGAGAGTGGGGCATGACAAGAGTGAGAGAAGGGAATTGGGGGTCCTAGGGTTAGGATTAGGTCAACTTGGTTTTGGGTTTGATTCTAGTAGAGAGAAGAGATAGACAGAGATGCAAGAAAGGGGGAGGGCAGATGTAAAGGAAATGTTAGGAGAGGCATGATTATGTAAGGAAAGAAAGTGAGGAAGGAGTGTGAGTCCACACTCTAGGTCTCAACTTCAAGTTGACTATGCTCAATTGTTTCGGTAAATGGCAGAAAGTTTATTTCTAATTGGGACATTAGGGAAGGAAGTAGGATGGAGAATAGCTTAGTTGCAATGAGGGGGGAACTTATGTTTCCAACCATCTTGTCCTAGATTCTAAAACTAACTGCCAAGCATCAAATTCCCAACTAAAATAAGACTTCATACTTTTTGATGATATTTGAACCCAGTGTGATCATATATAGTTCTTGAATTACATTATCTCAACACTTCCAATAGGACAACGCAATAGAGTTGCACCTTCCAAGCTCGAGAGAACATCAGAATATCTATGTTGCATGCCACTATATCACTAATGAACCATCGGGGCCTCAATATTAAATATTTATAGTATACATTCTTTTGGTTTTTGTTTTAAAGGAAGTCAGCCTCCAGCACGCTACCTATCCTCTCATTCTACATCCCATCAGGTGAATAATGGTTAATACACATTAAATTTACAAATCCTCCATCAACAAACCATTTTTCTTACAAAGGGGTTTAAATCAACATTAATGCTTTCACAAACAAGAGCTATCATAGTTCCAAGCATGAATAGTTAAGAAACAAGCCAGGAAAACATCTAAACACAAAACAATTTTACTAAGCGGATACCTGTGATGGATGTGGAAGTCTTTCCATCTCCTTGATCATTAAATCTCTCTCCTCTTCAAGTTGCTCATCTTCACCTAGAAAAACAAAAGAAAATTAGATAAAAGTAGAAAGAAACCTGGAAAGAAAAAAAGGCAAGAAAAAAAAAAGTAGATATGACAGGCCATTATTTAGCAAACGAGGCAAATCTCCACACCTCAATCTACTAGCTGCCCAAGCATGATACCTACATCACCGATGTAGATCGCTTAATAGTGTAGAGGCGCCAAAGTTTACCACACGGGGCACATGAGAATTGCTTACTTAAAAGGATGTACTCAATCAATAATTATGATCCCTCAACCAGTAAAATGTCCAAGATTAGAATTACCATATTAAATTCTTTTTACATATGTGTAGATTGATTATAATATTTTCACTTGAGACAGTGCTTCCAGTTTTTCTGCCTTAAGTGATATTTAGGTACGGAGAAACATGAGGAATGTATTTAGTAAAGAAGCATTAATATTTATTGAGGTGAACTTATAGCCCCATGCAAAGGGACCAAGCATGATGACAAAGCAATAATTCTGAAATGTTTTAAGTCACTTTGTGGAGGCAAATGAGAAGATGTTTCGATGACTGATACATTGTTATTTAGTAGAGGCACTTCCTTGGACTTTTCTCTTTATGGAAGTATAACAATATGAAAATCTCAGGGACATGCAAATTCACATGGCTTGACTTGCATGAAATAACAAAAGGAAAAGGGTATTACTACTATTTTAACAAGCATTTGGCTCTTTGTAGTTCACAGAGATAAAGTCAACATGCACCAATCATTTCAACACTACATGTCAAAACTCTCTATAAACTCTGAAACCATAAGATCTTTTCGGCTTTTATAACAACTATTAGATCATCGATCTAATGATTGCCTGGCAAAAGTCCCAAACTCAGATATAACAGATTATTGTTAACTAAAGACCTATAAACATTCTACTGTGTTAGTTGCTCAGGTTTTCTTAGATGAGAACACAGCACATGGGACCAAAGAGCAACCATATTAGAATAGGTACGGACTTCTTTTTTTTTTTTTTGAGGATCCACGTAAGAGGAAGCAATAGCTTCTTTTGATCACCATCGATTTGTGTTTTCTGATTTCTATGTAACTAGATTTTTACATTTTTATTTTTGGCTGGTGTACTTGCTTCTTTTAAAGAGCAAGAACTGAAATCAAGAGGATATATTTATCAAAGAGACAAATATCTACAGAATAATGGAAAGTGGAGGTGGACGCTTCACAATTCAAAGACAATCAGATGAGGTGCCACTCAGGAAGTTGGGTTTGATATTAGATTAGATGTAAAAAATATGGAATAGGCACTTATAATTTTGAAAGAAGATAAAAAAAGTTATCATGTCTGGTTTAAACTACAAGCTTACGACCAAAGTTTTCTTCTGATAAATCTATATCATTCAACGATATGAAGTATCCTGATGATATATGGCTGTACTACATCGAGGTTGGATACATGATGGCCGCATACTCTCTAGGGCAAGATTCTAAAGAATATGCAAGGCTCACTACAACAGAAATAGATTTTGGTGACAATTTTTATCGTCTTTAGCGACGATTATAATTGCCACTAAAGGGTTTATCGATAAAAGGCATTATGCCATCTAAGGCCGTGTCGGAAAAAATTTTACTGGTGATTAATGGTAGTGTCGATAAAGACTTTTTAATTGCCGTGAAAGATCAGAGTTTTTAGCGACAAATATTTGTGATGTTTATTGTTGCCATAATAGGATATTCGGCAGATGAGGATTGAAAAATCTACTACGGCAATTACAGTCGCCAGGAAAGCCAGGACTTTTAGCAGCAAATATTTATGATATTTATTTTGCCATAATAGGTCATTAGGTAGACGAGGGTTGGAAAATCTGTTGCGGCAATTACAATCACCGGGAAAGCCAAGACTTTTAGCAGCAAATACTTATGGTTTTTTTTTTTTGCCATAATAGATCGTTCGACTGATGAGGATTAGAAAACCTGTTGCAGCAATTACAATCACCGAAAAAAATTTTAAATTTTGAATTGGATAATCCCGCCTACAAATAGCTACAAACTGTATTGGATAATTATAATCACCGAATAAAAATTTTCAATTACAATCTGAACTCTTCTAAGGCCACTAATTCGCTATATCACTAGCTTCATGCCAATTAATATCATCACATCAAATTCACAGTGCAATAGCATTTTTATAAATCCACTGATTGTATGGTGCATGTTTACTACTAGAGTTAACCACAAGACAAAAAGTAATCATTCAAAGATTTTGCAAATCTCGTTATTATGCAACAGTAAAGTACTTAGCCTTCATACATCTCATTTGTAACAAAATCTAAAAACAAGACCATACCCATGGTGTAACATGTACATATACATGTGCCAAAGGTAAAAATATATTTGACAATTCATCTTCCCTGCATTCAATTATCAGCAACTTAGGACATGGATCCAATATTAAAATCAAAGTTGATGCATGTCAATTGGCTACTATTTTCTCCAATCATTCTCATGATAAGTGTGTACAAACCCTACAGTAGAATGGTCAAGTAATTAAAAAGAGAATAGAAAATAGAAAAATTAAAGCAAATAAAATATGTTGACTTATCAGTTCCCTAGAAATATATTAGGGCATAAGTTCAAGTAACTTAATCTATGACATGGCATGTGTAATAATTAATAAAAAAATCTATTAGAGGCCTAGGATCTATTGGAGCCCTCTATAATCATTTTTTTCAGATAAATGATCCTCAGAAATCATCAAATTATCCTCTAATCTGACACACTCCAACCAAATGGATCCTAAGGGCAAGGCCTAGGCACATATTAACGGACAAAAGTTCTTGCCCCAAGAAATTGTTACTTTTGAAATCATAAAAAACCAATTCTTTTACCACCACCTCCTGGGATGAAATTTCCACCTTGCAAGAACATACCTATTGTCTTAGGTTGCCCCGCTTCATATGTCTCGGGTTGTCCTGCTTCTAATGTATTTCTATAGTAATTTGCCCCTCCATCTCACTATGCAATTATACTAAATTAATTTTCATTTCATTCAATATTTATAGCATCAATTACGCTTAACCCAACATTTAGAACATTGAAATTAAAAAAAAATCAACTCAGATCCTCGTTAAGCAAATCTAAAACTAGAAATCTCATGTTCAGATGCATGTTATTTTTGAAAATGTCAAAGGCAAGAAAAGTACTATAAAATATGAGAAACTAGTGATTATGCTACTCTATCTTCGCACGATGAAGTTTTTTGACGTAGCGTACATAAAGCACCAACATTGAAACTCTCAGGCTAGCGTAAGATTTTAGTTTCATGCCAACTGACCATAAAATCGTATAGATGGTATAAGATTCAAACTATTCAATAGAAGTATTTTGGGAATAAACTTAACACAAAAACTCATTTTAAGTTATGGTAGGCCATGCAGGGGACAAATAACTATGCAGGCAATAGATCTGTGCAAGTAATTTCCAAAATCAAAGTGAGGGTTCAAGTCTTAAATAACTTCTTATGCTTCAGTTAGATGCATCATGACAACATACAATAGAAATATCGAATACTATTGACAAGAAAAATCAATATGCTTCAACATCACATGCTAACCAAATGAGCTGGAAGATGGATAGCAGACAAATTTTAATAAAAATAGAATCAACCACATCCCTTAATAATTAAATGAAGACAAAAACAATGAATGCAGATTTTAGGAAGGCCAACCACCATCTATCACCCAATGCCAGCCTAAGTACAAAATAGAAGCTACAGGAACAATTATAAAAGAACCCACAAACAAGGAGCAAAATAAGACCTTCATAGAGAATGCCTTACATTGGTGCAGGTCAACCACTCTAGCAAAAAAAACACCATGTAGCATCCTGAAGATTCTTAAAGTTCTATCCAAACAATGTGCATGCAAAGAAATCATCAACCAAGACTCAGCAATAAAAAACATATAACATTATGATCCTTCGAGTGCAAGATGAGAAGTTGCTAGTTACTATAGAAACATGAGGCAATAATATAGTATACGACTATCATCCATAACAACAAAAAAAAAAAATCTTCAAAGGCAAGTCAATGCCATAACTCAAACGAGAAGAAAAGCTATTATCAACATGTTAAGAAAGAACCTAGACAGCCTAATACACAATACGTAAAGGAGAGTTCTATTAGCATAAAATTACCAGTGAAAGTTGGACTTCTGAGATGATTACTACGTTAGCATAAGATCAAGGTGATTAATATTTTATACAGCAAAAAGGACCATGCCAAAAGACACATTTGCAAATGAAATCACTCTCTCTCAAAAAACAAAAAAGATACCAAGCTAATTTAGAAATAAATGACTATAGATTCCAAAAGGATCCAGAAAACAAATCACGCTTTTAGATAGGAGATCCCAGTATGGCAATTTGATTGCATGATCCGAGCTGTCATTTTGATCTCATGTTGATAGCAGAAAGTAGGTTTTCAATTTGAATTGCATGCAATGAAGAATGAATGGAAGTTTGTTGAACTTCTTTCTGTTTAGCAAATATTATTGGAAATAGCCAAAGAAGGTCATCAGGGATTGTCATGGTCCTTTCAAGGTTTAATCTGGATATCTTCACTACACAAGTGAGACCAGTTAGTACTCCCGCTATTGCAGATGAGGGGAAAAAAAAAGCCAACAAACCTGACGTCTAAATGTGCTTTTAAACACAAACAAACTTGATTATAATTATCATTAATCCAACAAATTATATAAAATTATTGCAAAATGAACAACTTCTGTAATTATATAGGTGCATATTATATGCAGGTACAGCAAAAAGCATGGCATTATAACATGATCTGACTTAACATATGAAATTCAATCCATTCCTCCAATTGCCAAAATATCCATAGGAGAATCATAGATTGCTGTGAATTTGTCGATTAGCATAATCTTATTTTTTCATGTCATTCAGGTTTGATAAGCAAATTCACAGTACATGCATAAAACATGTTATACTGTATTTTTCTTCCGAGAAAAACTATCTATTTTAGTCCATTTAAGACATACTTAATTTATTTAAACTACCTCAATTTATTATTAAATTAGTTATATAGATTGAGTCAGGTCATATTTAATAAAAAAATGTTGGGTTGGATATGGATTTTTAATCTTTTTAAAATAGGTTGGTGTCTAAATTAGATGTCAGATGACATACATCAAGATCCATATAGCCAAAACATGAATAGGTGGCAACGACTTATAATTATATAAGAAAATACAAATACTGCAAAAGCAAATATTCTGGTCATGAATCTAATACATCACTGACAGGTCAAGGTTATTTGACAATAAGATTGGGGCTCGAGTTCTATATAGAAAATTAGGGAAAAAATATCAAAAGTATTGTTAAGACAAGCAAGAAGAAACATGAATTTGGATTGAACCAGAACCATCTTTACACACTACAAACATGTAGGGAAGTCATTTAGCATGTCTAGAGCTACAAATGCTTGAAAGTTTCGATAAGAAAATTTTTAAAATATTTCACTTTAGTATATGGAGCTCCAAACTCCCCTACAAAAAATTGATAATTTTTCTCATGAAATTGCAAATACCAGTTCAAAGAAATAGCAAAAAAAAAGTTATTACTTATTAATACTTCAAAAAAAAGTATTACCAAGAAAATTCCAACATTCCGATTGTTTTGATACTTTCTTCATTTAAAAAGTACGACCTAAATGAAATAGCAAATAAAAATAAATTAATACCAATATAAACATATTTATTGACTATATGTAATCATCAATAAAGTATTACTTATAAAATACAATGCTTTACCTTGACTTGGAGGTTGAGATATGAAAGGAATTAGAGTGGTGTTGCGTTGTCCCTGAATCTATTGTGTATTCCCATGAGCACTAGAAGCATCTTGAACCTAATAAAGAAGTAAAAACAAAATCATTTTACTTGATTATCATTAATCCAACAAATGATATAAAATTACAAAAAAAAAATATTACCTATCTATTTGTTATATCATTTGAACTTGAAGGCAGGTCTTCAGGATGCACGAATTTACTCATATATGATCTCATCAAAGCAAGCTCAGCTTCTAGTTTTTCTTGCTTTTGTTTCATGATATTCATCTCCTCAAGATGAAGTTGTTGCATCTCTTTCATGTCTTCTTGCAACTTATGCATCTGAACTCTTTCCTCTGATGGCATGCTACTTGAAGAAACTTCACTATCTTTACCCCACATCTTAGAGGGAGTTGGACCAAGTCCTAAACCACGTACTTGACCAGCTCTTTCTGCCCCCATCACTTGCGAGTATATATCACCATCCCAAGCAACACTATCTCTAGATTCTTCGTCATTATATTGATTGTTGCTTAGTTTTTCTTGCATCATCACCTATTTATAGAAAAGAAGCAATTCAATTTGAAAGGAACAAAACTTTTTTTAAAAAAAAGTGTACAAAAATTGTATATATTGAAGGATCATATATGCTCACAATCTTTTAGGCTGACTCACTATCAATTGGTCTTCCATCTTTTCACTATTTATGTATTTTTATAAGTATTTCTGCATGTGAGGGCTCCATCCAATATGTTGGGACAGAATCTGGTTGACACCAGATCAAGCTGGAGATGAGCAAGACAAGATCGACGTCGATGACCTACAAAATAAAGTTTCATCTGGAGTCGGTGGTGATGGCTCCGACAGGACCCTCCAATAATCAAGTCAGCTCTTCTGACCAACAAAAATAGAGTGCTTAGGAAAGAGTTCGACAGAGTTTCAAGAAGGAGAAGAGAGCTTAGAGAAAACGTATCTGGAGGGTCTATTTTATAGATGGAGCCTATAGCATATTGATAGTGACAGTCGTAGCCATCTGGTAGCGGACCGCTCGAGGTCTGATGGAGTCTATCATGAAAAAAAGTGCCGCTTATAACAGACTGATAGTGATGGTCATAACCTTTCGATAGTTGGCCGCTCGGGGCCACGTGGAGTTTGTTATGGAGAGAGGTGTCCGTTGTCGTGATGTGGCTGTTCGTTGAGATTTAATAGTCAAAGTTCGAAGGAAGCAGGCATTGGTTGGTGAAGAGCTTCGACATATATCAATTCTAAAAGAGTTCGGACTCTAAAAGAGAATACGGCTAGAGGAGATCATCCGAAAGGAATGCTGCTAAAATCTGAAAGTAATCCATTGGGGGAATCCGATCGAAGGAGAAGTCTGAAAGAAGTTCGACTCCTGGAGGAATCCGACTGAAGGAGAAATCCGAAAGGAGTTCGGCTCCTGAAGAAATTTGGCTGAAAGAGAGCTCCGAAAGGAGTTCGACTCCTAAAGGAGTCCGACTGAAGGAGGAATCCGAAAGGAGTTTGGTTCCTGAAGGAATCCAGCTGAAGAAGAAGTCCAAAAGAAGTTTGACCCTAGGAGGGACCCGACTAATGGAGAAGTCTGGGAGTAGTTCAGCTAAAGTCCCAAAGAAGTTAGACCGCTGGAGGGGTTCGACTGCTGGAGGGATTCGGCTACTAAAGGAAGAATTTTCGATCGAAGCTCTTCCGTGATTGTCAGTTGTGTTAGGCTAAGCATCAGACTGGATTTCGATGTGAGTGAAATTTATCCCCAACAATAATCCTCCCACTTTCGAGTTCGAAACTTGAATGAAGGGAGTACAAAAAAGGTGACTGCCGAAATCCTTTTTTAGGCTTTGCATCCATTGAGGTTGAAGCTCGAAGGAGATCTTATCTCCTATTGACGTTGATGTTGGATCTTGGAGAAGATCTTATCTCCAACCAAAGTTGAAGGAGATCTCATCTCCAATTGAAGTTGATGTTGAAGCTCGGGAGAGATCTTATCTCCAGTCGAGGTTGAAGGAGAAGTTGTAGCTCGGAGGAGATCTTATCTCCAATCGAGGTTGATGTTGGGTTGGAACTCGAGAAAATCTTATCTCCAATCGAGATTGACGTTGAAATTGAAGCTTGGGGGAGATCTTGTCTCCAATCGAGGTTGACATTAAAATTAAAGCTCGGGAGAGATCTTGTCTCCAGCCGAGGTTGACGTTTGAAGTTGAAGCTCGGAAGTGATCCTATTTCCAATCGAGATTGACGTTGAAGTTGAAGCTCGGGGGAGATCCTATCTTCAATCGAGGTTGACGTCGAAGTTGAAGCTCGGAGGAGATTCTGTCTCCAATCGAGGTTAAAAGAGACCTTATCTCCTACCGTTGTTAGGCACAATAGAGTCATTGTCAGGGCCTCTCCTCTCACCTCATCTAAAATAAATAAGATCTCCGACTTTGCTCATGTTAGGATGAGGTTCTCCTCCTGTTCCTAACGGACTGTGGGAGCATATAAGGGCTGTTGTCAGAGCCTCTCCCCTCATCTCGTCTAAAATGAACGAGGTCTCCGACTTTGCTCACATTAAAACGAGATTCTCCTCCTGTTCCTAACGGATTGTGGGGGCACATAAAGGCCGTTGTCAGAGCCTCTCCCTCCATGTCGTCTAAAATAAACGAGGTCTTCGATTTTACTCACATTAGGATGAGGTTCTCGTTCTCCTCTTGTTCCTAACAGACTATGGGGGCACATAAGGACCATTGTTAGGATCTCTCCCCCATCTCATCTAAAATGAATGAGGTCTTCGACTTTGCTCACGTTAGGACGAGGTTCTCCTCCTGTTACTAACGGTCTATGGGGGCACATAAGGGCCGTTGTCAGGGCCTCTCCCCCCATCTCATCTAAAATGAATGAGATCTTCGACTTTACTAGCGTTAGGATAAGGTTCTCCTCCTATTCCTAACAGATTATGAGGATATATAAGAGCCATTATTAGGACCTCTCCTCCAATCTCATCTAAAATGAACGAGGCCTTTGACCTTGCTCGTGTTAGGACGAGGTTCTCCTCATATTCCTAACATGGCTATTATGATTGCTTCTTCCCTATTATCACATAATTTTTACACCAAGAAATAATTATATTAAAATAAAAAAGTTTTATTAAAGAAAAATTATTGGTAGTACATCCTCAGATTTTTTGCATTCCAAGGTTGTGGGAGCTTTGTTCCTCTGAGCTCCTTCAGGTGATAAGTTTCGAACCGGACGACCTCCTCTACTTCAACGGACCTTTTCAATCAGGGCAAACTTTCTTTGGCTCTAAGGCTGAGAGATGGCGGCTCACCGAAGCATCAAGTCCCCCACTCTAAACATTTTACTTCTGACTCTGGAATTATAGTATTGGGCCACCCTTTGTCTGTAGGCCACCATCCGAACCTGAGCTTCCTCTCTTTTTTCTTCCAGTAGATCAAGATTGGCTCTAAGATCTTGCAAGTTATGTTACTCGTTAAAGACCACGACTCGTGCTGATTGGAGTTTAAGCTCGATTGGGATGACTGCCTTCGTTCCAAAGGCCAAGATGAATGATGTTTCTCCAGTCGGTAGCTTTTGGATAGTTCGATAAGCCCAGAGGATGTGGTAGAGTTTATCCACCTAGGCCTCCTTTGCTCTATCGAGCCTTGTCTTGATGCCTTCTAGCAGGATCCGGTTGGTCACTTCAGCTTTCCCATTTATCTGTGGGTGAGCTATTGATGTAAAATGATGAGAGATATTTAGATTTTCGCAAAACTCGGTGAACCTCATTCCAGCAAATTATCGTTCGTTATCTGTTATGAGAATTCAGAGTAGATCGAACCGACAGACGATCGACTTTCAGAAGAAGTCCTGCACCTTAGCCTTGGTAATTTTTGCCAGCAGTTCGACTTCGACCCATTTGGTGAAGTAATCGATCGCGACCAAGAGAAACTTTCGTTGTTCGGATGTCGTTGGAAAAGGGCAGAGTATATCCATTTCCCACTGCGCAAATGGCCAAAGTGCACTTAGTGGAGTAAGCTCGGAGGCCGGCTGTCTTTGTATGTTTGCATTTTTTCAATAACGGTCACATTTCTTGATATACTCTATAGAATCGTGGTATAAGGTCGGTCAATAGTACTCTTGTCAAAGTAGTTTTTACGATAGAGACCTAGCTCCTGCATGACTTTCATAAATTTTCTTGTGCATTTTTCATAATGCGAAGTCGGCCTCTGAAGGTCGGAGACATCTCAGCAGTGGTAGCGAATACGACCTCTTATATAATTTGCCCTCATACAAAATGTATCGGGTGGCTTGATTCCTGAGCTTCTGAGCTTTTTTCGGATCATGAGGAAGAACTCTCTCTTTGAGATAGGCAACCAATGAGTCAATCTAGCTTAGCTCGATGTCCATCTACATAACGAACTATGATTCTTCTGAGCTTGAGCATTTTAGAATCTTAAAAAATATTTTTTTAAATAGTAACCTTTTGCTTGGATATTTTCATTCGAGAGATTCCTTTTTGCTTCCTAATCTTGCATGGGACTTTTGATTTTCCTTTGCAGCCGTCCAGAAACTACGTTAATTCCACGCTAACAAACAGACAAGGAGCAGGTTAATGTGAACGTTTATAAATGACTTGACTGGTTGTGGAAGAAATTGTGTGGCTTGAATGTTATTTGCACTGGCTCAGATATTCCACATCTGTGTTGGTAGTTCGTACACGCAGAGCACTTGATTGAACAAACAGTCGGACCAGTGTTGATTAACCTTGCCGTCCACATCAAGCAAAGAATGGAAATATAAGGAACGTTCCAGAGCACCTACAGATCTGGTGGACGGAGGGAGAGCATTTCCACCGAGTCAATTTGTTTGCGAATCATCAACTCTTCTTCACGAATCAATCGGAGAGACCTTTGCAGCCAGGAGTAATGGCTGAGGTACTTCTCTCGCCGCTCCTACAGGTGGTGATAGAGAAGGCGGCCGACCGTCTTCTCCAACAATTTGGAGCGATGTGGGGCATCGAAGAGAAGCTAGAGAAGTTGGAAAGGATGCTGTCGGCAATCCACGACATACTTGGAGATGCAGAGCAACGGCAAGTCAAGGAAGCGGGTGTGAAGTGCTGGTTGGCAGCACTGAAGAATGCAGCCTACGAAGCAGAGGACATACTGGATGAATTCAGACTTGAAGCAATGCAGCGGAAGGCGGAGATTCGGGTCGATATGAGGAAAAAGGTGCGCAGCTTCTTTTCTTTTCATAATCCCGTTTCGTTTCGTCTTAAGATGGGGAACCAGTTGAAAGATATTGTTGAGAAAATAGAAGAAATCGCAAATGAGAGAAACATATTTCGTTTCAAGGTCAAAACACCACCACAAAATAAGCCACAAACCCACTCCTACGTTGTTGAGTCAGAGGCCGTTGGCAGGAAGAAAGAAAAAGATGAAATAGTGAAGTTGTTACTCGATCATGACACCAACCACAATGTTGCAGTCCTTCCCATAGTTGGCATGGGGGGTCTGGGTAAGACGACGTTGGCCCAATTGGTTTACAAAGAAGAGAGGGTGGAGAAGCATTTCCAGCCGCTGATATGGGTCTGCGTGTCGGATGAGTTCGATGTTGCAAAGCTTGCTAAAAAAATAATAGATTCAGCCACAGGGACCGAGTGTCAGGAATCGAATTTGGACTTGTTGCAACGCCGCGTTCGAGAAGTTGTGAGTGGGAAAAAGTACTTACTTGTATTAGATGATGTTTGGAACGAGGATCAGGCAAAGTGGGATGAGTTAAAAACTTTACTAGAAACTGGTAGAAAAGGGAGCAGGATCATTGTGACCGCACGAAGTGACCAGGTATCGCGGATAATGGGCACGCTCGACGCTTATCGTTTACGGCGTTTGAGTGAGAATGATTCTTGGGAATTGTTTACGAAGAGAGCAAATCCGCCTCAACATCTGGAAAGCATTGGCAGGCAGATTGTCAAGAAATGTGATGGGTTGCCTCTAGCAGTGAAGACACTGGGGAGCTTAATGCATTCCAAGAGGCAGGAAATTAGCGAATGGTCGTCCGTGAGGGATAACGAGATTTGGGATATGCAGGTTGGTGAACGTCAGATCTTACCAGCACTATGGTTGAGCTACAGTCATTTGCCTGCCCATTTAAAACAATGCTTTGCTTTTTGTGCCATGTTTCCGAAGGATTATGAGATGGAAAAGGATCTGTTGATTCAACTATGGATGGCTAATGGATTCGTTCCATCTGATGGAAGAAAGGATCGGTTGGAGGAAAAAGGGCACGAGATTTTTGATGAGTTGGCTTCGAGATCTTTCTTTCAGGATATCAAGGAGTTGGAGGACAAAGAGGATGAGATTCCTAGTGAGTTGGCTCGGAGATTTTACCTTCAGGATATGAAAGAAAAAAAAGAAAAAGAGTACCATGTTCCCAAAGCGAGGCATGAACTTTATAGCATAACAACTTGCAAGATGCATGACCTCATGCACGACCTGGCACAGTCCATTGTGGGGAATGAATGCCTTAGCATGGTGGACCCTGCCACGTCCGAAGATATATCTACAAAAACCCGTCACTTGCGTACATCTAATGGTGCCGTATTGGACATTAACAGCACCTTGAATGATTATCCAAATATTCGCACTTTCGTATGCCAGGCACCAGTGAAAGTGGATTCATCAAAGCCAAGGTCATTGATGAAAGTGGATTCATCAAAGCCAAGGTCATTGAGAGCATTGGGTGTACATCGTATTTATATTGGTAGATTGCGTTTTTCTTTTTTGATAAGTAGATTGCCTATTTCAATTGGATTTCTGAAACACCTAAGATACCTGGACGTCTCTCATACTCTTATAGAAGCATTACCTGATGCCACCAGCACACTTTTCAATCTACAAACTCTGAAACTCTCTAACTGCCCGAATCTACATAAGCTGCCCGAAGACATGAGAAATATGCGTAGCCTGAGGCATCTCTACATTGACAGGTGTAGAAATCTAAAGCAGCTGCCAGCAGGTATAGGGCAATTGAGCAGCCTGCGAACATTGACGAAATACATTGTGGGCAATGATGCTGGAAGGCGTATTGTTGAGTTGAATAGGTTAAATCTCAGTGGCTTTCTAGAGCTGTATAACCTGAGGAATGTGAGGGATGCAGCAGATGCTAAAGAAGCTAATCTCAGTTCCAAACATAACCTTCGCTCATTAATATTTTGCTGGGATATGATTGAGTGGGATGCCCCTGATTATTATGAAGGAAGGGATACTTATTATTGTCCAGATGTTTTGCCAGCGAAAAATGCTGAAGAGGTGTTGGAAGCCCTTAGACCTCATGGTGGCGTCAAGCTGCTGGCGATATGGCGCTATGGGGGAGGCAGATTTCCAACGTGGATGATGGACGCTCCGTTGCTACAAAAATTAGTTGAAATCCATCTGGGAGTTTGCACAGGTTGCGAACATCTCCCGCCTTTATGGCAGCTACCCTTACTTAAATTTCTCTACTTGATTAAGATGGATGGCATCAAGAACATTTGCAGCAGCACCATCTACGGCAATACAAGTAATGGCAAAGTGCAAGCATTCCCCTCACTAAAGAGACTTGTGTTGCACAAAATGCAGAGCTTGAAGGAGTGGTCAGAGGATGAAAGCACTGCACAGGGCATGCTGGTTTTCCCTAACCTTGCTGAGCTTAAGATCATTAATTGCCCAAATTTGATGACCATACCGGAGCTACCATCCCTCAAAAGTTTAAAAATGAAAGGAACCAATGAGCAGTTGGGCTTGGTCCGTTGTCTGACCACACTATCTTCCCTTGAAATTGAAGTCGACAAAACAAGCAATGGTACTGAGTCTCCTCCTCTTGCTCAGGAAAAAATGTCTTTCAGGGATTTTAGATCTCTTGAAAATTTAAGAATCACGGCATCTGAGGATCTGGCACCATTGCTGAAGGAGGAGGAGGACACGAAGGGGCTGAGCTCATGCCTACATCATTTGTATTTTAGTAGATTCAATGGGTTGTTTCCATCGTCGCAGCAGGCATCATCATATTTGGGGTTTTGGAAGAACCTAACTTCTCTCCTATCTTTGAGCATCCATTATTGTGATGATCTAGTCAAATGGCCGGAGGAGGAGTTCCGTTGCTTGAGCTCACTGAAGACATTAGATATCTGGTCTTGCGAGAAGTTGGTTGCACGTTTGCCATTATCCTCGTCATCATCAGGGGATGGAGAGGTCCTACCAAACCTGGAAGAGCTACATATTGGATTTTGTTCTGCTCTGCTGGAATTGCCCAAGTTGCCTGCTTCCCTCAGATCATTGAAAATTGAATTCTGCGACCAACTGAAGTCCATGAAGGATGGCCTGCGACATGCCACCGCTCTCGACAGCATACACATTTCTAATTGTTCAAGCCTGGAGTCTCTGCCGGAAGGGTTTGGGCAGCTCACCGCACTCAAGTATCTGGACATCATCGGTTGCAGCAATTTGTCATCTCTGCCGGAAGGGATGCAGGGCCTCACGGCACTTCAGAAGCTGGAAATTTGGGGATGCCCTCAGCTATCATCACTTCCGGAAGGTCTCCAACAACGACTCTCCGGCCTTCAGATGCTGGTCATTAAAGAGTGCCCCAACCTAGAGAGACAGTATGCGAGAGGAGGGCCGTACTGGGACCTCATCTCGCACATTCCCGATACCGGAACATTATCTGAGAGGAGGAGCAACTTCAGCACATTCCTTCCTTCCTTTTCTTGCCTTTGAAGACCATCTACAGTTTAACGTCATCCCAGTCCTTCTTAGGTACAATCCCATCTCTCTCTCTCTCTCTCTCACACTCTCACGCACACACACAAATGAAATAGAAATTAGAGAGTGCAATTATTTATGTTCCCTCACATTCTTGTTCCTGTTGAAGGAATCTGGTTGCGAGTTTAAAACTATAATGTACCAATTGATGATTCTCGCAACTATCCTGTGAAGTGGGAGCTGGAGGGAATTGCATTAGAATTTTTCATTCATTTTTTCTCATTTTATTATTTTTTTTCAGCTCTGTCAGATGAACAACAAATTTCGCTTTAAGATGAATAAAGAGCGTCCGTGATGCAAGCAGCTTTCTTGTTAATCATTTCAGCATTGAACTTCTTGCAGTTGTCCGTCTAGCATCAGAAGTAACGACATATCATGCATGCCTTGGATAAACTTTTCAAAGATTGCCAGATCTTCATTGGTCAAGTGGCTTACGTGAATCTTGTTGGTAGATTTGATTTGGTCGTTGTTAAGCATTTAAAAGGACAGTCAGAATGGATAAGCTTAATCCTCTTTTAACAGAAGTCATTTGGCATTTAATATTGTGTTCATTGTTTTCTCTTAACCTTGTTTCGGCGTCCTTTAACATATGAATATATTATATTTGAAGTCTTTGAATTATGTTTTTGTCTTGTTGGTACGGTCATCTCGTGTAGAACAAGTGGCATCATCAAAAAAGTCGCCATCTTAGATAATAGGCAATAAGTTAGATTGATGTCAGATTGATAAAATACCGACCTAGAAGTCGGGATATTAGCCAGAACTAAATTGACCAATCAGATCTAAATCAATAATAAATTGATCTCATCTTGATTGCATATTGCCAGATCAGTATTTTGTCGTCCTGAAGGATAGCAGCTCTCGAGCTTCATAAGAGATCGGGTTTGCACTGACTTCGTCAACTGATCAGCAGCTTGCCAAAATGATCTACCTAGTATACGAGATCGATAAAATACCGATGTAGTTTGGTACAGTAAATTCAACTCATATCGAGATCGATAAATTACCGACCTCATTATACAATCCAAATCGGTGATTTATCGACCTCGATACATTTCGATAGCTGATCAAATGCCAATTACGCTCCAATCAGATTGCAATCCATTTTCAGTTGTACTCCAGCTAATCGCTAGCGAGGTCAATGGCCAACAGCTACAATCCAGTTGGTCATAACAAACTTTTCTTAAGATCTAAGCAAATTCTTCTATAAATAGGGGGCAGGGTACCCCTACAAGGTAAGCACAAATTCATAGAGCCAAAATTTTACTGAAATTGACTTTCGACTTTTTCATTGAAGGAAGAACAAACCTTTCTCTATCCAAACTCTTCCATTCTACCTTTTATTCTTTCATTTTCACTATCTGTTGACAAGACTTCAGCTAACTTAGGCGTTGGAGGATTCCAAATCAGAGAATACTCCATCAGTTCTTGGACTTCATCTTGCAGGTTAGCTCGCGATCTGAATCGAACCAGCTTAATCAGCTCTCTAGCATGAATCTTTTCGACCATCTGAAGCTATGCTGCAATAGATTGATGCTAGAGGAAGGATATTTGCCCAAGATTTGATGGAAAATGATCAAGAAAGCGCAGAATTCGGCTCAATCTTCTCCACGAGCCCCTCCGGAGATGGTCCAATCCCATCTCCCAACTGTGATTGACTCATAGCAGTTCAGTCTTCTGGTACAGCAAGTCCAGACCCTCACCAATACCATACAATAGCTCTAGCAAACAATGGAGCAACGGCAAGAATCTATCCCCTAAGAAGTTACGTCATGGACTAGCCATCCTCCAACTCTCCAAGAACTCCGTTGGGAGAATCTTCTTGATCAAAAAGACTACTCTTATGAAGCAGAATCAACAAGCTATAGCAAAAGACCGCCGCAAGAGATGGATCTTGAGCAAAAATTTTAAGATCTTGAGAAGAAGCTGTAGGAGGTGCAGCTTGAGAAGCCTTCCTAGAGTAAGAAAAACTTCCACCTCATTTTCTTCTTTTCTACCAAAATTTTGAATGAATCAATCCCATCCCGGTTCAAGATGCCTACTTTGGAGCCATTCGATGGTTCCACTAACTCTCAAGATCATCTTGAAGGATACAGAGATATTATGAGGCTTCAAGACGCGTCTGATGCCCTTCTCTGCATGGCCTTTCCCATCATCTTTAAGAAATCTACAAGAATATGATTTTCTGGACTTCATCCTGAGTCCATTTCTTCTTTTGATCAGTTGAGCAGGCTCTTTGTAGCCTATTTCAAAAGCAACCATCTCTATCTGAAGCACTCGGACAGTCTCTTCTCCATAGTGCAGTAAGAGAATGAGTCCCTTCGAGAATATATGGTCCATTTCAGCACGATCATTCTAGAAGTTAAAGATTTCAATGAGTTCGTCGCTATGTCTACTTTAAAGCAGGGGCTCAGGAGTTATCGTCTGACCTTCTTCCTCAACAAGAACTTTTTGGAGAATTATGAAGCAATGCTAGACCGGATCCGAAAGTATGTCCATCTTGAGGAGGAAAAGTTGAATAAAAAAGAGAAGAAGAAGGATAAAGAGGGAAAGAAGCGATGTCGCAAGGAAGAATGTGGGAATCAGGAAAATAACAGTGAAACATCTTAGAAAAATTCGAGATCCCGAAGTCCTATCCAAAAATTTGACAACTTTGTTTCTTTATCTGCCCTCAGAACATAAATTCTAATGGAGATAGAGAATAAAGGATATCTCCGCTGTCCTATTTTCATGAAGGCTCCTGTAGATAAGAAATAAGAGCAAATACTATCGCTTCCATCGGGATCATAGGCACGACACCGAGAAATGCCGTCAACTCAAAGATGAGATTGAGGCTTTGATCCACTGAGGCTATCTCGATAAATATATCCGAGATCGGGCAAACCAGCCCTGGAGCCACGTCCAAGGCCTGAAGATGCTGCTGAACACAACTGGCCAACTGTAGGAGTCATTAATATGATTTTATAGGATGGCTAGCTCCAGAAGGCATCTAGGATCCCTTCACCCAAACGGCAGTGAATTGAAAATATTTTTTTTTCTGAAAATGATGCCCAAGGGGTTCAAACACCCCACAATGATGATATCGTCATTTTCATGATAATAGAAAACTATGACGTAAAAAAAATTTTGGTCGATAATGAAAGTTTTGCAGACGTGTTGTTCTATAATATTCTCTCAAAAATAAATTTGCTCAATAGCCTAAGACAGGTTGATAGCCCTCTAATTGGCTTTTTAGGTGATTTTGTGGTAGTCGAAGAAGAAATTACAGTACCAGTCATTGCCAAAAAAGAGCTCTATCAATCAATAGTGCAACTTACATTTCTGATCGTACATACCATCTATATACAATGCCATTCTTAGCCGACCTGGGCTTAATGCCCTTAAGGCAATAGTCTCAATTTACCATCTTCTTGTTCGATTTCTAATTAGATTGGGCATCGGCGAGATGCGAGGAGACTAAATAATGGCCAAGCAGTGCTTTTTGATAGCTTCTAAAATAAAAGCACTGGTCGAAATTCCACCTATCAAAATTTTCGACCAAGGTCTTGATGATGAGATCAGAAAAATCTAAGGTGAATCAGCAGAACCACTTATTACTGTACTGCTTGATGGAGATCCTGAAAGAACCATCCAGGTTAGAGCTCGATTAAATATCGATCTAAAAAGAAAATTAATCTCTTTTCTTCAAAAAAATGCTGATGTGTTTGCATGGTTAATCTCAGACATGCCTGAAATTTCAGTCGACGTTATCATGCACGAATTGAATATTGATCCAAAATCTAAGCCCATGAAGTAAAATAAGAGAATCTTCGCTCCAAAAAGGTAAAAGACTGTAGATGAGGAGGTCGACAAAATCCTGAAAGGAGAATTTATCAAAGAAACATAGTATCCAATCTAAATAGCCAATGTTGTCATGGTTAAGAAGGCAAGCAAAAAATGAAGAATCTGCATTGATTTTACTGATCTCAACATGACTTGTCCAAAGGATAGCTTTTTTCTGTCAAAAATTGATCAACTGATCGATGTGACATCATGGCACAAGCTGCTAAGCTTCATCGATGCCTTCTCCGACTATAATCAAATCAGGATGGTCCCTGAAGATGAGGAGAATATGGCATTCATCAACGACAAAGATTTATACTATTATAAAATGATGCCTTTCAATTTAAAAAATGTAGGTGCCACCTACCAGCGTCTAGTGAATAAAGTCTTCAAGCACCAAATTGATCACAACATGAAAGTTTACGTTGATGATATGCTGGTCAAAAGCATAGAGGTAGATCGACATATTATTGATCTTGAAGAAGCCTTTAGAGAACTCCGCAAATATCAAATGAAACTCAAGCCCAATAAATACGCTTTCAAGGTTACAGCTTGAAATTTTTTTGATTTTTTCGTGACCCAGAGAGGAATAGAAGCCAACCCCGAGAAGATCTAAGCCTTACTCGAGATGAAGCCTCCCAACTCCATAAAAAAAGTACAATGGCTCAATGGACGAGTGGCATCACTCAGTAGATTTATATCCAGGTCAACTAAAAATTAAATGCTTTCCATTCTTCAAAATTCTGAAAAAAATCAAAAATTTTGAATGGACAGAAGAATGTCAGTCTACCTTTGACAAGCTCAAAACATATCTTGGCATAATGCTACTGTTATCAAAGCCCGTTGAAGGTGAGGACTTATTTATATATCTATCTATTTTACCTAATGCTGTTATCTCGATTTTAGTTCGAGATGATGTAGGGACACATAGGCTTATCTATTATACCAGTAAATTATTATGAGATGCGGAGTTTCGATACTCCAGAATTGAAAAAATGATTTACTCCATGGTCACCACCGCCAAATGGCTCTGACCATATTTTCAGACCCATTCCATTATTGTCTTAACGAACCAACCACTAAGATCAATCCTTCAATGACCTAAAACTTCTGACCGGTTGGCCAAATAGGCCATTAAACTCAGTGAATTTGATATGCATTACCAGCCCAGGCCTTCTATAAAAGCTCAGATGTTGGTTAATTTTATGGTAGAATATTCGATACCTGAAGAAAAAAAAATCTCAAAAATTTTAGGAAAAATACTAAAGAACCTTATTGGCTTTTACATGTGGATGGAGCCTCCAATACCTAAGAAAATGGACCTAGATTGATTTTAGCCAGTCCCGAGGGAGCAATCACTGAACATGCATTGAGGTTCAATTTCAAACTCTCCAATAATAGAGCTGAATACGAAGCTCTCATTGCAGGACTCAAAATTGCCAAGGAGCTCAATATTAAGAGGCTCAAGGTGTTTACAGATTCATAGCTTATCGTTAAATAGGTACGAGATCATTATGAAGCTAAAGATTCTGTTATGTTTCAATATTTACATCATACAATGGAATTATCCAAAAGTTTCTTCGATCTCAAAATTATCCAAATACCAAGATCAGAGAATGCCCGAGCTGATGCGCTTTCATACCTGGCAACATCTAGATATTCTGACCTCAATCAAAAGGCATTCATTGAAATTCTTAAAAAATCTAGCAAAAATGTCCAAATGATCGCTTAACTAAATCATAAACCGAGCTAGATAGATCCAATAATGAATTACCTAAGCAAAGAAGTATTGTCCAATGATCCTGCAAATGCCAAAAAGATCAAAAGGCAATCTTTCTGGTACGTCATCCTAGACGAAAAACTTTACAAGAGGTCATTTTCTCTTCCATTACTCTGATTTCAAAGACCCTTAGAGACTAATTATGCCCTTCGAGAAGTTCATAAGAAAATTTATGAAAATCATCTGAAGGCAGGTCTTTGGCATACAAGATAATCCACCAGTGCTATTATTGGCCAACCATACAAAAGGATGCGGCTGATCTCGTCAATAAGTATGATCAATATTAAAGGTACGCTAATATTCAACACCAGCCAACTGCGAAACTCATTTTAATAACAGCTCCTTGGTCTTTCGCTATTTGAAAAATAGATATCCTGGGGCTCTTCCTAATGGCAACAGGATAGAGAAAATTTTTGGTGGTTGTTATCGACTATTTTACCAAATGCATGGAAGTGGAACTCCTGATGTAAATTATCGAGAAGAAGATGCGGGACTTCGTTTGGAAGTCAATCATCTATTATTTTAGCCTTCCCCAAGTAATCATTATCGATAACAGGAAGCAGTTTGATAATATGAAGTTCAAAAAATTCTGTTCTGAGCTGTATATTAATCATAGGCTCACTTCAGTGGGACATCCATAATCTAATGGAGAAGCAGAAGTTATGAATCAGATAATTCTCCAAGATATGAAAATCAGGCTCATCGAAGCCATAGGCCTCTAGGTTGATGAATTATACAATGTTCTCTAGGCCAATAGAACCAGTCCCAGGCAATCAATCGAAGAAACATCCTTCAAACTCATATTTGGAGCGGAAGCAGTAATACCTGTGAAAATCAGTCTCCCCTCACTGAGAGTGGAGAATTTTCATGAAGAGAGTAATACAGATTGATTGAGAAGCGACCTAGAACTATTAGAAGATATCAGAGAAATTGCTTAAATTCAAATAGCAACTTACAAACAAAAAGTGATCAGATACTACAATACTAGGGTGAAGCCAAAAATTTTTCAAAGAGATGATCTTGTTCTTCGTCAAACAGAAGTTTCGAAACCTTTGGAATAAGAAAAGCTCATCCCAAACTAGAAAAGTCTATATCGAGTTACTGAGGTAATTCGATCGAGAATCTATAGAATCAAGAATCTAGATGGTTCGAGCATTCCTAGAACATGGAACGCAAAAAATTTTAGAGTGTACTACCAATAAATTTCGAATAAAGATCTTGAAAATTTTATCTCATTAGAGATTTCTCTAAAATATTAAAATTCTTTCGATCACCTTAGCAAAAGATCGATCTTCGTATCAGTAGAGTTCCAACGGGCATAAGAAATAAGATCTCCTCTTTTCTCAAAGATCGATTTTTGGATCGATAGAGCCCCAACGGGTATAAGAGAAACGATCTCCGCTTTTCTCAAAGATTGATTCGGAGAGCTCCGACGGGCATAGGAGATAAGATCTTCACTTTTCTCAAAGACCGATCTCCGGATCGATAGAGCCCTCATGGGCACAGGAGATAATATCTCTACTTTTCTCAAAGATCGATCTCCAAATCGATAGAACCCCGATGGGCACAGGAAATAAGATCTTCATTTTTTTCAAAGACCGATCTCCGGATCGATAGAGCCCCGATGGGCACAGGAGATAAAATCTCTGCTTTTCTCAAAGATCAATCTTTGGATCGACAGAGCTTCGATGGGCATAGGAGATAAGATCTTTGCTTTCTCAAAGATCAATCTTCGAATCAGTACAGCCTCAATGGGCACAGGATATAACATCTCTACTTTTCTCAAAGAACGATCTCCAGATTGATATTATCATGGATTTCTGATTATTACCGATCTCTGAATCGATGTTATCATGGATTTTTGATTATTATCGATCTTCGGATCAACATTATTATAAATTTATATTTATCACCGATCTCTGGATTGATGTTATCATGGATCTATTTATTACTGATCTCTTGATCGATGTTATCATAGATTTTTTATTATTATCGATCTTCAGATCGATGTTATTATGATTTTTTATTTATTACCGATCTTCGGATCGATGTTATCATGGATCTGTTCATTAACAATCTCTAGATTGGTGTTATCATGGATCTATTTATTACCGATCTCTAGATCAATGTTATCATGGATCTGTTCATTACCGACCTTCGGATTGATGTTATCATAGATTTTCAATTATTAGCGATCTTTGGATCAATATTATTGTGGATTCTGATTATTACTGATCTCCAAATCGATGTTATATTAGACTTATTCATTACTGATTTATACTACATTGAATTTCTATTACTAATCTCGAAGTTAGTATAATATTGGACTCCAGTCTAATATCGATCTTAATATGAAATGTCTATTCTATGCCACCACATCAAAATTTTATCGAGATATAATCAATTATTATTTTTTAGAATTTTGAGTAAAGAAAACATTACAATTAATTGCAACAAATCGGACAAAGTCGATGTCAAGCATAGTGATTGAAAAAGAAAATCTCATTTTATTAAGCAATTTTTTACAAAAACCCAGATCGGGCTGATACAAAGAGGAAAAATATAAGAATAAAATGAAAAAGAGACAAAATCAGGCATCTGCTTAAAGAGCTTTGATGGGAACAATGACTACTAGATCATCCTCTAGTGAGATAAATCTTCACCGAAATAGAAGCTGGGATGTCGGTGATGGCTAAAGGCTCCACCTTAGGAACGATCAGGACGGTAGGCATCTCCGGGGTAGATTGGAGCACTACTACAGCTGCACCCCCCTTTAGGGTCGGTCGAGCTTCTATCTCCGAAGCCAAGGCAAGACCAGCTTCCTAAGTAATACTGCTCAGATATAGATTGGAAAAAAAACTTTCAACTAGACCCTTGCAGCTATTGAAGCCGCCATCAAAGGCCTCTCCTAAAGCCTCAGTAACTTCTTCAACGAAACCCTCGGAGGACTTATACTCATTCACGGCATGGTTGGCAGCATCCTTCCAATATTCTAGGTCTCTCTGGTAGGTTAGGAGCGCCTTGTCCCGGGTGGCCAGCGTTTCGTTTTCAGAAGTCACCTTCCCCTCCAACTCCTTCATTTTCATCTCTAGTTTTGGAATCCTGGAGACCTCCCACTGCAGCTTCAGTAGCTTGTCTTCTCCTTCATTGACCTTCCTTTGAAGGGCCATCAGAGATTTAGTTTTCTTCATAATGTTGTTCAGCTTCTCCTAGAGCTGCTTCTTCAGTCCCGTGGCAAGCTTTTCTTTCTTCACTGCTTTTTCTTCTACTACTTTTTGACAGTCCTTGGCGGACTATAGAGCCTCCTCCAGTGACTTCTTATTTTTGCCAAGCTAACTGACGTGCTCAGCGAACAGTCTGAAGAAGGAGGCAAACTTACAAAATAAAAGAAAGAGAAAAATGTTAGCTCGGTGCAAAACCAATGTTGAGATAACTAGGTCGGTAAAAAACCTACTACAAAAAAAAAATTGCTTACATCAAGAAAATAGCTGAAACCTTGGTTCACCAATTCATCAGGCCTCATGTCCCTTCTCCAAGCATGCAGATCATGCTGCGACATCATGGCATAAAGGAGGTCCTTGCCGAGAGTCGGGGTATCCCACGTGGAAGCCTGAGATATGTCGATCCAGTCGATGGAAGTTGACGATGAATGAACAGATGAGGTTTTCGACCCTCCGAAGGGCCGAGACTGGCGAGCTGAGATTGATGTCGGTGCAGTCGGTGGACTAGGCTTCGATACTGCAGCCATAGGAGTCGACCTTTGATGGGTGGTCATTTGTTTGAGCGGTGGCTGAGCCATCTTGGTTGATTCTCGATGTCCCCTAGACATCAAAAAAGATGTTGGTGAAGGGCAGGCACTGATGGGCTCCGCGTTGATTACTATCGCCCTCGCAGTACGTGGAGTTGCAGGTCGGAAAGATGCCGAGGTGGAGTAATGACTTCCTTCCCCTTCCCCTTTTTTGTTGGTGGAGGATTGGAGGATTCCAGCTTCCTCTTATTCTGGTCTGCCAGCCTTCGGGGATGGAACCTCATGAGTGCTACAATAATCAAAAGAGAAACATAGTTAGACAAGAAACAAATATGAAAAAGATCGAAGAAAATTAGAGGACAGACTCATTCGAGGGGGAGATAAAACAGATGCCAAAGTCGAATAGTGATTGATCCATCACCAGTTGACTGAGCTTGAGCACCATCATATCCAGTAGCTCGACGAAGGCCTCTTTATCCCCAGGTAGGACAGACTTATTGGAGTTCTAGTTCAGCCGAGGTCTATCCCAACAAGTACTGAAACCCCAAAAAATATCGAAAGAAATAAAAAAGAAACGACTCTTCTAGTCGTAAATTGAAGAAGAAAGAGTAGGACCGAATTTATAATTTGGCCAAGGTGAAAAATACCACCAGCCTTTCTCAATATGATATTTTTTCAGAACAAAAAAAGCCCTAAAAAGAGAAGTTCTAAGGCTAATGACAGCAAAACAACAGCATATGATAAAAACTAAAATAATCCTAATAGCATTGGGAGTCACCTGAGTTGGCTGAAGGCCATAGTAATCTAATACATTCCAAATAAAATGATGCAAGAAAAAGCGCAATCCAGACCAAAGGGACTTATCATAGAAGGCTACACAACCTTCAAGAGGTCGTGTAACATAGTCAAAGGGGCTAGGGGCTGTTTTCTGAAAGCTGTCAAGGATGAGATATTTTTTCTTAAACTTCTCTAAATTAGCCTCTATCAAAATCGAGGGCTCAGTGCTGGGACCAAAATTGTCAAAAAATCTCTTTATAGGAGATTCTGAACCATCATCATTAGAAACACTGACCTCGGTGGCATCCTAAGATGGATTACCCACCTCAATGATGAGCAGGGATTGAGTTGACTAGATATCATGGCCTTTCGGGATGGATTCCCCCCTCTCGCTGCCATCGGGAGAGGTACTCTCTTAAAAAGACATGGAAGAAAGAAAGAGGAGGCAAAGGAGATGAAAAGAGAGGTTCGAAGAAAAGGAAGCAAAGGGAACCAAAGAGGGAAAGTCCTAAGAAATGAAAAACCTAGAAGTTAGGAGAACCCTACCAAGGAGGATAAGGAGCCTCCTCTGTTGCTTCCGAAAATTCTCTCCAAAAACTTCAGCAATCACTAGGATCACCTTTTTCTCCGATAGACAGAACACTTGAAAGCTTCCTTCACAATGAAATCTTCGCTCTAGGTGAAAGGCAATAAAAATGAAAGAAGAACGGACAAGTACCTAATATATAGGGAGAGCGACGGTCCAGATCAATCCACCTGCTGTTGGATTTCAGCCACCTATCAATTATCCAAGAAAATTATAGAAAAACTATTTTGATGCATCGGTCCAGATCGCGCCATATAGGATTATTCCGTATGGTGATTCAGTTGATCTTTGGATGAGCACCACGTGCCCCACACCACTTGGGTTACAGTGGTGCAACCAATGATGGCTTCACTTTCTTCCATGCTTTCATAAATGCCAGGGTATGGCGATCCCAACGAACGAGGTGGCCTATCTTTTCAAATTATTTAAAAAGCAAGTCTGGCAGCCGTATAGCATGATCTTTGATGCAGTGAATGATCTTTGAGATAACTTTTCATACCTATCACCAGAGGAGTTCTACTCCAAGTCTGGAAAGTGGGGGGTAACTATTGGTACGATCATTCCCTGCAGGACACATGGCACCATCAAGGGAGTCACCATCTTAGATAACGGGCAATCAGTCAGATTGATATTAGGTCGATAAAATATCGACCTGGAAGCCGGGATATTAGCCAAAACTAAATTGATTAATCAGGTTTAGATCGATAATAAACCGACCTCATCTTGATTGCACATTGCCAGACCAGCATTTTATTGTCCTGAAGGATAGTGGCCTTCGAGCTCTGCAGGAGATCGAGTTTGCACTAACTTCGTCAACTGATCAGCAGCTTGCCAAAATGACATGCCTAGTATACGAGATCGATAAAATATTGACGTGATCCGGTACAGTAAACCTAACTCATATTGAGATTGGTAAATTACCGACCTTATCATACAATCCAAATCGGTGATTTATCGACCTTGATACATTCCGACAGCTGACCGAATGTCAACTATGCTCCAATCAGATTGTGACTCTCTTCTAGCTGTACTCCAGCTAATCGCCAGCAAGGCCAATGGCCAACAGCTATAATTCAGCTGGTCATAACAAACTAACGACCTAACAAACTTTCCTTAAGGCTTAAGCAAACCTCTCTATAAATAGAAGATAAGATACTCCTCTAAGGTAAGCACAAGTTCACAGAGCCGAAACTCTGCTGAAATTAACTCTCGACTTTTCCATTAAAGGAAGAACAAACCTTTCTCTACCCAAACTCTCCTATTCTATCTTTCTTCATTTCCACTATCTGTTGACAAGGCTTCAACTAACTTAGGCATCGAAAGATCCTAAATCAGAAGGTACCCCATCGGTTCTTGAATTTCATCTTACAGATTGGCTCGCGATCTGCATCAAACCAGCTCAATCAGCTCTCTAGTACGAATCTCTTCGACCATTTGAAGCCCTGCTACAACATGCCTCATGTACCAAAAATAATTGAAAGATGGAGATGTTTATTAATTATTTGAAAATCCTCTTTGGTTGCTCTAACCATTTTCTATGTAGCATCGAACTCCTCTTCACTGTTGCTTTCTAGAAAACAATAAACTTGATGTACATTCCATTCTTTGATCAATAAATTCGCGGAAACTGTCTCACTTTCTCCATTACCCCTCAAAACAAAGAAAAGCATCGTATACACTCCATTTTGTCTAAGCATACCATTGTCACCAACTATGTTTTCTTACAAGCTTTGGCACCTTTTCTAACCAATCTGGAAGGAGGAAAAGGAATTAGAGTTTTTGCTGGGAAGAGCCAGTGATGGCCTTCATGTTTTCTTCCTAGTTTTTGCCATTTTTCTGGACAGAAAGAAGCAGCTAGATTCCTGGTTATTGGCACCTCTGTTTCTGATTCTAGGTAGATACTGAATAAAGGGTCCAAGAGGTAAGTCCAGAGAAGAATGGAGGACGGATCAGCTTTTTGGGTCTTCTATATGATTCGGGAACTTTAGCTTCCCTTCTCTTTGGGAATTAGAGTTGCTGAAACTCTTCCCTTCATGCCCCCAACCTGAGTCAAGCACCTGACAAATGGCTATATATCCCATAGGGATCAACTCAAAGAGAGATGCAAGGGCTTATGACACGAATCCAACGTAAAACCACAGATTTCTTTACTTGCTATCCAAAACAATAGGCATGCAAGAGAAAATCCAGAGCATAAGTAAAAAATTAAAAAAAAAAACAAAAGAGACAAATCCCAACAGTCAAATTACAACTGTACAATTATGAAACATTCTCTAAACAAGAAATTCACGGCACAACCAATCCTCCAATGATGCCAATGGATCAAACATCTAATAAAACTTAACTTTTCATGACCTATCTAAAAGTTAAGGGATCGTTCTTTTGCAGGTAAAATATTTATCTAAAAATCTATATTTTTTTAGATAAATATTTTTTAAATAATATTTAAATAGAAAAATAATTTATCTATATTCTTTTATGCATGGGTAAGTTACTCTGAAATTTGTTACTCATGTTCTTTTATATTACTACTTTCTTGGATAGGTTGTTAAAATTTATTCATATTTTTAATAATATTTTTTATACTTTTTAGATTTCAAGAAAGTAGATGGCTGAATTATTGAGCATTAAATGATGGGGATATTGAAAATGAGAATGGATATTTTAGGTATAATATTAACTATCTACTTTACTGGCTCATGGAAAAATGATTTAGCCACCTTCTAGGTAGGTAAAACTTTCCTCCATTTTATGATAAATGCTTCTCAGGGAAAAATAACTTTTCCATGAAAATATGAGAACATGGATAAGTTGATCAATAAAAAAATAGACCAACTTTTTTATGATATTTATCCATAAAAATATGAGCCATAAAGGAAATGGTCAATCTAAGTACCTCTACACACCCCCCATGATTCCAGCATTCCGAGCTAGCTTCTTAATATCTGAAAAGTAACAAAGAAACAAAATAGTGAGCTAAAGCCTAATAAGATACTATTACCACTTTTAGCTAGATTAAATAGGAATAATAAAATAATACATGAAAAAATAGATTCAAAAAATCCATCAAATATAACTTTTGAAGTAGTTATGTAATCATAATCTAGCTTTGGGAATAGACAATAAGTTATGAGGTTTAATAAATATCAATTTTTAATATATGCAGCATGAGTCGGAGGTAACAAATAATTGTTGAGTAGAACTATGATCTTCTTCCAAAAACATGATAATAAAATATATCAACTTTTTCTCCTTGTCTTTGTGACTAGCCAAAGTTAATCATGGCAAGGCCAAAAATCATATTCAGTCGCGTGTTGTAGGCCCAATTGAATTATGCATGGTTAACAATCAATCCTTTGGTTAGCATTGATCAATACATTGCCAATGATCAATATAGTAGCTAGGCTTGAATATAATACTGCTAACGATCAATCCCACTAGCTAAACCCAAATAGTCTATTACCTATTGTTGGGGAAAAACCCCGCTCCTGCCAAAGTCCGATCTGATGCTCAGCTTAATGCAACCGGTAGCCATGGAAGAGCTTCAGCGGTCGAGTCTTAGCCAAACTCCTTCAGTCGGTTGAACTTCTCAGCAGTCGAGCTCCTCCCGAACTCTCCAACGGTCGGGCCTCAGTCGAACTCCTTCAGTCGGTCGAACTCCTCAACGGCCGAGCTTCAATCAAACTCCCACGAGAGCCGAAGTTTCTCTGTGCTCCTTCAGTCGGACGGCCACAAAAGCCGAAGTTCCTCCACGCTCTTCCATCCAGACGCCTATAGAAGTCGAACTCCTTCCAATCTTTCCCTTCGGTCGAACTCCTCCGAAAGTCCGAACTTCTCTGGAATTGATACACGCCGAAGTCCACCAATCAATGCTTGCTTTCTCAGAGCCACGGTTATTAAATTTGGATGAACGATCACCATCATTCTGCCATAGACGACGCTACAGACGGCGCCCCCCTCCATGATTGACTCCGCCAGACCTTGAGCGGTCCATCATTATCGGACAGTATGGCTGTCACTATCAGCTTGACGATACCATCCTCTCCGCACCAAATCCCACATAGTCTCGAGCGGCCCGCCATCAGGCAGTATGGCCATCACTATCAATCAAGCTTCATCTATAAAAGAGATCCTCCAGATATATTTCCTCTAAGCTCTAAGCTCTCCTCTCTCCTCTAAAGCTAAAAGCTCACTTCTCATTACTGAGCACTTCATTTCTATTAGCCAGAAGAGCTGACTTGATTATCGGAAGATCCTACCAGAGACACCACCACCGACCCCGAATGAGACTTTATTTTGCAGGTCACCGATGGCGACCTCATCCTCCTCGACTCCAGCTCGATTCGGTGTCAACCAGATTCTGCACCAACAAATTTGACGCTAGAAAGAGGACCATCTATTCTTGAGATTCTCTTGTTCTTAAAGAAGTGCTCAGCGATGATCTCTCTGCTCTAGAGATCTTCCTTCTTTCTCTCCAGAGTTTTTTTCCAAGAGAAAATGCCTCCCAGAAGAGCTTCGACCCGACGGTCGACAGCCTTCGCGGCCCGATCCCATCCAGATCCATTAGTTTCCACTCCAGCTTCGGTAACTCAAGCTCCACCTATAGCCATAGTGAATTCAGAGTAGTTTAACCTACTGATGCAGTGGGTTCAAGGCCTCATCGAGATGGTGCAGGCCATGTGGCAGCCTTCGATGGCGACTCTACCAAGAAATCCATCATCAGGATGTCAAAAATCGATTCCAAGAAAGAGCATTTGGGCTAGCATACCCGTCGTCACTGGAAAGAAAAAATAGAGAGTAGAGGATCCAAGTTTGGATCATGGCTCTCCTCTGGAGGAGACCTTCTCCTTTTGTAGCTCGAAGCCCTCCAAGGTCTACGATCGAGACAATGTCCTCAATCACAAACTGCGAAAGATGGATCGATGAATTGAGAAGCTCGGCCACATCGCTCCAACTCATCATGACGACGTCCACACCGATCCTTCTTTCTTTCTCCGAATTATGCAAGAGCCCATTCCACCAAATTTCAAGCTTCCTCAACTTGAAAGCTACGATGGAACCTCTAATCCGGTTGATCATCTAGAGGCCTTCCAGACCATGATGCTGCTTCATGGCGCACTAAACGTCATATTATGTTGAGCTTTTTCATCTACCTTGAGGGGGACAGCGAGAAACTGATACTCAGCATTGAAGTCAGGTACAATCTTTTTTTTTGATCAGATGAGCCATCGATTTGTGGCTCACTTCATCAGCAGCCGACATTCGCACCGAGCTTCAAATTTTCTGATGAATGTCAAGCAGAAGCAGGGAGAATCCATCTGGGCTTATGTCATCTAATTTAACACTGCGGCATTGAAAGTTCGAAATCTGGATCAGTCTGTTGCGATGGCCGCACTCAAGGACGGTCTTCAGAAGAATGACTTGCTAATCTCTCTGAAGAAGAAGTGTCCTAAGGACTTCGCCGATTTGCTAGCTCGGATCGAGGGATATGTCCATGCGGAAGAAGCCTTCAAGTTGAAGGATGAAGAAGCCTTAGGAGAGTGGTGGGTGAATGAGTATAATAGACCCACCATCGATGGAGGGCCGAGTGAAGTTTGGCTGCGCTCATGGACTCCCCCCGAGCACAAGCGAGCCCGATCTCCTCGAGCTCACCATCAAGAAAGCCCTGACAAAAGGGTGCGAAGAAGTCCTCCTCCCAGAAGGTTCTACAACTACGTCCCCCTCAGTGCTTTTAAGGCTTAAGTTCTGACGAAAATTAAAAATCAGCTATCAAGACCAGAAGAATTACGATCTCTCCCAAACAAGCGAGATCGGAGCAAGTACTGCCTCTGCCATCACGACCATAGCCACAACACTGAAGAATGTGTTCAGCTTCGAGACGAAATCGAGGAGCTCATCAGGAGAGGCCAGCTGGATCGATTTCTCGAATGTCAGTCTGAAGCAGGAGAAGATCGATCGAGGGCGCTGCCATAGTCAGAACCACCAATGATGGAGGAACAATAGAAAGGTTGATCGCCTCCTGTATCATCGACGCCACGTTTGGGAGGAGCTTGGTACTTTGGCGATCCGTCATCTTCCAGTGTCAAAGCCAAGAGGAGCTCACCCCAAATTGAGAAGGCCAGCATGAGATGGAGGAGGTCGCCCAGTCCGGAGCTTATCGTCTGAAGGAACTCAAAGGAACAACGCTTCCACGATCCTGAAACATAAAAAATCTGGGGATGCACTGCTAATAACTTTCTTTCAATAAAATTCTTTCATTTCGATAATATTATCTCTTGGTGCAAAAACTACGTGATAATAGGAAAGAAGCAATCAATAGTGGCCGTGTTAGGAATAGGAGAAGAACCTCATCCTAACATGAGCTGGTCAAAGTCCTTCAACCTCGGCTAGAGATAAGATTTCTTTCGAGCGATCGTGTCAACCTCGACTAAAGATAAGATCTCTTTCGAGCGCCGTGTTAACCTCGGCTAGAGATAAGATCTCTTTCGAGCACCCGAGACAACCTCGACTAGAGATAAGATCGCTTTCGAGCGATCGAGATAATCTCGGCTAGAGATAAGATCTCTTTTTCGAGCGACCGCATCAACCTCGCTTAGAGATAAGATCTCTTCTAAGCAATCGAGACAACCTCGGCTAGAGATAAGATCTCTTCCGAGCGATCGTGTCAACCTCAGCTAGAGATAAGATCTCTTCCGAGTATCTGAGACAACCTCGACTAGAGATAAGATCTCTTCCGAGCGATCGAGACAACCTCGACTAGAGATAAAATCTCTCCCGAGCGACCGCGTCAACCTCAGCTAGAGATAAGATCTCTTTCGAGCGACCGAGACAACCTCGACTAGAGATAAGATCTCTCTCAAGTGATCGTGTCAACCTCGACTAGAGATAAGATCTCTTTCGAGCATCCATATCAACCTCGGCTAGAGATAAGATCTCTCCGGAGTGCCCGAGATAACCTTGGCTAGAGATAAGATATCTTCCGAGCGATCATGTCAATCTCGACTAGAGATAAGATCTTTTTTGAGCGACCGTGTCAACCTCGACTAGAGATAAGATCTCTTCCAAAAGATCGAGACAACCTCGACTAGAGATAAGATCTCTCCCAAGCGACCATGTCAACCTTGGCTAGAGATAAGATCTCTTCCGAGCGATCGAGACAACCTCGGCTAGAGATAAGATCTTTCCGAGCGATCGTGTCAACCTCGGCTAAAGATAAGATCTCACCCGAGTGCCTGCATCAACCTCGACTATAGGAGATAAGATCTCCCCAAGGGTCCAGGCCAATCTCAACTGTAGGAGATAAGATCTCTTCCGAGCATCCGCATCAACCTCAGCCGCAGGAGATAAGATCTTCCCCGAGCGACCTGGCTAACCTCGACTGCAGGAGATAAGATCTTTTTCGAGCATCTGCATCAACCTCGACTGTAGGAGATAATATCACCCCCAAGTGCCCACATCAAACCTCGGTTGTAGGAGAGATAAGATCTCCCCCGAGCGATCTAGCCAATCTCAGCTGTCGGAGATAAGATTCTCCCGAGCGATTGGACCAACCTCGGCTGCAGAAGATAAGATCTTCCCCGAGCGTCCGCATCAACCTTGGCTGCAGGAGATAAGATCTCTCCCGAGCATCTGGGTCAACCTCGATTGTAGGAGATAAGATCTCCCCCGAGGGTCCGAACCAATCTTGGCTGTAGGAGATAAGATCTTTTCTGAACATCCGGGTTAACCTTGGCTGCATGAGATAAGATCTTCCTCGAGGGTCCGAGCCAACCTCGGCTGCAGGAGTAAGATCTTTCTCGAGAACCCACATCAACCTCAGCTGCAGGAGATAAGATCTTCTCCGAGCACCCGCATCAACCTCGACTGCAGGAAATAAGATCTTTCTCGAGTGACTGGGCCAACCTCAGCTGCAGGAGATAAGATCTCCTCCGAGCGCCCGCATCAACCTCGACTGTAGGAGATAAGATCTTCCTCGAGCGATCGGGCCAACCTCGGCTAGAGATAAGACCTCTTCCGAGCTTCGAAGGCCTCATTCATTTAGGATGAGATGGGAGGAGAGGCCTTGATAACGGTCCTTATGTGCCCCACAGTCCGTTAGAAATAGGAGAAGAACCTCGACCTAATGCAAGCAAAGTCGAAGGCCTCGTTCATTTAGAACGAGATGGAGGGAGAGACCCTGACAATGGCCCTTATGTGCCCCATAGCTTATTAGGAACAGGAGGAGAACCTCGTCCTAACACGAGCAAAGTCGAAGGCCTCATTCATTTAAAAACGAGATGGGGAGAGGCCCTGACAATGGCCCTTATGCACCATCCCCACAATCTATTAGAAACAAGAAGAGAAGAACCTTATCCTAACGCTGAGCAAAGTCGAAGGCCTCATTCATTTAGGATGAGATGGGAGGAGAGGCCCTGACAATGGCCCTAATACGTCCTCACAGCCCATTAGGAACAGGAGAAGAAGCTCGTCCTAATGCGATCAAAGTCGAAGGCCTCGTTCATTTAGGACGAGATGGAGGGAGAGGCTCCGATAATGGCCCTTATGCACCCTCACAGTCCATTAGGAATAGAAGAAGAACCTCATCCTAACGCGAGCAAAGTCGAAGACCTCATTCATTTAGAATGGGATGGGGGAGAGATCCTGACAACGGCCCTTATGTGCCCTCATAGCCCATTAGAAATAGGAGGAGAACCTCATCCTAACGCGAGCAAAGTCGAAGGCCTCATTCATTTTAGACGAGATAGGAGGAGAGGCCTTGACAATGACCCTTATGTGCTCCCATAGCTTGTTAGAAATAGGAGGAGAACATCATCCTAACGTGAGCAAAGTCCAAGATCGAGCTTCAATGTCTACAGAAGATAGGATCTCCTTCAACCTCGACTAGAGATAAGATCTCTCCCGAGTGCCCGTGTCAACCTCGACTAGACATAAGATCTCTTCTGAGCATCCGCGTCAACCTCAGCTAGAGATAAGATCTCTCCGAGCGACCGTATCAACCTCGATTAGAGATAAGATCTCTTTCGAGCGATCGTGACAACCTCGACTAGAGATAGGATCTCTCCGAGCGCCCGAGTCAACCTCAGTTAGAGATAAGATCTCTTCCGAGCGATCGCATCAACCTCGACTAGAGATAAGATCTCTACCGAGCGACCGTGTCAACCTTGGTTAGAGATAAGATCTCTTCCGAGCGACCGTGACAATCTCGGCTAGAGATAAGATCTCTTTCTAGCATCCGCATCAACCTCAGCTAGAGATAAGATCTCTCATGAGCAACCATAACAACCTCGGCTAGATATAAGATCTCTTTCGAGCAATCGAGCTTCAACCTCAACTGCAGGAGATAAGATCTCCCCTGAGTCAACCTCGATTGTAGGAGATAAGATCTCCCTTGAGATGCAGGAGATGAGATCTCCTCTGAGTCAACCTCGATTGTAGGAGATAAGATCTCCTCCGAGCCAACCTCGACTGTCGGAGATAAGATCTCTTCCGAGCTTCAACCTCGACTGGAGATAAGATCTCCTCCGAGCTTCAACTTCAACCTCGACTGAAGATGAGATCTCCTCCGAGCTTCAACTTCAACTTTGGATGGAGATGAGATCTCTCCCGAGCTTTGATTTGAACCAGTGCAGAATCCTGAAGAGGACTTCGACAGTCGCCTTTTCTGTACTTCCTTTCTTCGAGTTTCAAACTCAGGAGTGGGGGGACTACTGTTGGGGATAAACCCCACTCCTGCCGAAGTTCGGTCCGATGCTCAGCTTAATACAATCGATAGCCATGGAAGAGCTTCAGCAGTCGAGTCTTAGCTGAACTCCTTCGATCGGCCAAACTTCTCAGCAGTCGAGCTCCTTCCGAACTCTCCAGCGGTCAAGCCTCAGCCGAACTCCTTCAGCCGATCGATCTCCTCAGTGACCGAGCTCTTTTCGAACTTCTCAGCGGTCGAGCTTCAGTCAGACTCCCATGAGAGCTAAAGTTCCTCCATGCTCCTCCAGCTGGACACCCATGAGAGCCAAAGTCCCTCCACGCTCTTCCAGCCAGATGCCTATAGGAGCCAAACTCCTTCCAAGCTTCCCCTTCGGCCGAACTCCTCCGAAAGTCCGAACTCCTCTGAAATTGATACATGCCGAAGTCTACCAATCAATGCCTACTTTTCTAGAGCCATGGCTATTAAATCTGAATGAACGATCACCATCAGTCTGCCACAGGCAACGCTACAGGCAGCGCCCCCCTCCATGACTGACTCTGTCAGATCTCGAGCGGCCCACCACTATCGGACGGTATGGCTGTCATTATTGACCTGACGATACATCCTCTCTGCACCAAATTCCATGCAGCCTCGAGCGATCCACCACCAGGCGGTATGACCATCACCATCAATCAAGCTTCGTCTATAAAAGAGATCCTCTAGATATATTTTTTCTAAGCTCTAAGCTCTTCTCTCTCCTCTAAAGCTAAAAGCTTACTTCTCATTGCTGAGCACTCCATTTCTATTAGCTAGAAGAGCTGACTTGATCATTGGAGGATCCTGTCGGAGCCACCACCATCGACTCCGGACGAAACTTTATTTTGCAGGTCACCGACGGTGACCTCATCCTCCTCCACTCCAGCTTGATCCGACGTCAACCAAATTCTGTACCAATACCTATGATTAAGGGTTGCAATCAGGTCAGATTGGATAAGATATACATTAGGTGGCATACATGATCATAGATCAAAAATTTGTCAATCTGAACCTAATCTATTTATTAAATTGATTAAAAATCTAGATCCAAGCTTGATAATTTTATTAAACAAATAATTTAGTTTGATCTACAATGAGTTGAAATAAATTAAATGGTCTAAACTGTTAAGCATTGCCATCCGCTACCTATGATCAACCCCATAGGCTAAGCCCAAACACTAAGAATCCAAAACTTATATTTTCCAATACTAGCACCATTCACATTTTATAAACTTTCAAGTCATAAACAAATCATTAAATCGCATAAGCATACAAAATTTCAAAAGGATTTTTTTTTTTTTAAAAATGATGATATAAGAGACAAGATTTTCAAGGGAGTACAAATATATATTTTTCCCAACATCATTTTCAACAAGTAATCATAGAAAAATGGTCAGTAGTTTTGATAAAAATAACTCTGTTTCATAGTATCAATTTTTTTAAACAATACATATATTAAATTTTTAAAATATCTAGTGATATAAGTTAAAATGGTAGTAGGTAAATTCTCCGAACACAATACAAGAAAACATTCTATTACAATTCTAGCAATACAACACAATATTCATTTAGAGCCATAGTGCAATCTAAAACCTTGCACCAGTCTTAACATCAATTTCAAGCATATGCTAATATTTTCTAAGATTTTTAAGATCTAACAAATGTCCACCCCTAGACCTAAAACTAGTAGAATAATCACCAATTGGTAGTTTAGGCAAAGGGAAATTGTTATATAGCAATACTGTGCTGAAATTAGAATTTCATAATATCTTTTGATGCAATAGCTTGAATTTGATCTCGTTGGGTTCCTCGCAAAGAAAGGATTCCATCTAGTTTTACTTTATCAACAAGAACTTACTGTAAAGTATATAATGTCCTAATCCTATATGCACGCATACTACCTTACTAATAGATGAAACAAAAATATTAATGGACTCATTGCTTCTTCAAGAAGCAATAATATATCCTCTTTCTCTATAAAAGAAAAGAGAAAGTAGAAGGTATGCATGAAGAAAAAAAATATGAGATAACAAAGAGACCAAGGGGGACAGAAATAAAGAGGGAGAGACATGGTGGTAAAAAAGATGAGGAACTATTTGAGAGAGGACAGGAGAGAGTGCAATGAGAGAGAGGAAGAGAGGGCATAGCATGAGCTAGGGAGAATGTGAGGGAGAGAGCAAGAGAGAGGATTTATAGTGCAAAGAAAGAGATGAGCGTGGGCACGACAAGAGTGAGAGATGGGAACTGAGGGTCCTAGCGTTAGGGTTAGGTCAGCTTGGGTTTGGATTTGATTCTAGAAGAGAGAAGAGATAAAGAAAGATGCAAAAAAGGGTGAGGGCAAAGGTAAAGAAAATGTTAGAAGGTGATGATTATATAAGGAAAGAAAATGAAAGTATGATTCCAGACTCTAGGTCTCAACTTCAAGTTGACCGTGCTCATTTTTTATGGTAAGTGATAGAAAGTTTATTTCTAATTAGGGCATTGGGGGAGAGAAGTAAGAGGGAGAATAGCTTAGTTGCAAGTAGAGAGGGAACTGATGTTTCCAAACGTCCTGTCCTGGAGTCTAAAATTAATTGCCAAGCATGAGCTTCCAACTAAGATAAGACTTCATACTTCTTGATGATATCTAAATTCAGCATGATCATATATAGTTCTTGAATTATATTGTCCCAACACTTCCAATATGACAAAGCAGCAGAATTGCACCTTCCAAGCTTAAGAGAACACCAAAATATCTATGTTGCAAGCCACTATATCACTAACGAACTATTGAGGCCTCAATATTAAATATTTATACCGTTCTTTCTTTTGATTTTTGTTTTAAAGGAAGTCAGCTTCCAGCAGGTTGCCTATCCTCTCATTCTTACATCCCATTACACATTAAATTTACAAATGCCCCATGAACGAACCATTCTTCTTAGAAGAGGGTTTAAATCAACATAAATGCTTTCACAAACAAGAGCTATCATAGTTCCAAACATGAACGGCTAAGAAACAAGCCAGAAAAATATGTAAATACAAAACAATTTTACCAAGCGGCTGCCCGTGATGGATGTGGAAGTCCTTCGATCTCCTTGATTATTAAATCTGACTCCTCTTCAAGTTGCTCATCTTCACCTAGAAAAACAAAGGGGAATCAGATAAAAGTAAAAAAGAAACTCTGGGAGGAAAAAAATAAAAGCAAGAAGGAATCCAATGACCGTCCATTGCTTAGCAAACCAGGCAGATCTCCACATCTCAATTTACCAGCCATAGGGAGGATAACTGCCCAAGCATGATTACCTCTGTTGCCGATGTGGATCACTGAAAAAGTGTAAAGCCAGAGTTTACCACATAGAGCACATGAGAATTGCCGACTTCAAAGGATGTACTCAATCAATAATTATAATCCCTCCACCAGTAAAGTGTCCAAGATTAGAATACCATACTAAATTCTTTTTACATATGTACAGATTGATTCTAATATTTTCACTTAAGGACAGCGCTTCAATTTTCCTGTCTTAAGTGATATTTAGGTATGGAGAAACATGAGGAATAATGTATTTACTAAAGAAGAGATAATATTTATTATGATGAACTCATAGCCCCATGCAAAGGGACCAAGTATGATGACAAAACATTAATTTTGAAAATGTTTTAAGTTTCTTTGTGGAGGCAATTGAGAAGATGTTTTGATGACTAATACATTGTGTTTCAATCAAGGTACTTGCTTGGACCCTTCTCTTTATGAAAGTATAAGAACATGAAAATCTCAATGACTTGCAAATTCACATGGCTTGACTTGCATAGAATAAGAAAAGCTAGAGGGTATTACCATCATTTAACAAGCACCTGGCTCTCTGTATCTCACAAAAAATGAAGTCAAGTCAGCATGCACTGATCATTTCAACGCTGCATGCTAAAACTCTAAGATCTTTTTGGCTTTTATAGCAACTATTAGATCATTGATCTGATGATTGTGGGGCAGAAGTCCAGAACTCAGATATAACAGATTATTATTAACTGAAGACTCATGAACATTCTGCGGTGTTGGTCACTCAAGTTTTCTTAGACAAGAACACAGCATGTGCAGGGCACATGGGGTCATGGGAGTCCAGCAACCGATACTGGAATAGGTATGGACCCTTTTTTTTTTTTTTTGAGGATCCGTGTAAGAAGAAGCAACAGATTGTTATGACCACCACCACCAATTTGTGTTTTCTGATTTCTATGTAACTAGATATTTACATGTTCATTTTTGGCTGGTGTACTTGCTTCTTTTGGAGAGCTAGAACTAAAATCAAGAGGGTATATTTATCAGAGGGCAAATATCTATAGAATAATGGAAAGTGGAGGTGGACTATTCAGAATTTCAGAGACAATCAGATGAGGTGCCACTCGGGAGTTTGGGTCTGATATTAGAATAGATGCAAAAAAAATATATAATAGGTATTTATAATTTTGAAAGAAGATAAAAAATCTATCATGTCCGGTCTACCAAAGCTCTCTTTTGACAAATCTATATCATTTAACAATGCGAAGTATCCTGATTATGTATGGCTGTACTCCAAGAAACCCTTGGCTTCGCAAATTAACGAAAGAAAAAAAACTTTCTCATATAACAAAAAAGAAATATTCATTATAGAGACTTTCCCAAAAGATTTTGTATAAAAATACACAAACATGAATATATAAGAAAGTGTCGACCTTTATATGAAAGGTTGACCGAGCAAAAAGTTTTGTTGCCCCCGAGCATTCAAGCTTACTCATAAATTCAAACAACATCCTCCACATATATTTTAAATTATGAAACCATTACTATCAAACGCTACATGTTATCTTATTAAAGCAAGACAGACATGTCGCCAACAATTCTTCTGTTACGATCAGTTCAATTTTTGTGACAAGCAAATCGACCCGGGGGAGGGGGGGAATAGATGTATTGGATATTGAATCAAACGCATTCTGGCCTTGTATGCAACCATGCACTATGACTTTTATTTTTCAATCCAAGCTTGATATCAACAATTATAGCTTAAATAGGCCCACATAACTCTTCAGACTAGTTCAAGAAAAAAATGGACCAATCTCAGTCCATTGGCAAGTTATATGGAATGTACCAAGGTTATAACAAAGGTCATCGTATCAGTGCATACAACCCGGTAACAGGAGTACCATACCTACAAGTATGGTACCGAGACTCAATATCGGGAGCATACCAAGTATCTATATACCAAACTGGCTTTTGTTCTGAATGTATTGATACTATATCAGCATGGCATTGATACGAGATCCATTGCTGAGATTGCGAACCTCGCTTCAAACACCAATAATAAATAGGTCCTAATACCGTTGTCCATAAGAACATGCAAGAATTATATTCCCCAAAACAGTTTGTGAATGAATCTTAGTACAAACTAGTGCCCATAGGCATAAAAACATTGTCAAGATTATATTAGAAGCACTCCATCTAAATCTATCTCAGTCATCGATGCTGATGCCTCCGCCTCCTCTTAGTAACACCCTTCCAAAGACACGTGCAAACGAGAAGTCTTGATGCAACCATACAGATCACGAATTTTCAAATCCTGTCTCACACCTTTTCTTCTTAACAACAAGCAAATGCTTTGATGATGATTACCTCCAATTTCTATATTGCTTAGCTCAAATTCACGTATGATTGCTCTATCTAATTTTCAAATATCATCACATTTTCTAAAATGAATCTGAGCATAAATTTGCCAACACCAACTAGTTAGGAAGAGACTAGATGGTTATATGGTTATGCCATCTACAAATAAATTACCACTTGCAGTGGGCAGCTAGAAAATGATCTTGTACAAGATGTATTAAATATTGGATCAAACACATTCTGGCCTTATATGCAACAATGCATTTCGGCTTTTATTTTTTGATGCAAACCTGATATCTATAATTACAGCTTAGATACCACATAACTCTTCTAACTAATTTAAGCAAGAAATAGGCTAATCTCAGTCCACTGACAAATCGCAGCTATATACCTTACCACATATTTATAGTTATAACCAAGGTTTGCCATGTCAGTGCATACAGCCCCATATAGGGGTACCATATCATACAAGTATCGAATTGAGACTCGATATTGAGGGCGTATGAAGTATCGATACGCTGAACTAACCTTTGTTCCAGATATACCAACATTGTATCATAAATTGTCGGTATTGAAGCTTGTACATGGTTATGGTATCTACTCATAAATTTTCAGGGCAGCTATAAAATGACCTTGTGTATACCAACTTCATACATAAATTGTCATCACAAAGTTATTTAAGTCATTCGCTTTCTAACCCTTCTAAAGCAATTGACATTAAAAATTAAAAAAAAAAAAAAAATTTAAAGTCTTATATGGAAATATGAAAAGGTTAAGGAGATTATACATAATGTTTGGCTTTCTTGAAAAATAATACCCAAAAATTAGGGGCACATGTGGTTTCTTGTACAACTTACTTTTTACTTTAATCTTTATGGAGAAACTAAAAAATAATTTAACTTATATTCAAAAAAGTAGTTAGTAATGCTTAAAAGTCAAAATCATTAACAGCCTCCTCTAAAGATCTCCCTTTGGGCATGTTTATTTCTTCATCACCGGCATATCTTCCAAATAGAATCTAGCCAATGAACAAAGAAGGGCGAGGAGGGGAAGTTAACTCAAGGCTTCTTAGCTTTCATCTAACCCCTCTTCTCCAATCCATCCTCCTCCTCCCCCTCCTCCTCTCTCTCTCTCTCTCTCTCTCTCTCTCTCTCACACACACACACACACACACAAAAGGAACAAGGGCAGAATCCACTAAAAAGAGTATAGAAACCTTTATCATGGGTTGATGCTATCAAACACCATTAACTATTGTGGCAAGAGTACATTGGTGCAATTCATCGGAGCAAGTGTAATACTCCAAAGGTTTGAGTGACTAACTGAATGACACATCAATGTCACTCAGGATTCAGGACTATGAAGTATTTATTCTTTACTCCACAACCACAAAACATTTGCACTTTCTAGACTATTAGGCCAAAATAATGGTTTTGCCATCAAGATTTATCAAAAATCTTATTTACCACATTTTTAAATATATTTCATAGGATTTATATTTTATGTATGTGTATTATGCAAACACAAAATTTATGTATAGGTATAGTCATGCCCTGAGTCTAATGTTTTTAAAGATTATCGTGTCACATTATGATGACACTTGAACATCTAACACTCAAGGCCCATGTCTCGATAACATTGACACTAAATTAAATTTGATATGAGTGGATGGGCCATTCTATCATAGTTTGCTGCCCAATTGCCCACTTCTCCAACATGAATGAATCTGTTGCGCAATTGACTTTGATGATATTTAAATTCTAATTTAATGCCTAAAACTGACACTTCACAGGCATTTTCTTTAACGGCAGAACTGGCCAAAAAAATCTGGCCATGCTAAGCAAACACTTGTGCAAAAGCCTAGGACCTCACCAAACTACACTTTGTAGTTCGTACACTTCAGGAACTTTAAGACAACATGCCGGCAACAGAAATTTATTTTAGGACCCTATTATATGTTTTTCCAAGTATAATAAGATGGCCAAATTTTAATCAATTAAGGTCTTTGAGGTTAAATACATATAAATATTTCAATGTGAGGGCTTGTCTCAATAGGCAAACCTTTGGTAATATACTTGCTTCGATACTATGATGGCACTCCCAATCCTCCTCTTAGACCATATTGATCATGCTAAATCCTTCTATGACTAGCGTTTGATACCATGTATCTTTCTAAATTACCTTTAAGTTAGCCAAATGAAGGACTCCTTCAATCTTGGTGCTTTTTAGATGTAAATGCCATTTAATCTTATCGAAGAGATGGTAATGAATTAGCCTTCAGTTATGACTTTAGGTAGTAAATCAGCAATATTTCAAATGAGTTATAGGCTATCCTGACTCCTATTATCATATATGATGAACCTGTGCCCAATTCCACACCCAACTCCCATCATTGTAATTTGTAGATGTACAGTTCGATTTTGTATCCTTATTCAAAGGGCAAATTACTTTCCCCTGCCTATGTTACATCATTGGTTCTGTCGAAAACAACTTAGCTTGTTGGATTCAAAAATTCTTAGATCACTGTTTGAATTTTTTATTCTTTTTTTTTTTTTGGAAGGAGCTTGGATAAAGAATCTTTACGTTATTCAGCACCCTCATGAAGAAAGTATTTTAAATGCTATTTTTAGAGCATAATCAAGCACAATGTCAATTTATTTTTAACATCAGTTGGTACTGTTTTGTATCAGTGTTGCAGCAGTGTGCTCTGCCACATAACAATGTGCACTTCATATCAGTGCATTTGAGAACTAGTCTATCTCTAAGCATTGTTTCCTCATTTAAGTTTTACTAATGCTGGTTTTCATTTACGGTCGTAGTAAACTCATCAAAAAGAACCATCGCATATGAAAAGTGTGACAGCCCGGTCCGGCCCAGGGCCTCGCCCGCATGGGGTCCGCATGTCGCTCCGAACAGAATCCCCTCTCTTCCGCGTCCTCTCTTCCGTGCGCTCTCTCTCGCTTGTCCTCTCTTTCCCTCTATCTTTCTCTCACGCTCTCATCCCTCCCCAGCATCCTCTCTCTCACCATTTATCTACCGTGCTCTCTCTCTCTCTCTCTCTCGCTCGCTCTCTCGCTCGCTAACACCCTGAACTCTCCCTCATCCATATCTGTGTGTATGAGTGGGTTGGGAAATAAGAAAACAAAAAAAGAGAAAGAAAGAAAACAGGATCTTTCTTCTCCTCTCTCCTTCTTCTTCCTTCCTTTTTCTTCTCTTCTCTCCCTTCTCTTCTTTTTCCTGGTCATTGTGTTGGACGGTGGCTGCTGCTGGATTTATAGCTCTGCTTACACCGCTTTGGCGACCGATAAGTTACAAAATAAGCAGTTCTGCCGACCGAAAGATGACTAGTCTAATAGACATAACAAATTCCCGACTTATGGCAAACGACTATAAATCAGCTACACTCTTGAATGACCGATTATTGGTTGGTTAATTAACCCAATCATTTTCCATCGATCGCATGATGATCATCAAACAGACTCTCAACGTTTAGTCGACTGATAATCGGTTAATTCCCAATCGACTATCCAAGCCACCAGCTCTGTCAATCGGACAGAATACCAGTAGCCGATATATAATCATTTCGGCCAATAGATTATCGGTAGGAGTTACATCTTCACCGAAAAATATGCGTAATGTCATCTCCACGATCAGATAGTGAGCACTAACTGCTCACTTAATGCTGGAATAAGCAGGACCCCATAATTTTCAACCGTTACAAATGGTTACTTCCACGTTTGCCTATAAAAGAGAGGTACATCAGAAAGAGAGGGGAGAAGACATCTGGGTAAGGAAATTCTGGGATGAGACTCTACTTCTCTTTTTTTCTGTTCACCAATTCTTCTCTGACTTCGACATCGAAGGGGTCCCATCGAAAATAATTCTAGTCTGAGTGGACTTCTCTTCAGGAACACTTTTCTGGCAATGGGCGACGTGAAGGATTGGCTGCAATAAATTGGCGCGCCAAGTAGGAGACTCAAAAGAAAAATAAATCACTCTAAAATACAATCATGCCGAAAACGTGAGCCCAACATTCTATTGGTTCCACCAGGCAATCTTCCCATCAGGAAGAGCTCCCACCTCCATCTTCAATGGCAGAGTCACGTTCGGCTGTTACAACAGATGCCTAAGCCCAACAACTCGCTATAATGATATAGCAAATGAAAGTCCTAACAGAGAAAGTGCATGACCTCCAACAACAACAATAATAATTGATGGCGGAAGAACCACCAGCACATGTAGTGCCATCTAGGCATAGTTGCCACCTCCTACGGCGATCTCTATCTCCATCACCCGAGCGACGGTCGGTGCAACATTCTTGTCACGGCGATGCATCACCAGCACGTCACTCATGACATGCCATGCTTCTCCCTCCTTCCGACATAATGTCCAGAAGAGGAAGAGATCACACCTGCCATCGACCTCCTCATCAACTTCTTCAGGGGATTCTACCCCTAGATATTCATAGCAATGGATCAACGACTATGAATGAAAGTTCAAAAAAATCGACCGTCAACTCGCCCGACTGCAAGTGAATAACAAGGAGGGTCCCAGCGACCTCAACATCCAATCGACCCTCCCATTCTCTCGACGAATAATGAATGAACCGATTTTCTCTCGATTCAAAATGCCGCAGATGGAGCTATATGATGGCTTCATAGATCCGGATGATCATCTGCAGAGTTATAAAACTCTCATGATGATCCAAAGGGCTACCGACGTCCTCTTATGTAAAGACTTCTCGGCTACTCTTCGAAAAGCTACTCGAGCCTGGTATATTGGGCTTCAGTCGGAAAGCATATCCTCTTTTGAGCAGTTGGAAAGTTCGTTCGTGGCACACTTCAGCACAAATCTAAGGATGCTATGAACGTCCGACAATCTCTTCTCCATCAAATAGAATGAGGGAGAGATATTGAGAAATTTTGTGGTATGTTTCAACACGACCGCACTTGAGGTCAAAAACCTCAATGAAGACATGACCATTTCGACCATGAAGAGAGATCTAAAAGGATCCCGGTTCACTTACTCCTTGGATAAGAACCACCCTTGGACCTATGCAAAACTTTTGGACCGCGCGTACCGACATATTCGCATGGATGAAGGCGCTTTTGACCGGCATCAAACAGAAAAAAAAAGTCAGAAGAAAAAATAAAAGAAAAATGGAGCTTCTACCGAATCAAGTCGGCAATTGGCCGACAAAAAAGCTTCGCCACCCAATCAGAGTCAGAGGCCGAATAGATTTAGCACCAAATACGACTCCTACACTGCGTTGGTAGCTCCTCAAGCCTAAATATTGATGGAGATCGAGGGCAAGGACTACCTTTGACACCCTCTGTCGATGAAGGCGCCACCAAGAACCATGATCGAAAGAAATACTATCGGTTCCATCATGATCACGATTACAATACCGATCAATGCATCCAACTCAGGGATGAAATCGAGGCCCTGATCCATCATGGTTTCCTTCGTAAATATAGACACGATGCTCCAGCCTCGACTCTAGCCGACCAACAACTTCAATGCCAACCTGAAGAGCCAAACGATAATTGGTCGATGGCAGGAGTTATCAACATGATCTCTGGATGATTAAGAGGCTAGGGGGCAACTTTCGAAGAAGAATCGGCTAAGAAACACTGTGAAGATAATATAATTTTTTTTTCGGATGATGATGTATAGAGAATTCAAACCCTCCATAATGATGCTGTCGTTGTGTCGGCAATGATAGCAAACTACGATGTAAAAAGAATTCTTATAGATAATGAAAGCTTAACCAACAATTTGTTTTACTCGACTTTCTCTCAAATGCAATTGCCAATAGACCAACTGCGAAAAAATTCAATGCCATTAGTCGACTTTACTGGAGATGTAGTCAACATGAAAGGAAAAATCACGCTCTCCCTCACTGTAGGGACAGAACCACAATAAAGTATAATTTAAGCCACGTTTATGGTTGTCCAAGTTCCTTCAGCTTATAATGCTATACTTGGACGATCTGCATTAAATGCCTTAAAGAGCTGTGGTATCAACCTTCCACCTATTAGTTCGATTTTCTACCCGACAAGGAGTCAGCAAAATATGGGGAGATCAACAACTAGCGCGACGCTGCTTCATAATTTCCACCAAAGGAATAAAATCGGATCCTCTGATAATTAATAAGATTGATCAAAGGGAGAATGAAGAAAGAGAGGAACCGACATAACAATTGGTACTGATCCCTTTAAAGAAATTGGATCCAACAAAAATCATTTCAATTAAATCGTGCCTGTCCGACCAAGAATGGGATCAACCGATGGGTCTGCTAAGGGCCAACGTCGACATATTTGCTTGGTCAGCAATCGATATGCCAGGCATACCTCCAGAAATTATAACTCACCAATTGAACATCAACCCAAAGATCAAACCGATGAGACAAAAGAAAAGGCCGTTCACCCCCGAAAGGTAGAAAGCCATTGATGCAGAGGTAGACAAACTTCTTGCTGCCGACTTTATTAGAGAGACACACTATCCCGATTGGTTAGCAAATATCGTGATGGTAAAAATGGCTAATAAAAAATGATGAATTTACATCGACTACACCGACTTAAATGAAACCTGCCCGAAGGACAGCTTTTCTCTGCCAAAAATAGATTAGTTGGTCGATGCCACATCAGGATACCGACTCTTGACCTTCATGGATGCCTTCACTAGATACAATCAATTCCGAATGATGCCAAAAGATGAAGAACATACAGCCTTCATAACCGATAAAGGCATTTACTGTTATAAAGTAATGCAATTTGGTTTGAAAAATGCCGAAGCAACTTACCAACGAATGGTCAACAAAGTGTTTAAAGATCAAATCAGACGAAATATGGAAGTATACATCGACGACATGCTGGTAAAAAGTATTCAAACTAATGACCATGTCTGAAATTTAGAAGAATCCTTCAGCACACTTCAACGACATCGAATGAAATTGAATCCGACTAAGTATGCCTTCGACGTAACCGCTAAAAAATTTTTGGAATTTCTCGTGTCGCAACGAGAAATCGAAGCCAACCCAAAAAAAATAAAAATAATTATTGATATGAAGCATCCAACTTCTAAGAAAGAGATACAGTAATTAACCGAAAGAATTACCGTTCTCAATCGATTCATTTCAAGATTGGCTGAGAGATGTCTACCTTTCTTTAAGACTTTGCAATAGATGAAGGATTTCATCTGGTCCAATGAATGTCGACAATCATTCAAAGACTTGAAGAAATACTTGATGTCTCCAGCACTCCATGCAAAGCCAGAAGTCGTATCTCTACATAGCAATATCGATGAAGCAGTCAGTCAGTCCTTATCTGAGAGGATGAAAGTTGGATTCAATGATTGATATATTATACCAGTAAGGTGCTTCATAATGCAAAAATTCGATACTCAAAAGTAGAAAAGTTGATCTACACTTTAATCATTTCAACCCAACGATTTCGACCATATTTCCAAGCCCATTCAATTATGGTGTTAACCGAACAATCTCTGAAAGCAATTCTATACCGACCAGACACCTAAAGCTGAATGGCGAAATGGGCGATCAAACTTTGTGAGTTCGACATTCAATATTGCCCCCGACAATCGATGAAGGCATAAGTTTTAGTTGATTTTGTCGTTGAATGTATAGCCACCGATGACAAACCAGGACAAGAACCCAATAGTGAATCATGAATAAGAAAAAGTGCTGAGATCGAATTTGAATCAACCTGGATACTTCATGTCGATGGAGCATCCAACACTCAAGAAAGTGGTGCCGGTCTCATCCTTACCAACTCTGAAGGAACTGTTACCAAACATGTCCTTTGGTTCAACTTTAAGATATCCAACAATCAAGTCGAATATGAAGCATTATTAGCTGGCTTGAGAATTACCAAGGAGCTCGACGTTAACGATTTGAAGGTGTTTACCAACTCATTGATAATCGAACACGTTAAGGGCGAATATGAAGCCCGGGATCCGATTATGATGAAGTACCTTCAAAAAGCCAAAGATCTCATATCAACGTTCAGACATTTTGAGATCTCTTATATTCTGAGAATGAAAAATGCTCGATCCGACGCACTCTCTCGACTTGCAACAACTTCCTCCAACTTACTCGATCGAACATTCATTGAATATCTCGAACAGTCGAGTATTGATAAAGTTAGAGAGATATTATAAATAAATGATGAACCCAGCTGAATGGATCCGATTGTTAAATACTTAACCGACAGAACTTTACTTGATAATTCTCTGAAGGCCAAACATCTCCGATGGTCCGCTTCGCAATACATCCTGATGAATGGGCATCTATATAAAGGGTCATTCTCACTTTCACTGCTTAAATGCCTAGGACCGACTGATGCTGACTATGCCCTTTGAGAGGTTCATGAAGAAATTTGCAAAAATCACTTAGGTGGTAAATCATTGGCCTACAAAGTGCTGCGACAAGGATATTATTAGCCGACCATGAAGAAAGATGCAACCAACTTTGTGCGGACGTGCGACCCATGCCATAAGTATGCTAACGTTCAACATCAACTAGCAAGCCGACTAACATCCATCGTTGCACTTTGGTCATTTGCACAATGGGGGATGGACATCCTTGGCCCTTTTTCTCCAGTATCGGATCAAAGAAAGTTTCTGAAGGTTGCAGTGGACTACTTCACCAAATGGGTAGAAGCCAAACCATTAGCATAAATCATCGAAAGCAAGATGGAAGACTTTATTTAGAAGTCCATCATATATCAATTCGAATTGTCGTGTACCATCATCATCGATAATTGACGACAGTTTGATAATCAAAATTTTAAAAACTTTTGTGCAAAGTTTCATATCACGCACAAACTAACATCTGTCGATCACCCTCAATCCAAAGATAAAGCAGAAGTCATGAATCGAACAATTCTACATGGACTTAAAACACGATTGAATGAAGCAAAAGGCCTATGGATAGAACAACTATATTTGATCTTATGGACATATCGAACAACCTCTCGCATTTCGATGGGAGAATTGCCGTTCAATTTGGCCTATGGAATCAAAGCAGTAATCCCAGTTGAAATCGGCCCACCATCAATGAGAGTCGAACATTATACGGAATCGGAGAATTTTGAGTTAAGAAGAGTCGAGTTAGATTTACTACCTGAAGTTCGACAAGATGCTCAAATTCGGATGGTTGCATACCAACAAAGAGTTGCCCGCTATTATAACATAAAGGTTAAATCAAAAATATTTCTTCCTAGAGACTTAGTCTTTAGCAAAGCAGAAGTATCAAAACCTCTGGATCAAGAAAAGCTATCTTTGAATTATGAAGGAACTTACCGAGTAATCGAGATACTCCGTCCGAGCGCATACTGACTTGAAACTCTCGATGGGATGACTATTCCAAGAACATGAAATACGGATAATATAAGGATGTACTACTAATGAAGTTGTCCAAGTATTTATAATGAAATAAAATAATTCAAATTCGACTATTTATTGACTTTCTACATCTTATCGACTTATTTTCAGATAATTCAAATTACTGCAGTTTAGCTATGGCTAGAAAAAAGGTTATGCCGACTCAACCAAGTTTGAATAGGAGTCAATGTCCACTTGATGGGAACGATACCGATTTGACTCAGGTCAATCAAAGGATATTCGACTTACCATCATTTTTCATAGACTCAACCATAGTTGAGCAAAATTCTATGCCCACTTGATGAAAATTTTTCTGACCATACTTCAATCGGTCGAAAGATATCCAACTTGCCCCCATTTGTTGAATGCATAAGAATCTTGTGCTTAAAATCATACTGATGGATGTTCGGTCAGACGACATATCTATCGATTAGTTAGCTTGATATTCGGTGATTGGACTACAGAAAAAGAAAATTCTTCAACACTTTGAAAAAATTTTCAACACTTAGAAAATTTTCAACATTCAACACAAAAAAATAGAGTTTGAAAAAATCTTTCATTCTATTCATATAAGAGTTTTTACACAAATATCGGCTAGAGCTGAAATACAAAAGTCGGATTCATCTGACAAATAAAAAAAAAGATAAAAAATATCAATCGTCGATGACAACCGCATTAATAACTGCCATCGTCAATGCCATTTTTTCTTCAGTTGAAGGAGGTTCTGAAGTTGCAACAAGCTCTTCTATCGGTGCCTTCGGAGCTGCTTGATTAATTGGGACATCATCAGCAGATCCACCTTCTTCATCAAAATTAGGAGAGGACACCTGAGTCAAATCTAAGTCTAAATACAATTGGCCACCCACATCTCAACCATCTTCATATTTGGTCCTATAAGCAAGATGGCTGGCTGTAATGAGTTCCTCCTTGAAGTCCTCCGATCCTCAGAACTCTTCCAACGCTTGCCCTTTCGCCCGATCCAAGGCTACTCTAAGTGAGGCAATCTCTTCTTCAGAAGATTGCCGCTTCTTCTTTTCTTCCTCCAACTCCAAAGCATAGTCATCACGCTCCTTGCAAAGCCGACTTGCTTCGCATCTTTTCTTTCGAATGTGAGACTCCTAAGTTTCAATAATCCACTTAGTCATCTCTTCCTCCCCCCGGAGCGACAGAACCTCAAGGCGTATGGCCCCCAACTCTGCACGCACTGCATCCAAGTCGCTCAAAGCCAACTCTAAATCAACTTAAGCCGATTCAAGACCAGCTTGTGCTGACTCATGACCACCTTGCATCGACTCTAGTTCGATCTTCAGGCGGGAGATTTCTGCATCCTTCTTCTTCTCCATTTTCTCCATCTCCTTTATTTTGATGGTGGCAACCTGGAGATGCTGAAGGACAGCATTTTTTTTGTCTAACGACTGCCATCATCTTATTTTTTCAATTGAGGTGTACTTTGGTGAAGTTGCGCATGAACCTGTCCATCTCCATCATGTCATGCGCCGCCTGAAAAAAGAAGAAGATAAGCAACAAAAAGAAGATATAAGAAAAAGAAAGAAAAGAAAGTAACTTACCCCAATAAATGAAGTGTAGAATGATGAAAATATGTCATTCAGAGTACGACCTTTTCGACTTTTTCTGTCAGTCAGAAGAAGGATGGCTTCGATCAGCCCCTTCGCCAGTATTAGATTTGTCAAAGCCGACTCTTCTATCGGAATGTGAACGTTGACGGATTCTGAATCTATCAGAGTTTCACTGGCAGTCGAAGACGAAAGAGCCTTTCCCGACCAATGAGCCACCGGCTGATTGAACATATCCAATATCCAGTCGGGAGTGGCTGGTCCCAAAGAAGCAACCAGCCTCTGCCCTTTTGATTCAACCTCAGGCATTGACGGTGCCCAAGAAATTGCTAGCTCCATAGGTGCCACTGGGCGCTCAACAATCTCCACGTCAGCAATCATTTCTTCGATGGCTGGCACAGCTCTCATCGACGTATCTCCAACTGGCACTGGAACTAATGCATATTAGGTTGGGGCCGATGCAACAACTGCTTCTCCGATCTAAGATTTTCTACATAAAATGCCACCTGACCGATCGGCTGGGAGGATACCCGACCTTTCGGACTAGGGACAAAGAGCTGAAATTGCTCCAGAATATGATATTGTTCCCAGAGCCGACTGACAATAATGTTCGACAGCGAAAAAATCTTCGCTCCTGGATCGATAGAGAAACGATCACCGAACCAGAGGTTCGGCTACCGCCACCTACGAATCTACCTCTACCTCTACTAGCCATTACAGAAGAAATTAGAGATTGGGAAAGGAAAGAACATAGAATCTAACCTGAAAAATGAGAAAAAAACTCGAAAGAACAGTGAGAATAAGAAGAAGAAAAAGATTCAGAGCTCCAACACCAACAGAAGATAAAGTCACCGTAAAAGTTCAAGAAGAATAACAGTGATTCTATATGTAGGAACCACCAACGATCAAGATTATTTCAGTAAAAATAAGACCACCAGGATTCTTGACACATGACAAAATCTAGATCTTTAAATATTTGGATCCTTCGACGCACCTCCGTTCATATTGCGCCACGACTACATGATCCACGATAGCAATCAACAGCTAGTAGCAATGCAACACGTGGCATCGTCGGATTGATTCAAAATCAAATCAGCTAGATTATCAGACTGTCAAATCATTTCTCTAGTTGGTCATGCTAATAATCACCACACGACCCTCAAAGCAACAAAATAGCCAAACCCTCCTCATCAGACGTGCTAATAATTGCTGCACAACCTATGGAGCAACCTTAATTTGTAGAATAATAACTAATGCTGGAAAGAAAGAAGTTGCCAAATCGAAGTCCAAGATAAATACTTTTGACGTTCAAAATATCAGACCACATGATAAAGCACGTGCCCTCACCATTCTAAACTTGAGAGTGGAGGGCAACTATTGGGTTTATAACTCTGCTTACACCGATTTGATGATCGATAAGTTATAGAATAAGTAGTTCTGCCGACTGAAAGATGGCGAGTCTGATAGATATAATAAATTTTTGACTTATTGCGAATGACTATAAGTCGACTACACTCTTGAATGATCGATTATTAGTTGATTAATTAATCTGATCATTTTCCATCGATCGCACGATGATCATCATACTGACTCTCAACATTTAGCCAACTAATAATCGATTAATTCTCAATCGACTATCCAAGCTACCAGCTCTGTCAATCAGACAGAATATCAGTAGCCAACATATGATCGTTTCGACCGATATATTATCAGTAAGAGCTATATTTTCATCAGAAAATATGCGTAACGGCATCTCCACGATCAGATAGTGAGCACTAACTGCTCACTTAATGCCGGAATAAGCCGAACCCCATAATTTTCAATCATTACAAATGGTTACTTCTACATTTGCCTATAAAAGAGAGGTAAATCAGAAAGAGAGGGGAGGAGACATCTGAGGAAGGAAATTCTGGGCTGAGACTCTGCTTCTCTTTTTTTCTGTTCATCAATTCTTCTCTGACTTAGGCATCGGAGGGTTCTCATCGAAAATAATTTCGATCAGAGTGGACTTCTTTTGAGAAATACTTTTTCGGCAATGGGCGACGTGAAGGATTGGTTGCAACAGCTGCTATGGAAGCTCTTCATTGAGGTAGGTAAGATTAAACACCTTTTGCATTGTTAAGTTGATTTCAATTGAAGATTTATGAGTAGATGTTAGAACTTGGTATGTAGTTAATGCTATTGTGAAGTAAATAATGGATGATAGAAGAGAAAAATCTAAGAAAAGGGGAGGGACAATTAGGAGGAGAGTGAGTGCTAAGGAAGGCAAGGGTGTTAATGAGAGTAAAATTCTAAGATTGTGTTTGGTGCATTATCAGGTAGTGGTAATTTGAATTACTTGGTAATCTAGATTACCTACAATCTAGGTAGATTGCTAGTAACGTTGATTACTATTTTTGATACATGTAGATAATATTATATAAAATTACTAAAAATCTAGATTGACATATTTTGTATGATAATTAGATTACTGATAATGTAATATCAAATTTTTAAAATATTCTTAAATCAAATTTATTAAAAATCATATCCCATGTATAAAATATAAATATATATAAATATATATAATATATTATATTCTAATATATATTTAAATTCATAATATATAATATAATATATTATTATAATATAAAATAATATAATATATTATATTATTATAATATATTATAAGATATTTTTATTATATTATCATATTATTATAATATATAATAATATTTTTATTATAATATCATATAATATTATATTATCTAATATTATATTTTTAATGTAAATATATATTATATTATAATATATTATTTTTATATATATTTAAATTTATAATATATATTATAATATAATTAAATATATAATATTATTATAATATATTATTATATATAATTATGATAATATAATATAATATAATATTATGTTATAATATTATATAATATAATAATATTATTATATATTATATTATATAAATTATATTTATAATATATATAGTATATATTTTATATATTTAATATATATTATATATAATATATTATATTTTAATATATATTTATATTTATAATATATATTATAAAATATTATTATAATAGAATATAATATTATATTTATAATATATATTATGTATTATATATTATAATATATGATATATAATATATTATATTTAAATATATATTTATATTATAATATTATTATAATATATTATAATATTATATTATATTTTTATGAGAATATTTTTATTTAAATATGTCATTATTAGATTATCAAATATTTGATAATCTAGATAGCCATCCCTTCCATTGATAATCCAGATTACCTCATAAGAGGTAATCTGGATTACCAACTTAAAAAGCATGCCAAACATGTGATGAGCTCTTTTAAATTATCAGCAATCTGGATAGATTGCTGGCCACCAAATATAACCTAAGAAAATTGGAATATTAGAAGTTAAGCTTTGAGGATAGATTGGCTCTGCCAATTTTAATCTAGAAATTTTAACTTTCTAATGGCTAGCTAATTTAAATTGAGATTTTAATCAAAGATTGTTAATGATGAGTTAACCTGAAGGCAAAATCTAAAAATTGTTGGATCAGGTTATCTAAAAAAAAATTAATGAATTGAGACTGTTGCTAAGGGAAAATAAAAAAGAGGCTGTCGTATCCTCGCTTCTCTTTCTCTTTCTTTTTTTCTCAAGATAATAAAATTCTAAGAATTTAGGAAACTAGATTATAACTATGTAAATTGGTAAAGATGATGATTTATGAATTTTATAAGTATCGATTATTGATTTGGGGTTCCCGAATGTTATAGGTCCACGATAAATTGAGTTGGCATATTGGTTGGATTTTGTTACTACAAAAGGAGAAGGATCTCTAATCACAACCACCTGCATTTATTATAAATGTTGGAATTATGTATTAGAAATTATGGCATTGCATTATTGCACATATTGCAATCTTTGATTCTTTATGATCCTAAATTATACCAATGGTATCAAGATAGCATATATATATAATTTATAAAGTAATAATAGTAATGAAATGAAAGGAATAATTTATAATAATTTAAAATTGGGGCATCTGGACTGGTCATGATATCAGTATGGCCTCACCATAGGTAAAAATGTTGTACCTTTATGAGTATGGCCGCATCACGGGCAGAAACGTGATACTTTTATTACTATGATCTCGTCATGGGCAGAAACATGGTACCTTCATCAATATAGCCTCATCATGGACAAAAATGTGGTATCTTTATTAGTATGGCCTCACCACGGACAGGAATATGGCATTGAGTATGGCCAGTCATGGGTAGGAGCATGATCGTGAACAGTCCAAATGTCAGAAATTTGGATTCGATCCATATTATACATGTTATAATAAAATAATGGATGAGATTAATAGCTTGGTATTGATTAACAGAAGTAATAGCAATTGAAAAGGAAATCCTAGTTGAATGAAACTTTTGATCTAGTTTGATATGATGAGCATATCAGAGCTGCTATTGATTGAGTATTGTATATATTTAAATTATTATATTTTAAAATATGATGAATATTCTGGTATCATTATTGAGATGGGCACATGAATACTCAATTATAAATTTGATATTTGAATCATTGTTTCTCAATGGGGATGTTTATTAAAGAATTATTATCTTTGCATGCTTGTGTATGTGCTTAGGAAATCCTTACTAAGCTGTTAGCTCATGTTGTTATTTCTATTTCTTTTTAGAGCCGTAGAATATCTTGCTAAATCGGGCTAAGTTGAAACTTTTTGGTAAGAGGTAGTAGTTGTTAAGCTTTGTAACTGATACCGAATGTATCTGAACTATATATTTTTGGATCACTTTAATTTCAAGTAAAGAATATAGTATATGGTTCACCTTAGCTGTTTATCTCTTAGAATTAATGTTTTGGTTCAAATGTATCAGGCCTTGCATATATTCTAGAATTACACTCTACAAAATATGCAGCCATATCACGTGGCCAACCCAGGTGTGGGGTTTGGGGCATGAGAGAAATGTATCAAAGCCTAAGTTTATGATCATTAGGGATTGTGAATTAAGTGGTATTAGAACTTGGGTTTATGATTACTAGGGATTGTGGTACAAGTAGTATTGAAAGATATAGGTTCAATCATAAGGATTTCTTTAGATCGTAGAATACGATGTATGTTGAGTGTAAGCAGGATAGTTATCAAAAATTAAGATGCAATTGCTTGTGATATGATGAATTGTTAGTAATCCTACATCTTGATTTATCTGGTATCTTACAATAAACTCTTCATGATGTTTCAGCATAAATTAAAGATGGTATCAATAGTATTATGAATGTTGATAGTAATATCAATGAGTACAGTACTAAAAAGTTTCTCTTATGGTTATAGTTTATCATCATACTGGATGTTATGTGTTAATTAATATTTAAACAATTTGAATAGTTATGAGTTGTTTGTATTTTGCCAAATGAGCATAAGCTGAGTATGTCTGTGTTGTTGATAGTTCTTGTGATAAGAAAAATATATGAATATTTCTATTTCCTTGTTATACTGAATGTTGTCTACTAATTGGTAGAAGTTGGGATAATACTCTTAAGTGGGTGATGGTTTATATGATATTATATTGATAAATAAAGAACTAGGTTACAACTATTAAGAATTGCAGTATGTTGAAAATTTCAGAATAATACGAATATGCAAGGTTATGATTTATGGTTTCAAGGCAAAAGAAGACAAGATGAACTCAATATGTAAGACATAGTATTGATATGTGTTATATGGATGTTTGAAGATGAATTACTTTTATAAATATTTAATATTTAGCAACAAGAATGGATCAAAGTAGCGCAATAGAAGCATGGTGGAATTATAACTTGCAGGTTTTGTAAAAATTTTTGATATATGATTTTATGATGATTGACCCTAGAAGAAGATAATCATTTTGTATATATTTATAATCTAGTTGGGATTCATTTTCATATGTATATAACAATAGTCATTTTATATTAGTAATTAAATTTTTATGATGGTAATTGCAAAGTAATAAAGGTGGTCGAGATATCCCCAAAGATTGCTCTAGTTAAGATAACTAAAAATTTAGGACTACTTGATCCTATATATGGGCGTAAACAATATAAAAGGGTAGTATGGGCAGCATGCACAATTATATGTGAATATTGTGGTGAGGGGAATGAGTCTCATAAAGATGGAGGTCAGTGGTGGCTGAGCAAAGTAGAGCAACAAGAATCAAAGGAAAATGACTGTCACTTATGCTTTTAATTTACTTCAAGAGGCATAATTTGGCTTGAAAGTTAAAGATGTAAATTATGATGATAAAGAGTACAATTATGCATATTAAAAGCGGATGTTAGAATGAGGATTTATGAGTAGAACATCAATAGGTGATATGAAAGTATCGATTTACTAGTGAAAAGACACCAAAAGTAAAGAAATGAGGTGTTGAATTGTGTCGTGAAGTTAGGAGATAGAGGCGGACGCTTTCTTTGGATGTTGGAGAAAATTGATGTGTGGAGAAAAAATGGGAGGAAACAAGAAATGTATGATTTATTGTTGTTGACAATAAGTTTATGCATATTTGATATGTAAAAATATTTTAATTTGAGTTTATTTGAGTACTAGCTTATATTGGAAGACTCAAAGTAGTATTCATTATATTTAAGAAATAGTATAATTATGCATGTAGTTACGAAAGATTGAAATCATTTTTTTATAAAAATTCCTCTATGTTGGCTGAATAATAAGTATTTAATACTTTGATTGGCAACCATTGGTACAAGTAATAAAACTAAAGGCCTTCTGAACATTAACATATTTAGTGACAAACCTTAAAAGTCGATTAGGTCTAACTTTGTTAACTATTTAGAAATTTGAAAGTTATGAATTATTAGATCATGAAAGTAGTATGTGGTGAGTAAGAACTAAGTTATCATTATTTAAAAGAAGTTTGGTACATGTTGATTACGGTAATATTATGGAAAGAAAAGAAAGGATTTTAGTAAAGATTGCAAGCATGTCAAGTAGAGGAACATGCTAGAATTTAGAGGAATAAATGTTGATGTAGGTTGTTAAAGAAAAAGAAGGAAAGAACAAGTAGGTACTAGAAAATTTGATATCAGAAGGAAATGTTAAATTAGAATTAATGATAAAGAGAGGAAGACTATAGTGGAATAAATGCTAAATAATCAAGATAATCTAGGTTAATATATTGAGATAATTACTATCTGGCACCCAAATTATAAGAAATTTAAAGAATGCTTAAATATAGATTATAACAGAACTCCTATTGTCACAACAAGAAATTCTAATTCCTGATACTTAGTCTTAGATAGTTAATGATTTTTGTTTCTTAAGAATTTGATATAAAGTATCATAAGGCCAACTATCTGAAAGTATATTTAAATATTTATAATAATTATAATAAATTGAAAGATTAAAATCTTAAAAGTATTCTTATCATTAAAGTTTAAGCCACGTAGAATTTGTCAATAAAGCTTGTGATTAGCAGTATAAATATAACAATAATAAATATGAGATTTGAAATATTTTTGTATTTAAAAATATAAATTTTAAAAATAATTTTTGTTTAAAAAAATATATATAATATATATCATATAGGATCCGCATGTCGTAGGTCCGTACATGCACCTCCTCCACCGTTTCCACGCCGAACAGAACACCCTCTCTTCCACGTCCTCTCTTCCGTGCACTCTCTCGCTTGTTCTCTCTTTCCCTCTTTCTCTCACGCTCTCCTCCCTCCCCAGTGTCCCCTCTCTCACCATTTATCTACCGTGTTCTCTCTCTCTCTCTCTAATGCCTCGAACTCTCCCTCATCCATCTCTATGTGTGTGAGTGGGTTGAGAAATAGGTAAACAGAAAAGAAAGAAAGAAAGAAAACAGGATCTTTCTTCTCCTCTCTCCTTCTTCTTTCTTCCTTTTTCTTCTCTTCTCTCCCTTCTCTTCTTTTTCCTGGTCATTGTGGTGGGCGGTGGCTGCTATCGTGGAAGCTCTTCATTGAGGTAGGTAAGATTGAACACCTTTTGTATTGTTAAGTTGATTTCAATTGAAGATTTATGAGTAGATGTTAGAACATAGTATGTAATTAATGCTATTATGAAGTAAATAATGGATGATAGAAGAGAAAAATCTGAGAAAAGGGGAGGGGCGGTTAGGTGGAGAGTGGGTGTTAAGGAAGGTAAGGGTGTTAATGAGAGTAAAACCCTAAGAAAATTGGGAGATTAGAAGTAAGCTTTGAGGGCAGATTGGTTCTGCTGGTTTTAATCCAGAAATTTTAACTCCCTAATGGCTAGGTAATTTAAGTTGATATTTTAATTAGAGATTGTTAACTGATGATTCAACCTAAGGGCAAAATCTGGAAATTTTAGGATTAGGTTATCTAAGGAAAATAATTGATGGATTGGAGCTGTTGCTGGGGGAAAATGAAAAAGAAGCTATCGTATCCTCTCTTCTCTTTCTCTTTCTTTTTCCCCAAGATAATAAAATTCTAAGAACCTAGGAAACTAGATCATAATTATGTAAACTGGTAAAGATGATGATTTATGAATTTGATAAGTATCGAATATTGATTTGGGGTTTCTGAATGTTATAGGTCTGTGGCAAATTAAGTTGGCATATTGATTGGATTTTGTTACTGCAAAAGGGTAAGGATCTCTAATCACAACCACCTGCATTGATTATAAATGTTGATATCATGTATTAGAAATTATGGCATTGCATTATTGCATATATTGCAATCTTTGATTCTTTATGATCCTAAATTATACCAATGGTATCAAGATAGCGTATATATATAATTTATAAAGTAATAATGGTAATGAAATGAAAGAAATAATTTATAATAATTTTAAATTGGGGCATCTAGACTAGTCACAACATCAGTATGGCCTCGCTACGGGCAGGAACGTGGTACCTTTATCAGTTTGGCCTCGTCACAAGCAGGAACGGGGTACTTTTATCAATATGGCCTCGCCACGGACAGGAGCATGACCGTGAATAGTCTAAATGCCAGAAATTCAGATCCAATCTCTATTTCACATATTATAATAAAATAATAGACGAGATTAATAGCTTGGTATTGATGTTAACAGTAATAGCAGTTAAAAAGGAAATCCTAGTTGAATGGAACCTCTGATCTGGTTTGATATGATGAACATATCAAAGCTGCTATTGATTGAGTATTGTATACATTTAAATTGTTATATTTTGAAATATGATGAATATCCTGATATCATTATTTAGATGGGCATATGAATACTCAATTGTAAATTTGATTTTGAATCATTGTTTCTCAATGGGTATGTTTATTAAAGAATTGTTATCTTTTCATGCTTGTGTGTGTGCTTAGAAAATCCTTACTGAGCTGTTAGCTCATGTTGTTATTTTTATTTCTTTTTAGAGCCGTGGAATATCTAGCTAGATCGGGCTGAGTTGGAACTTTTTGGTGAGAGGTAGTAGCAGTTAAGTTTTGTAATTGATACCGGATGTATCTAAACTATGTATTTTTGGACCACTTTAATTCCAAGTAAAGAATGTAGCAAGGTTTTCAGTTTCAGTATCGGTGGCCATTCCGATCGGTCGGCGGCATGGTCCGGTACGGTTTCGTACCGGATCGGACCGATGCCAATCGAAACAAGAAAAGGAAGATCAACCAAGAGGAAGAAAAGAGAGAAAGAGAGAGAAATAGAGAGATAGGGAGGAAGAAAGAAAAGAAGGGAGGGGACGGAGTCAGGGGCCCATCGAATAGCCTTCGGCTGGCTGTCGTGGTTGCCGGATGGCGCAGTCCACGCGCGTGGCACCGCGGGTGTGAAACAGGGGTGACGCCCCTGTTTCACGTTTTTTTTAAAAAAAATAAAAACTTAAGTGAAGTCGGCAAATGGTTTGCCGGCTTCACTGTTTAATTAGTTTTTTTTATAAAAAATTTAAAAAAGTGAACCCGGCAATTTGATTGTTGGCTTCACTGATTTTAATTTTTTTTTAAAAAAATCTTTTAAATAGTGAAGCCGGCAAATGGTTTTCTGGCTTACTATTAATTCTCGTTTTTAAAAAAGGGCCACACGTGAACAGGAGTGACAGCCCCTGTTCCGCAACTGTGATGCTGCCCGCATTGCTTCCGCCGTCCGATGGCCACTCAGAGTCCTCCGGTAGCTTCTCCGCCATCCCATCCTCCCATCTCCGGTGGTCTCCTCCCCTCTCTCTCTCTTTCTTGCTCGTTACGGCAGCCCTATCCGGCGAACCAAGCCGCGATGGCTTCTGCCACCCTCAGACGGCCGTAGAGAGCCACCGTCAGCTTCCGACGACGTCCTCCTCTCTCTTCCTCTCCTCTTCTCTCATTTTCTGCCTCTGTTTTCCTCTCTTTCTTCCTTGGCACCAGCGTGTGCCGTTTTCCACGTCGGAACCGTCCCGGTTCCCCATCGGTCCGGTTCGGCATGCTGCGAACCTCCCAGTTCAGGACAGTTCTGAGAATGTTAGAATGTAATATGTGGTTCACCTTAGCTGTTTATCTCTTAAACTTAATGTTTTGGTTCAGATGTATCAGGCCTTACATATACTCTAGAATTATACTCTAGGGAATATGCGGCCGTGTTACATGGCCAACCCAGGTGTGGGGTTTGGGGCGTGACAAAAAGATACAAGCATGATGTGATAATGTCAGAACACGCCTTATTATCAACACGAGGCCTATGTTACATGGACTTGCATACACATGTTGAGTGCGGGTGAGTGTCTTCATGTTGGATCCTGCCAGTATCTAAAAGTTTGTCTTACAGACCTGTGCACAAGAGTTACACTGACAAACATGTTAAAGTGTCAAGTGTTGGTGCTTAAAGGAAAAACCAAAGGTTCTGGATGATATAGTATAAAGCTTTACAAAGTTTTTTAAATTAGAGTCTATGTTTTTAAAGCATCCACTGACGGTGCAAAATGTCAACATTATATGGTGAGTATTGACCAAATGGGGCACAACAAACATCACTTTAAACCTGAAGTGAGTGTATCTGTGCATGTATCCATGAGAGTGAGAGGAAGAGAGAGAGAGAGAGAGAGCTGGGGGGGGGGGGGGGGGGGAGAAAGAGATGAGCTAGAAACTATATGTTTGTCAAGATCATTAGGATCTATGGCCACTTTCTTTTATTTTTCATCTCTTTCTAAGTGGATTGAAGGCCACTTAATTGCTTCCTTTTCAGCTGTCAACCATACTAATATGGACATTTTCAGTCATATGATCGTTGAACTATTATTAATTCACATGATGATATTTGGCATCAGTTGATTTAAATTTTGTAACTTGAGAAGATGGTGTCTGCCTGAATGTCTTGGACAGATACAACAATAACAGAATCAATAAAACTTACCTTTGCTTGTAGGAAGATTGTGAAGTAGCATCAGCAATTCAGCATGATTGTTTGCCAAGACTTTGGTGATCTCACATGGCTTATTTGGGTTAGCAACAAACACCTAATTCAACATAAGATAAGCATGTAAGAAACACATTTCATCAGTAGGTTAAGATCTTATGAATGGCAGAGACTTTCATCGAAATATAATCAACTTTACTGACTAACTGGGAATTATTGTCTTCCTGGGTCTTAGTTTCATATGTTTTTGGTTGCAAAGAAGATTTTCAGTGCCTATGGAATAATGGAACTATGGGCCACAATTGCAAAGATGGATCCTTAGGTGATGGTGACCAAATCTAGACAAATAACCAAAATAACTAGAAGGTACAGCCAAGAGTAAAACATATGCATGTGATAAGTATGCAAATTGATGATGATTGAATTTCGCAGCTGTCCACGAAACTAGACAAAGCTCTATGTAAAATTGTTTTCAATCCAGGTAAACGTCAAACTAGAATTTGACACGTCTTGGCAGTGGTAGAAGCATGAGAACTTATCCAGCAGGCCAAGCAAAGTCGGACTAAAGCTTTTGAATCATAATTCTTTGGATATGTGCACTGGGAGCCTCCAAATTTATATTAAAAAATAAAACATTACCCAAACAACATAACTTGAGACAATGCAAGATTCCTTGTGAAACTGGACTCATGCTGTGGTGCCTACTAGCAATTCCCAAATTATTATTGCTTATACTAAAATAAGCCCCATGTGGAAGCCTCTAGCATGCTGCTGGACTCTGAATTCTTTGCATTATATATACTATATAGTAGAAGTTTACAAGATGACAATTCCAGTTCTTTCAGAATGAAGCTGAAATTGTCAAGAATTTTTTGGGTTACATAGCAACATGAGTTTTAAGTAAAATTTTCTAATAAGTGAAAACAGTTTGTGAAATAACAAAATGGATGTCCCAGTGCACAAGGCTCCTGCAGTCCTGCCATTTTTAGGGTCTAGGAAGTCACATGAATGCTGCAAAATAACAGTACCTTGAAAATATGGAATGTACAAATCTGGTTATTTTTGCTTGAATCCTGCATCCATGTGGCCCCATTAGAATATGCATCAAGATCAACAACATAATAATACCGATCTTGAAAAACTAAAATAAGTATTCTAACATGAAAATAAATAAAAACTTGATTAAAAAGAGTACCAGTCGCATTACTAAACTTAAAAGGGCAATCTATTGATTCTTCTGTTCCATTTAACAGTTACTACCATTCTAATTGGGACCTCAGGACTTGGGAGAGCTTCACATCCCCATTTTAACATTGTATGATTAATATAGTTCATTGAGTAGTAATTAACTAATTATGCATGAAATTTGAAACATCAACATGTCAAAAAGATTTGGTGCACTTCCCCTCCCTTATATGTTTTTTCTTCCAATCACAAGTTTTCCCATTATTACCATCATCGTTTCCCTTCCCTTACTCCATTCAGCTTTTAGTGTTGTGCAGGATTTGGAGAATCCCTCAAAGGCACTTTTGGTGCGCAAAGCTAGCACAAGCAGTAGAACCACAACACCAGGCATGTAGTTGTGAGAAATACTTGTCCAATCACATATATTAGGCACGCATGATTAGCTAAAAGCCTACTATTTTTTTGTGCTTGCTTGTTAAACCTTTTGCATGATATTATATGATTTACGCATGTAGTGCTTGAAATTTTTTTTCCTCTGCTTTCTGCCTCTATCACTCTAATGATCAAACTCCAACTGCACATTCGTAATGCTTTTGGCATTCTAGATTTCTCTAAATGAAATTATACTTTCTCCTCACTATCTGCTGTTTTTGCAAGTTGAAGACCTTAATCTTCTTAGATTTCACTAAACCTCCGTCCAATTTCTTCAATCTCAGTCCCTACTTAACCATAAACTATCCCTCTTCTAAGCAATCATATTTTGACCGCACAGTTTGACTGCTGCAATCAATCACATCAGAACATTAAATTTATCTTTCTTCCGTAGGAGGCTTCAAATTTTTCTCATAATCCAAGCATTCAAACCATAGACAAGTTTGTGCTTCCAACATTAATATTTCTCTTTCTTTGAAAGCACTATTAGCTAAACTTCCACACCCGAGAAATAATTTCAGGTGATCTTACTTCGATGCAACTTATCTTAAGCCCCACCAATCCTAATAGATCCCAAGTCCCAACCTTTTTTCTTGCACTAGTTTGGTTTCAAAGTGCAACAAATAAATATATCTATAATGTGTGCAAGATCTGAAAATGAATCATTCTACTGAAGCGCATTTTGCTGATTAGTATAGCAGTAGATAAAATCTTTTGGAGACTAAGATATATAAGATTTCTTGCTCAACTTTTGACTTTTAGCAATTGTTAAGTATAATAAAATTTATGAGCCTTAAGTTTTAGAAAATATGTTAACATATGAAGCTGCTTTTTGACCCAACCCCTAAAATCTGAATTTATACTAAATGTGGAAATTTGACCTGACTTTATTCTCAAGGAATTTGAATTTATTGAGTATTTCTCTTGAACTTAAATTCAAGGTGGTTCCTTATTTACATTGAATATATTAGGTTAATGGGTTTTTTTTAAAAAAAAATGTAGCATGATATTTATTTAAATGGTATTCGCGTAAAGAAGGTCCATCTTTACAAGTCTATTTGCTAAGTAGTTTGTTTCCTGACCGACTAGTCAGCTTACTCATTGACTCTTAGATCTAACCTAGCAACTAACCCACCATAACCAACAATAGTATGCCACCCTTCATAACTGACCTAGAGTAACCAACTGACTTAACCAAGTGGGCCAACATAATTAACATATAAATAGAGGCTAAGGAGCATGAGAGAAGGGGAAAAGAAATGAAGGATTAGAGGATTATGCCTTAGAGAGAGAGAGAGAGGATCAAAGGAGGGGAAGAACGGAAGTTTGAACAGATTTATGGGTTTTGCTGATATTTTGGAAGTATACACTTCATAACTGTTGAACTTAAGTATTGTATTTTTTTGTTTAAAAAGAAAAAAATAAAATCTAGTAACCTATCTCAAGCTTATGCATCTTGAGATTATAATATATGGTCTTTTTCCAGAATCTAGGGTTTTCTTTGCAAGAGGTTTTACCATTCGTCTTAATTTTTAAGTGCTTTTTTTTAAACCTTTTCCAATCTACGTAATATTTTAAATCCCTGAAAAATTAATGTTTCCAAAAGTCAGGGTTCTTCAAGAAATTTATGACTCTACAATTAGTTTCGGTTTGACAATGTGGTTCTATACTTTAAAATATATGATCGGTTACATACATTCTAACTTATTCTTCTTCATAAGTTTGACTTCAACACTAGTTCAAACTTATGTTTGATTTGCATTGGAAATTATGGAATCTTATGAGTTTTTTGAGCTCATTTATATATGCAGCTTAAGATTTTGTTCTTATTAGACCCTCTACAAACATCTGTTTATGTCCATTGTAACTTCAACAAGCGTATGACATTTGCCAAATTCTTTCAAATCTAAAAAAACTATCACAGTGCAAGGAGACACGTTGACCTCTAGCCAGGAGGTATTTTGGCCTCATTTGAACTACTGATGAAAATATATGTGAACTTCTAGCTAAGTGGTACATGTAGCCCTATTTTTGGTAGGAAATATGTGCCTCATTAAAATTATTGATAAGGATAAATGTGAACCCATGGCCAAGTGGTACATGTGGACCTTAAGGATATATATGGCCTCATTCAGAATAAGGGTGAGGATATGTGTGGCCTTATCTGCATTATCAATGAGGATTTGTATGGCCTTGACGATAGAAGTGAATTTTTCTCCAGAAAACATGGCTTTATGGAATTATTTAACTATTTTCAAAGTTCTATTCTCTAACTCATTTCATAATACCTTCTTCCTTATTTAAATTTTTAATTTTGATATTTCACTATAGAATGGCTAGTGGACCTGTGCTTGAGCTTTCTAGTGATAATTTGTGCATTTTAAAGTCATTGTTTCCAATGGAAAATTATACTCTGTGAGGCATGGTAAAGTTATTTACTGAATTCCGCAGCTCATTCATCTATTATGCAATCTTCCAATAGTGATCATTGAGAGATAGTCGACCTTTTGAAAGAAAGAGAATCTAAAGATGCTTTTGAATCCATTAACTTTTGAAACAACATCAAAAACATAGGAGTTTGCTTCTGTTTGCATGTTGAAAGTATAGTTTTTTATAATATGCTAGTTCCAAAGCGTTGTAACTAGATTTTATTTAAGATTTATGGCTTATGATGCACTTTTAGTAATTTTTTGTTTAATCATATGATCTCTTTCAAGCATGGTTCAATATTACTGTTACTTTTGATTGACTGGAATGGTCACACTCTAGTGAGTCAAGTCCGAGTATTGGGGCATGACATAAAGCCTCAGGTTTGACACAGCTTACTATCAACAATGGCAAAGGAACTCAATAATAGCCCCTTAGGGGCAAAGTGAGACAATTCCCCATAAAATATGTTCCATGTCTTGTATGAGGGGATGGTTATAAAAGATTTGTGTCAACATTTCAGCAAAAGCAGTGGATGGATTCCATGTTACAGACACATAAATTACACAGACAATGGACCTGATAGCAATGGAAAATGACTTGTATAGTTGTATATCAAGCTAAGGATCATGAAGGACCACTTATACATGATTCATGATCATGAGGGAGATGAAGAACACCAAATCAATGATGCATTGCTTACAGAGGTTTCTATAAGCAGAACCCACACTTCACTTGCTAATTAGCAAGTTTCAGTCTCTTGTCCAATTTGCTCTGGTTGCATATATAATAATAACATGCATTGTACCTAAGGATACAATCATCAAGAAGCATACAACATTCTAGGCAGCACCACAGAAAAAGTGTAATTTCAACAACTTTCCAGGAAAGATTGACCCACATGCTTTTATAGATTGACTCATGAACCTAGAAGGTCACCTCGACTAGTTTGGCATGTCAAAGGAAAAGGTCTACCTTCTTAACATAAACTAAAGGGGTGAAGACAAGTTTAAAATAGAAGTGCAAAAGGCTACATGGTCTGTTGGGGACAACCTCCTATCATTCCATGGAAAGAGAAAAATTTGAGGCAAAAACTCTCTTTCATGTCATTGTGAGGTCAACCATACCAGTTATGAAACATATATAATTCTTTTGTTAGAGAAAAGGGCCATAGCCTAGTTTTCATAGCTACTATTGGAATCTCTTTGGAGGACTTTCTCCTACTGTCAAAAGCTCTAAGCATAGATGAAATACTATGCCTGCCTTTACCAATGGTCTCCCTGACTAAGGAGGTCTTTAGCAGTCATAGAGTCATATCCCGATTCATAGCATGACGGTCCAAATTATTCTCTATACCTGATCATATCCTTCAATCGGTATTGATCATCCAGACTCACCTAAATGGCAGTCTCAATTTGTGCCTCCTTATCATCTCGAGCAGAGACCTCCTCTGACTCTCTAGAGTGATAAAAAAAAGTAACTCTACAGCTTGATGGTCCACCTCTATCCTCTTTTGTTTTGCCCTTCCTTCACTGCTTTGAAATCAGCGAAGTGTTTCTTTAATAGCTGCCAAACCTCCTATGGATATTTCCGGTACATGGCTGCATTGGGATAAACACCAGCCAAGTGTTGCTTCAATCTAGTCATCCCTTCTTTCTTGAACTTTATGTTACACCATTTGCATCTCCAATGATGCCGAGTTGATAGCATCTCGCCATGATCCCAACTAATGTCATGCTTTGAATCATGCTTCTTATTCGATGGATTCATTTCTTCAAGTTTAACAAAATATGTCTGATTAATAATTACGTAAAAATAATAAAATTATCATTCTAAAAAAAATCTAATTTTTAAACCTTAAAAGAATACATCTGAATAATATATTTCATACTTCTAATTTTTTATAATTTTTATTTTTATTTATTTTTTCTATATTGAAAAATAATTTTAAATCTCATAAATTCAAAAAATATGTTATATACTTCAAATAATACTTCTGAATTAGTTAAAATATATCATAAATTTTATATATTTTTTAAATTATTCACATAGTTTTTATTTAATTAATTAAAAATATTTTTAAATTCTAAAAATTTTTAAACTTTATTTGAGCTTATATTTTTAAATAGCCATCCAGACATCCAGTACCCCCCCCCACCCCCCACCCATCCACTAGCCTCTGCCTTTCGAAAGCTTATCCTAAAAGCTACCTAGGCATCCAATACCCACCCCACCCCAACCCCCAACCCCCACCCATGTGCGGCTTGGTTCGAGGTCGAACCAAGTCGAACCGACCAAAACTGCACGATTTCGTGCAGTTTTGGACTGTACCGCACCGAACCAATCAGTTTAATGTGTTTGGGGTCTTTTTTTTTTTCAATTTTTTGGCCCAAACCGGATCGACCCGGCCGATCCAGTTCCGTACAAGGTGTACTAGCCGATTCAAGCCAATATGGAATTCCATGCCCTAATCAATTCTGTCTATCAACCTTGAGATCAGCAAGACAAGGGTGTTGTGGCTTTGCATAACATAATCTGGCAAATAACTGTAGTGGAATCACCTTCAAGCCCTAGCTTAGCCCCTCCTATCTTGTCTACATTTAAGGAGACTTGTTCCTATGCGACTTGACGCTCAGCCATAGGAAGTTAACTTCACGAAATAACAAGTTGCCCGACTATTAGTAGAGTAGATATAAATTTTTGCTCCTTAGCTTTTCCTTTTGTAATAACAATTTAAAGGATTTTAGAAAATGATTCTTTTGAGAACTCAAGCATCTCTAATTCAACAAAGTAGAAAAGTTATTTGATCAAGTATAATTTTTGATTTGTTGTTTTATAGTGCACCTTGATGGACCAAAAGGTAGCACTTTCCGACCCTAGGCGGATGCCTAGCTTTTGGTGTCACTATGAAACCACTGTTCAATATTTGAACCTAATAGCTGTGTATGATCGCCTTAATTTAAGATTTTGGAAATGAAAAAACAGAAAAACATGCAGAAACAAATGGATTTTGTATTTTATGGTCACACAAGGTTACTGACAACTCTGTACCTTCTCCTAGAGATCCATCTGCCATCGTCAAAATAAGAAGGTTAAAATGCTTTTGAAAGCATATTAATCTTCTATGCTTCACTCTTTACACCAACATATGACGCATTGATATCATAAATAAAATATAATATAAAATTATAACATGAAGACATTTCTACATATAATTAACTTGAGAAATATATATTAGATTAAGTATGAACAAGAAAGGACATGGATGGCGTAACAATGCCATCATAATTTTCAAGTGTCGAACTTCTAAAATGCAGCGCTTCATTATCTGTGAATTTGGAGGCTCGAAAAGAAATTCTGAAAGAAACTAACAGATAACAAATTGTCATCAACTCATATTTCAAAAACATGCTAAAAGCTAAGTGTGGATCAGCTGCACGCCTGACCTTCAAGGATTGTCTTCTTGTCACATAGTTTGTAGATGTCAATACTTTTCATGGAGCTCAAAGAACTGAAATAAGATTGTCTCATCAGATGATTTGCATTAAACACATTTGCAAACTACTAGGGTTTAAAAGTTTCATGTCTGGACCATTCAACTAGCAGCATAAAACATCCATCAGACAACCTAATTAGCAATGAAGTAGAAAGAGAATTTGTTAGCTAACCTGTTCATAGTGGGGACCCAAGAAGTGGACAACTGCAGTTTGATGTTCAGCAAGCAATTCCTGTCACACATTCCTCCTTTCAGAACATGCGAAACAGAGCTGTTACATCAACAGGACTGATCACCAAGCAAAGCAAGGTTGAAGAACTGACCTTGAAGGTGGCAAGAACATGAGAAGCAATATTGAAGTTTGGAAGTTCCATGTACTTGAACAGCAATTCAAAGCAGGAATCTGAAAGATCACTACAAAATCAAAATTAATAAAAAAAACCAAAATCTATATGCCATAGGATGGGGAGAGCCAAGCATGACTCTGCATATATGTTAACTCTACTGATGGAACTCCCTAATTATCAAAATTTATAGAAGCAATACCCAGATATTAAATTTATTAAATATGAAAATATGTTAAAGCACGAAGATGCAGATTGTTTGGCAATGGTAATGTCTTCGAAGATTTTAACAATAAGTAAGATATGCAGGATTTTAGAAGTAGAGGAAATAGGAAAGCAATAAGAATGCATAAAGAACCAAAATGAACCACATGAAGACTCCCTATCATCATCCTAATAACATGATACCGCATCCATGATTTCATGCTGCTGATCATCCAAATAAGCACAATAAAATCCTCACGACGCAATCCATATCGATGAAACAAAAAAAGTCCTTCAGCACGTCGAAGTGTATCTGTTTCTGCAATCAGGTGCATAGTTACATCCAGATAAGTATTGTGAATTATGTCTCTAATTAAGTAATACCTAAAATTCTTTTTCTTCAGTTGACCGTGTGGATTGCCATGTTGGAAAATAGTAAAAGAAGGTATGGTAAGAACTTCAAATAATTTATGGGAGACAGGAAATAAGTAATATACTATGAATAATGAACCATAAGTTAACAGAACATAGACAGGGAAAAACAAATGTGCTACCATACACATGCACATGTTGACACGGACTTAATAAGCTGATTTCTGTGAAAGAAAATGGCATATACTCTCAATACAAAGAAATAAGGTAGCCAACAATTATATATATATATATATGCACAAGACATGATAAATTTGATGCACTAGGGAAAATGACAATAAAAATATCCTACATAACTATAACGTTGAAGGTAAAAACCATGGAGCCAACAAGAAAAATGGAATTCACAAGCTACTGGTACAGAGAAATTTACTTTGCGAAGAAATTTCCTTTATCTTCAGAAACCCATCCAGAAGGACAAAAAAATGATGCGACAGATAAATACTAGGAAATCAGATCAGGTTGAGTTCTAGTAGTACCATGTAAAGCAAAAAAAAAAAATATTCTAAATAATATCATCCAAAAAATCAGCACTTAGCTCTCACTTGAAAAGATAGTCTAATTTAGTCTTGATTGATCGTCAATCCAGAGAATGCTAGACAATGAAGTCGTTTAATAAGCCTCCGACAAGACAGGGACTTTAAAAATATTATAGATCTCCAAGCTCTGCATGGCATAAATAAGTTATACTTACAAGATAGAGTTCAATAAAATTGGTCATCTACTTGAGCCTAATTACTTTAGAAGCCAATCGGTTGCAATTTAATAGGATACAGCTGTGTTATATTAAATTTATCGGCATAGCTATCAGGTCGAGTTCCAATTAATTCCAGCCTATTTATAGGGACTATGGTTGTGCACCATTTAATCAGCCTCCAAAAAGCCTTGGAGAAGTTTGGTTCCATGAAGAGGTCTTATGGTTAACAACTCCTGACTTAAAAGTTGGCAACAGATTGTATACCAATATGTCAGATGATCATGTGCATATATTAATTCCAAACATTTATCAATGGTTCAGTATGTTCAGCCATGGTAACCAGTTAATATGTTAACCAGGTTGTCAAATCACGTAGGCAATCCTAGGCATTGACCCCTTGGAAGGAATAGGCATAATGCCTAGGTGTTCAGACGAATAAAATAATTCTTAAAAACTAACGAAATTGCATGTTTTCTTTACAAAAAGCATATCAAGGAACATCTCATTGCATTCACCAAGAAAAAGGAACATCATATTGAAAAACAATAAGGTTGTCCACTACTCAAATTCTGAAGTAGTGAAATCTTTATTTAATTATGTTAGAACTAAGCAAAAAGTTTTCTAATAAATAATCAAAGCTTCTTAAAAACATAACATGCGCAAACATCAATAAGTACCTAAGAGAACACACTATAACTGGACTCAACTTCTCTCTCTCTCTCTAAGTGCAAATGTGTAAATTGTTACAGTTAAAGAAAGAACTAGCTTTAAAAAAAAAAAAAAGCCTACAATAATCAACGCCCTGGACAAAGGCAGTTCCTATGAGGCCAAGTGCCCACCTAGGTGCCAACCTATGTGCTTGGTCGCTGCCTCACCTGAATGCCTACAAAGTGCCAAATGGCTGAGGCAGTTGGGTTATCTATGTGCCTAAATGGGACCACCAAAACACCTAGACAGCCATCTTTGACAGCCTTGAAGAAGATATGAAAGTGTGCCCTTTATAAACTAGAAATCAAAGCCAATATGAGAGAAAATGAGAAATAGAGACAGGAAAGAAAGGGAGAGAGGTTCTAAAAATATCTTACCAAATAACAAGAAAGGCCAAAAGTTCCAAATGATTCTCAATGTATTCCACGCAGCAATAACTAGGACCAACTTACTGCCTTAATAAAATGCACCAACAGTGCACTACATTTTTTCTAGCCAGTTATGGAAGACTTAATTAGCTTGCAACACTCGCAATAGGCATAAAATTATGTGCCTCTAAAGGGCTTACATCCCATCCCAATGACAGCAATTTGTAAATGAAAAGGGAAAGAACGGTCTCCTTGCAAATTTGCAGAGTAATCTGCTCCTGATTCGGTTCAGCTTCTCCATCCCCAGAAAGCATTTGTCTCATTGAAACAATATCCTTTTCCACTTCTTCATAAGCCTGATACGATGAATATAATTTCAATGAGGTGATTCAAGCAATACCATGGAAAAGGAAATATACTCCTCATCATCATCCAGCGGGAAGCACAGCAAACATTAAGATGTTGGGTGGAAAAATGTTCTTCAGCATATATCTATCAGCAAAATGACTTCAACCACATCTCAGTTTATATACTTGGCAGGATCAATTATTTTTTGACAGAGATTTTGAAGCAACTTTAACACTTAGGAACAATAACCGGCCAGGCTGCTCTTTCAAATAACAGTGAGCTTTGTTGCTGGGATAGAGGTATAAGGAAGGCATTGAAACTAGAATTAAGATTTGCCGAACGCAACAGTATGATTGACCAACATGGTACTTTGCATGTATACGCATGCCCACATGCAAGCATGCACATGGATGGGCACTCGTGTATGTACCTGCATAAGTGCAGGAGTCCAGATGTAAGGGTGGGTGAGGATATTATGTGTAAACGTGCATCTTTATACCATACGAATAGTCATAGAAGATGGGTGTTGCCATATTCATTGTAGAATAATAAAACTCAAGAAACTAATTACATTTTGACTTATGGAATATCTGTAATTTATCATGCCAAGAAAAATCATATCTTGTAGGTATAAATAGTCTGCCAGCATAAAATCTATATGAGCCCCTTATTGAAGGCTATCTTTGTCTATGTTTTAGTGGCTATAGGTTCAAAAGTTAATAGATTCTTGATACTTAACTTGCAGGATTCTAGATACCTCCTGGTAAACAAATTCAAGATTATTCTACACAGACGAAAGCTGAAATTGTTATATTATTTGCCCAACATCATCTCAGGATTCTCAACCACATGGATAACATGACCTGCTAGGCTTTATGAAATGTAGCACCTAAAAGATATTGTCAAAGAAGACGAAAGTATTATCACATCTGTCCATCCTACAATTAACTTGGTCATTACAATCTAGTTCCCGATTGATATACTCAAATATCAATAAAATGATGGTACATTATTTGATCATTCAGATGCAACGGTAAGCAATAAAAAAACAGTTTCCATAACATGTGACATAAACTAAAAGAGAACAAGTTCTTCATTGAAAATGAAAGGATTTAAGTACTGCTGGCATTAGACATGTCCGAATGACGCTAGCACCTTCAATGTTATGCCATGCTATTCTGACATGGTTGCTGTTGGGGATAAATCCCGCTCCTGTCGAAGTTAAATTTGGTGCCCAATCTGATGTGGCCAGTAGCCACGGAAGAATTTCGGTGGATGGGTCTTGGCCGAACTATTACAGCCGATCGAATTCCTCAGCGGCCGAGCTCCTTCGGACTCCCAGCAGTCGAACTTCCAGTGAACGAACTTCTATGAAAGCCGAACTTCTTACAGACTGTTGACGGATTCTTGCAGACGATCCTACTACTAAACGGTTACACGATAATAACGATCGGCATTTATCAAGTCAATAACGATCGGCATTTATCAAATCAATAACGATCGGCATTTAATCAAGGCAGTTACGACAATCATTAATCAAGACAGTTACAACAAGCTCCCTTTATAAAAAGGACCCTCCAGATACGCTTACGCCAGGTTCTGAAAATCCTTCTCTTCTCCTCAAAACTCTATTGAACTCCACACTGAGCACTCCATTCCTGTAGGCGCTGACTTGATCGTCGGAGGGTTCTACCGGAGCCACCCCCCACCGGCTCCGGACGGAACTTTATTTTGCAGGTCCCCGGTGGCGACCTCATCGGCCTCCACTCCAGCGGACTCCGACGACGGCCAGATTCTACGTCAACAAATTGGTGCTAGAGGAAGGGCTTGAACCTTCGAGGTTTCCTTGTTCTTAAAGGATTACTCGGCGACGGTTTCTCTCTCTGGAGATCCCTCTTCTTCCTCACTAGAGTTCTCTTTCGAAGAGAAAATGTCTCCTAGGAGAGCCTCGACTCAGCGATCGACGACCTCCGTGTCCCGATCTCATCCAGATTCGTCTGTTCCTGCTTTGGCCCTGGCCGCTCAGGTTCCACCTGCACCCACGGTGGATGTGAAGCAGTTCGACCTGCTTGTTCGATAGGTCCGTGGCCTCACGAAGGCAATGCAGGCCTTACAGTAGCCTCCGGTGGTGACTCTATGAGGAAACACACCATCGGAATATCGAAAACTGGCCCCAAGGAAGAGTACCAGGGCCAACGTACCCGTCATCCCTAAGAAGGGGAAGTAGAGAGCCGAGAATCTGTGTTCGGATCAAGGTTCTCTTCTAGGGGAGACTTTTTCCATTTGTAGCCGAAAGCTCCCCAAGATCTGCAACCGAGATGATGCCCTCGATCACAGACTGCGGAAGATGGACCGACGGAGTGAAGAGCTCGACCACGTCGCCCCGGCTCATCATGCCGACGTCCGTGCCGATCCTCCTTTCTCCCTCCAAATAATGCAAGAGCCCGTCCCGCCGAACTTCAAGCTCCCTCAACTTGAAAGTTACGATGGAACTTCTGATCCGATTGATCATTTGGAGGCCTTCTGGACCATGATGCTGCTTCATGGTGCTTTAGATGTCATGCTATGCCGAGCCTTCCCATCTACCTTAAAGGGAGCAGTGAGAAACTGATACTCGGCATTGAAGCCAAGTACAATCTTCTCTTTTGACCAGATGAGCAGTCAGTTCGCGGCCCACTTCATCAGCAGCCAACGACCGAGCCAAGGCTTGGATTCCCTAATGAACATCAAGCAGAAGCAAGGAAAATCCATCCGAGCTTACGTCATCCGATTTAACGCCGCGGCATTGAAAGTCTGGGACTTGGACCAGTCTGTCGCGATGGCCGTACTCAAGGGCGGCCTTCAGAAAAATAACTTATTGTTCTCCTTGGAGAAAAGATATCCCAGGGACTTTGCCGATCTGCTAGCTCGGATCGAGAGATATGCCCGTGCGGAAGAAGCCTTCAAGTTGAAGGACGAAGAAGCCTTAAGGGTGCGGCTGGCAGGCAATGGGGAGCCAAATGAAGTTCGACCGTGCTTATGGACTTCCTTCGGTAGCAGGCGGGCCCGAACTCCTCGAGCTCACAGAGAAGCGCAAAGAAGCCCTCCTCCCAAAAGATTCCATGACTACGCCTCCCTCAACGCTCCTCGAACTCAGATCCTCACCGAAGTTAAGAGCCAACTGCCAAGATCAGAAGGGTTACGGTCTCCCCCAAACAAGCATGACCGAAGCAAGTACTGCCTCTACCATTGCGACCATGGCTACGATACTAAGGAGTGCATCCAGCTCCGAGATGAAATCGAGGAGCTTGTTAGAAAGGGACGGCTGGGTAAATTCATTCGACGCTAGCTTGAAGATCGACGAAGGGCGCTGTTGTAATAAGAAACGATAAGGTCGGCCGCCTCACGACGTCGTCAACGTTACCCCAGGTCCCAGTGTCGAAGCCAAAAGAAGCATGCTTCAAAGTGAGGAAGCCAGCATGAGATAGAAAAAATCGTTCGCATAAAGAAGCGCGGAGGAACAACGCTACCACGATCCTGAATCACAAAGAATTTGGGAATACATTGCCAGTAACTTCCTTTCAATAAAGTTCTTTCCTTTCAATAGCATATTATTTTTGGGCGCCAAAACTATGTAATGACAGGAAAAGAAGCAGTTAATTATCATCGTGTTAGGAACAGAAGGAAGATCTCATCCTAACACGAGCAGATCAAAGACCATCAACTTCGGCCAGAGATAAGATCTCTCTCGAGAAGTTCAGTCAGAGATAAAATCTCTCCCGAGAACCAACCACGGTCAGAGATAAGATCTCTTCCGAGCGACCACCTCGACTAGAGATAAGATCTCTCCCGAGCGACCACCTCGGTCAGAGATAAGATCTCTCTCGAGCGACCACCTCGGTCAGAGATAAGATCTCTCCTGAGCGACCACCTCGGCTAGAGATAAGATCTCTTCCGAGAAGTTCGGTCAAAGATAGGATCTCTCCCAAACGACTGCTGATAATCTCGATCAGAGATAAGATCTCTCCCGAGCGATCCTGTCAACCTCGGTCAAATAAGATCTCCCCCGAGCGATCGGGCCAACCTCGGCCGGAGAGCATCAACTTTGACCTCGGTGAGAGATAGGTTCTCTCCCGAGCGACCATATCAACCTCGATTGGAGAGCTTCAACTTCAATATCAACTTTAGCCGGAGATGAGATCTCCTCCGAGCTTCGATCTGAACTAGCACGGAGCCCGGAAGAAGACTTCGGCAGTCGTCTTTTCTGCACTCCCTTCCTTCAAGTTTCAAACTTGGGAGTGGGGGGGCTAGTATTGGGGATAAACTCCATTCCTGCCGAAGTCAAGTTCGATGCCCAGCCTGATGCGGCTAATAGCCATGGAAGAACTTCGACGGATGGGTCTTGGCCGAACTATTACAGCCGACCGAACTCCTCAGCGGTCGAACTCCTTCGGACTCCCAACGGTCGAACTTTCAGTGACCAAACTTCTATGAAAGCCGAACTTCTTACAGACTATTGATGGATTCCTGCAGACGATCCCACTGCTAAACGGTTACACGATAATAACGATCGGTATTTATCAAGTTAATAACGATCGGCATTTAAAGTCAAAAATGATCGGCATTGATCAGAACAGTTACGACAATCATTAATTAAGATAGTTACAACAAGCTCCCTTTATAAAAAGGACCCTCCAGATACGCTTATGCCAGGTTCTGAAAATCTTTCTCTTCTCCTCAAAATTCTATTGAACTCCACACTGAGCACTCCATTCCTGTTGGCGCCGACTTGATCGTCGGAGGATCTTACCGGAGCCACCCCCTACCGACTCCGGACAAAACTTTATTTTGCAGGTCCCCGATGGCGACCTCATCGGCCTCCATTCCAACGGACTCCGACGATGGCCAGATTCTACATCAATAGTTGCCTTATTGTGCCAAAACAAAAGGAAATTATAAGAAAAAAAAAACTCGTTCCCTTCGACTCAGTACCAAGTGATACCGAGCCATGTTGACTTGAAATAGGTGGATATGGGCTGGCACAACTTAGTGCAGAGCAACTGGCCTGGCACTTGATACCAATCTCAGAAAAATACTTTCTACACCGTGTACGGTTATTGGCGCGCATGCGGGGTCAGAGCGTGCGGCGTCCAAAATATTTTTTTTGTCTAATTCCGACTGCGCACGCGACCTGCACCGCGCGCGGCGCAGAAAATGTTTCCTACGAATCTCATGCTAGGTTGTCACAGGCTTGTCGCAGGGGTGCCGGCATGAGCGTGGCACGGTGCTGCGAAGGATTTTAGCTTCGTTGGGTTGCCATGAAAATGCAATGCCGCTTGATACTTTGGAACCTCCGAGGTGGAGTTTGAATGGATGCCTTCCTGGGGTATTGACAGGGGCAATGGTTAGCCAAGATGCGGCATGGCCGTGGCATGATATCTGAGGGCTCGAGATGCATGATCTTGGTATGGCAGTGGACTGTCAGGATACTTGTGGATACTCGAGGATTCCTCTTGGTTTGAGGAGGGGCACGAAGCTTTGGTTGCATTCCCGACTCCCCCATGGCCCGTAGGAGATGGGTCCGTCGTGGTACGATTACAGAGCAATGGTGGTGCCACGCCCAGATGGTCTGGTGTGCAGGCATTCGGGGCAATGTTGGTCGGACAAGCTGGCCACATTGTGCGGGATGGGGATTTCTGAGAGGTCCTATCCTCGAGGAGTTGTCCAGGCTACTCTATACGTTCTTGATCTCTATGGTGGAGCGAAGAGGCGATAGGGGATCAGTCGGATAAGGGTGTGGCCTACCCAAACAGGCAAGTCTCATGAGCATCGCGGGCGAGATGTCTTACGGAGATCCACGAAAATCGATCGATCGTGGAGTGCAAGCTTGGCATATGAAATATCGATCGAATATGTGCCTCGGAGCTGGGCCAAGGATCAAGGATGGTCAAGAGGGTCGTACCGAGGAGAGGCCAGCTTTGATGCAAGGATTATCGATCGGATATATTTACTTGATGGACAGACTTGGATGCTAATATCATGGCAGGATACTAGGTGCGAGCAGGCCATGGGCAGAAGGTGTTGGACGGTATGGTCATGAACCTTCAGGATTGTAGCAGTGCATAATGATGTGCGAGCAGACTGAGAACATTATCATATGGTATGGTCACGACCCTTTGGGATCGTGACAGTGCACAGTGATGTATGAGTAGGTCAAGAACATTATCCTGCGGTATGGCTAGAAATGGGAAGGCATATCAAGGATGCAAGATTGGGATCGGAGCATAGGAGCTTATAGGAAACTTGGATAAATATATCTAAGAGGGCTCGGATGTGCACGATCGGCTGTAGCTTCGAAGAGTTGCAGGGCGAGTTGCGGAGCACTCTTGGGAAGAGTCTATGTTCGAGCACGGATGTGTGTATGAGTATTGCGGTCGACTCGAGGAGTCGGGTTGCTTACAGGCACTTGAGGGTGTCGCATGTGTTCAGTGTAACAAAGTTTTCAGGCAGAGGCATAGAGGGTTACTCTTAGCTTATGTGGCTGGACTGCTGCGTGCTTAATGGTATGTCCAAGGGAAGGACTTAGGAGGGCTGACCTTGGTGTGTGGTATACTGGGACACTGCACGGGTGTTTGGGTAAGAAAACACTCACCCCGTGATAGTTGGTATCAGAGCTAAAGGTTGGCTAAGTCGAAGGTCGACATTATTGTTGTGTTGGCTTCTGGTACGCATGGTATCAGATTGCAGGCATTTAGCTGCAGATACGGGGGTATCCAAAGCTGTGAAGAGACCCAGAGATATTGAAGTCCAGTTAGGAGGAGCTGGATATCTGAGTCTGTTGTGAGTGTCAACGACTCAGAGTGGGGGAGCATGTTACAGGGCAATGTGCTCGATGCTGAATGATTAAGGTTGCTCATTAGCTGCACAAGTGGATGGGAGCCTATTGAAGTGAAGGTCTACCAGTTTATGACTGAAGAAAGGAATTCAGGGTGAAGAGTACTCATGAATGCTGAAGCACTTGAGCTGTATGTAGAAGTTGCAAGGCAGAATATCTTGAGGGACTAGAATCTCCAAAGAAGCAAAAGTTGGATGTGTAGACTGAGGTACGAGGGTGTGTTCTACAGTGCAGAAAAAGATGTAGCATCCGAATTTTAAAGTGCAGGCTGAGGTGAAGACTTGGAGAGTTAAGGAACTTAGGTGCACCCAGATGTGGGAAACATTGGAAAGAGCCATCTCTTGTGTTGGCGATTGTGGAGCTGAAACACTTGAATGGCAAGAAATAAAATATTTGAACTTGATGGAACTGCTCTTAGGGTGAAGGCATTGGAAAGCCGAGGTACTAGAGGTAGGTATTTGAGTCAAAGGTGCTTACTCACTGTGGAGACATGCGATGTCAGATTGCAGGAGATGAAGCACATGGGTTGGTCAATGTTTGGCCAAGTGAGTTATAAGATAAAATGGATCAGTCATGTTGCGAGGTACTATAAAGCTCGGATGTCCGATGCAAGAATGTGTCGAGGTACTGGAGTCATAGGAGTGAGGCAGGCTAGTGGGGTAGCCTTGCATTGGTACTGCAGACTCGTAGTGAAGATATAGAGGCAGTCAGAATAGGCTGAGGATTACAGAAAACAACATGAGCAATTGATTCTGGAGAAGCAGATTGGTGGAGCTCGGAGTGAAGACTGTAATGTTGAGGTACTCGAGCAAAATAAGAAGTGACTTTGATTGGATATCAGAGTCCTGCTTGGTAGCATCTATGATTTGCGTTGGTATGGGACGATGCAGATTTTTTGAGGCGACTTGTTCATACTTTGCATTGGTGTGGTGTGGTAGAGTCCAAAGGGCATGGTGATGCAGAGAAAGGCGGAAATACCATAAGGCCGCAGGATGGGTATGAGGCAAGGCCAGGCGTTTGGAGGTGAGTTTCCAGGGGAGACTCATGTGGTGGCCGCTCCAAGATCCAGATGGATAGGAGTTAAGCCTTGGAGGTGATCCAAGGAGAGCTGTTTGGTATTGCTAGCAAGTAGATCCCACTTTAGTGGAAGAAGTGGCCGCTCTCAGATGGAAGTCGAGAGTCAAGCCTTGGATGGTTTCGAGGAGTGCCGTGCAGTTGGAAGGTTAGATGACCAGAGGTGGATGACAGAAGCAGAAGCTGATGTCAGGGATCAAAATGGTTGGGTTCTGTGAAAGAGTCAGCATGGTGTGGACGATGGATTCTCAGTGGTGGAGAAATGATCAAGGACATCAAGGCCGTGGGGCTCTGGCTCAAGGAATCGTAGTTGCAGTGGATGCAATGGAAGCTTGGTCATGGCGACCATTAGTCCAGAAGTGGTTTGGACATCGATGGGAGCGTCGACAGCTTAAGTAAGGGAGAATTGTCATGCTTATCGCAGGGGGTGCCGGCATGGGCATGGCATGGTGCTGCGAAGGGTTTTGGCTTCGCTGGGTTGCCATGAAAATGCAATGCCGCTCGATACTTTGGAACCTCCGGGGTGGAGTTTGGGTGGATGCCTTCCTGGGGTATTGAGAGGGGCAATGGTTAGCCAAGGTGCGGCATGGCCGTGGCATGATATCTAGGGGCTCGGGATGCATGATCTTGGCATGGCGGTGGACCACCAGGATACTTATGGATATTCGAGGATTTCTCTTGGTTTGAGGAGGGGTGCGGAGCTTTGGTTGCATTTCCGACTCCCCCATGGCCCGTAGGAGATGGGTCCGTTGTGGCACGATTGCGGAGCAATGGTGGTGCCACGCCTGGATAGTCTGGTGTGCAGGCATTCGGGGCAATGCTGGTCGGACGAGCTAGCCACGTTGTGCGGGATGAAGATTTTCGAGAGGTCCTATCCTCGAGGAGTTGTCCAGGCTATTCTATACGTTCTTGATCTCTGTGGTGGAGCGAAGAGGTGATAGGGGACTAGTCGGACAAGGGTGTGGCCTACCCAAATAGGCAAGTCTCGTGAGCATCGCGGGCGAGATGTCTTACGGGGATCCACGGGAATCGATCGGTCGTGGAGTGCAAGCTTGGCATATGGAATATCGATCGGATATGTGCCTCGAAGCTAGGCCAAGGATCAAGGATGGTCAAGAGGATCGTATCGAGGAGAGGGCAGCTTTGATGCAAAGATTATCGATCGGATATATTTACTTGATGGGTAGACTTGGATGCCAATATCATGGCAGGACACTAGGTGCGAGCAGGTCGTGGGCAGAAGGTGTTGGACGGTATAGTCATGAACCTTCAGGATCATGGCAGTGCGCAGTGATGTGCGAGCAGGCCGAGAACATTGTCATACGGTATGGTCACGATCCTTTGGGATCGTGACAATGCACAGTGATGTACGAGCAGGTCGAGAACATTATCCTATGGTATGGCTAGAAATGGAATGGCATATCTAGGATGTAAGACCGGGATCGGGGCACAGGAGCTTATAGGAAACTTGGATAAATATATCTAAGAGGGCTTGGACGTGCACGATCGGCTGTAGCTTCGAGGAGTTGCAGGGCATGTCGGCTTGGCAAGTTTAGCTGGGCGACATTGGAGTTGGATTGCCTGAGCCTCATGCATTGCAGTGGCATTACATGGTCGTGTTGTGGGGATTTGATCTGTGTTGTGCTGATGGACAACTTGGTGGGTTGTAGGTCAGTGGCACAGGGGTATATCATGGCACGGAAGTACGCTGAGGATAGGGACATCTTGGGTGAGTAGTACTTGGCTTGAAGGCAAAGCCTGAGGTTGGCATGGAGGTGCCGAGTTGCGGAGCACTCTTGGGAAGAGTCTATATTTGAGCATGGATGTGCGTATGAGTATTGCGGTCGACTCGAGGAGTCGGATTGCTTGCGGATACTTGAGGGTGTCGCATGTGTTCAGTGCAATAGAATTGCCAGACAGAGGCATAGAGGGTTACGCTTGGCTTATGTGGCTGGACTGTTGCATGCTTAATGGTATGTCCAAGGGAAGGACTCAGGAGGGCTGGCCTTAGTGTGTGGTATACTGGGGCGCCACACGGATGTTTAGATAAGAAAACACTCACCCCGTGATAAGGTATCACCGTTGGCCCACCATGGTACATACCTGCCTGATCTCTCTGCAGAGATCAGCAAGGGAGCACTTGAAACCGTGTTTCTGTGCACAATTATGTCAAAGGAGACATAATTTCCTAATCTATCCAGAGTTAAAATTATAACCATTTAGACAATAAAAAAATTGTAGTTAAGTTTTAGCCAACTTTTGAGGATGACTCCTCTATATAGCAATGAATCCATGGTTTAAAATCAGGTTGCTGATACAACTATATTACCCAGTTATGGTCCTAGCAATCAACTGATCAAGGGCACTGGGAGGGGCAAGTCGGGGAGAGATTGACATTTGGATACTTCTTTATCTTCTTAAACTTTGAGGCAGTCTATATTAAAACTTAAGGGATGGTGTGCTATCTCAAGACGTGCTCCTTATCAACAATTCCACTGGTTGCTCCTCATAAAACAAATCCTCTTTAAATATGCTCATATTTCACCACACGGATTAGATCTAACATATACTTCTTCAACATCGAAAATATGAAATAAATCATTAACTCCAACTAGTATAAGTGGATGATGCTACGTGACAAGTAAGATTTCAAATACACTCACAATCTAGATCTCAGCTTATCTCTAATCCCAAACCTCATCACATCTTTGTCAAGTGATACCTTCAAAAATATATGATCTCATACTTGAAATTCCATTCCATCTCCTTGTTATCAACATATATAGCTGTTATGTTTGCTATAAAATGCCTAGAGCTTCTTTCAAATTTAAGTTTTTCTCATCAACAGTCAACTACATAATTGTTGCATCCAAAGGTCTTCTCTCACTTGCATCATCCCAGCATATTGATCTTGTGCTTTCTCTCATGTAATACTATGACTAGATCCTCTTGTTCTCATTCAAGATTTAAGATGACAATTGTCAAAATATTATGATGATTATTACAATAATCTCTCTAATTACATTATTTACAAGGCCTATTGGAGGTGCTTGGTGCCTTTCGATATGTTAATACCATCCAAGATGGGTCAATGGCATAAAGCACCATCTCCTTATGATATGCAGCCCTGATGCTCTCTTTCTTCGTACCATAATATGGCCTCGCCGTCCTAAGGCATGTTCTTACATTATGTTGATAGCAAGAACCTAAACAAAGAATTATTTAGCTAGTACTATGCTATAATGACAATCCTTTATCATTATTATTTAATACTTTCAATGTTCATTTAAGTATAAATATAAAATCTTAAGTTTAAATTATAAAGCTAATTAGAAAAAGTAAATCAACATTGAAGGAAAAAAAAATTAATACAATTGCATATCTTTTTTATCTATTATTTCCCGTTCTGATGGTAAATAATAGTTGTTATGACATCATGATTTTGTTACCATATAAATCCTTTAGGACGATATAAGAATTTTATTCTGAAGTAGGCCTGTGACGGGGCCAAGTCAAGATCAAGACGTGCACCACTCTAACCTTGCCTGATTTCCTCTGAGGTCACAATTCTAGACTTGAACCCAGCCCGTTGACAGGTTAGGGCATTTCAAATCAAGTGCAAAATACCAATTTAATCCTACTAGATCATTTAGGCTGGTTTTGGTCAAACGTGAAGTACATTAGGGTTGAGGATAGAGTCAGGTCTAGATATTATGTTATTTATTTTTTAAAAAATAATGTATAATAAATAGAAAAATTTAGAAAAACAACGTCTTACGTGAATTTCTAACATTAAGATCGTTGGTAGTGGCATGATTCAAGCTCAATGTAACCTTTAATCCAAAAGTAAATAGCATTTATTCCCAACCCACAAATTTATCATAGCAATGGGTGAATAATACAGAGATTCAGGATTTAAGTAACAGGCTTTTTGATTAGGTTGAATCAGACTAGACCGAGTTGCGTTGCGCCATCTATAATTTTGCCTTTTAGGCTTAATCGGTACGCAAGCCGGGTCAGCCATGGAAAACCAGAACTAACCCAATTGTTTAAACGGGCTTGTTTTCTGTCTTACATAGTCTCAAACCCAGGTGTCTGTATCGTGTAACTATGTAAATCTCTCGTATCGCTCTTCCTTCTAATAAGATATGAAAAATATTTTCTATGCCATGGGTGGTATAGCTCCGTGGACACCACCCATGATGATTGATAAGCACACCGATCTGAATAAGAAAATAAATTTTTATCAAACTTCTTGCATTTTTTTTTTTGATCAAGCCCGTGCGCTTGGCGGAGCTACACTATCCGCATTGTAGAAAGTATTGTCCATAAGATATTTCGTGGGTAGTCTTTTTGATGTCCTATTTGATTAAAAAAAAAAATCAAACCCAGGGGGAGGGACCCTAAAAAGTGGGAGCATACCGGGTCGAATGGAATAGGACTGGCACCAGAAATAATAAAGATTTTTTTAAAAAATATTATTATTTAAATATTAATTTTCAAAAATATTATTTTTTTAATTTTATTTTTGAGAATATCATGAATAGGATGCCACATGTTGAAATCGCATGTTGGACATGTGATTTCAGACTTGAACTCGCATGTCCAACATGCATGTTTGGGTGACCTATAGCTGCCATCGTAATTGCTCAATTCAAAATTTTAAAATTAGTTTCTAAATGAACTAGCATATTGAAAATTCGAGTTGAATTTTTAGTTTAATTTAAACATGCATGTTGAATATGTAGGTTCATTAAATTTGATTTAAATATATATGTTGAACATGTGGATTTAGTTCAATTTTGAACATACATGTTGAACATGTAGATGTTGAACATGTACGTTCAAAATTGAACTTAATCCATAACTGAATGTTCATGACTCAAATTGAATTGAACATGCATGTTCAAATTGAACTTGAAAAGATGAAGCTATTGATTTCCTAAAAACCGTCGAAAAGATGCTCGACCTTCTGGAATCGAATTCGCTTCAGCATTGGAAATGGCAAAAACACATCCTTCTGAAAGGACAACTGGATTTGTGAAGTGCCACTCAAGCTGATCTTCCCACGTGTCTTCCTCCGTCGTTCCAAGAAAAGCGGCTCACCATCTGACCTTTTCAATAGCAGGACATCATCATGGAGATTTAGATGATCACACCTTCAGCATGTAGATAGATATTCAGCAAGATTTGAACCAGTTGCTTGAATTGTTGGACTCGGTAACCCCTAATTCCGGTGAGGATAGGATGGAGTGGAAACTGACTAGCAAGGGGATTTTCACCCCAGCGTTACGCTATCAGTCAGTCCACCAATTCTAGATGTGTGAAATGCAAGTTGGCATCCACTCTTTGGAAACTTGATCTGCCGCTGGAAAAAGAGACTGAATGCCCGAGATACGCTGGCTAGGAGGCTTGGAAAATATATGGGTGGATGTGTTCTATGCAACCATTCGGTAGAATTAGTGGACCATCTGTTTTCTTTCACTCAGATCTGGAGATCGTTTTGTATATTAGCTGGTCCATTAAACTCGCACAGCTCCTTTCAAGGCCTATGTCTGGAATGGACATGAAGGAATTTTCCTTAAAAGCTCACAGCCGGTTATTTTGATGTTATTTGGAGCCATCGCTTGGACTTACTGAAGAGAAAGAAATAGTTGAATCTTCCTGAAAAAGCGATCATCTATGAGTTCGGTAACATCTGAAAGTCTCTCAACACTTCTCTCTGTGGTCAAATCCCTGCAACTCGAACGGGCTTGTTGATCATGCGAAGGTTTGGCACTTGGTCAGAAGAATACCATGAACAAAACAACTTGGACTCCAATGACGACGCTGTTCCTTCCACGTGCCCGGTGTTTTCAGACTGTTATTTCCAACACTTCTCTCTGTGGTCAAATCCCTGTTTCCTTATGGTTTCCGATGTTGCTCTGATTTGTTTTATCTCGATCCATCTATCAGGCACACCTGAAAGGAAGGTCAATCTTTGAAGTTATAACCAAATCTATGCCATATTATCCTTTTGTAATTTAGAATTAAAAAGTACATAATTCATGCATTTTCACCTATTTAACTGTTGATGATGGGTATGAACCAACCTCAGTTGTTGGTTCATCCTCCTTTGACTAAACACTCCTGGAATTTGATGCATTTGACGTCGCACATAAATTGCATTACTTGTCCGCATATCTTTGCTTTTGCCGTGCATCTGTCCGTCCCCATGGGTGCTGTTTTTTTTGTGATAAAAGCCGCTATATTATGGCATTTGCAAATTCACTGAGCGCTATGTAGGTTCGGTCCATGAATGCTGAGTTACTTATTATAGACGTCCCCTGCTTCTTCTCGTTGCTTTTCGTTGTGACCTATTAGATCATAAATTTAAATTTAAGTTTCCTCTCGCTTTTACAAAGACTTTAAATGATTTTATTTTTTTTTCCAAGTCACACCTATCATTTTACCGAAATTATATACAAAACCTCATCTTATCCATTTTTACAAGCCGACCCAAATAATGACATCTTATTCTTATCAAAATAATGGGCACCTTAGGAGATGAAATTACCCATCCACGTATTGGTTCCCCTTTTCATCTGACCTGTCAACGGGTTCGATTCAGATCAAAATCTAGATATCTAGACCTGGATTCGATTTTAATTACTGGCACTGAATCTGGATCCGAATACCCGACGGATCTGACCTTGAAGTATCAGACCCGAATTCTAACGGATCTCGGATATCTGAACTTGGTTCCGAAATCCGATGCCAGTCGATGAGATTGGAGTCCGACCGTAGCCCGCTAGCGAGTGGATCTCGTAGCCGGCGGAGAGGGACTAAGAGAGGGACAGATTGAGAGACAGAGAGGGAGAGGGGAGGAGGCGCGGGCAAGTTGGAGTCCGACCGTGAGATCCATCGCAGACATCGGTCGAGTCGAGAGACAGAGAGGGAGAGAGGGAGAGAGGGGAGGGGCCGTGGACGAGTTAGGGTCCGATCACGAGATTCGACGCTGCCGTCGTTTGAGTCAAGAGACAGAGAGGGAGAGAGGGAGAGAGGGGAGGGGGTGCAGGCGAGTTGGGGTTCGGTCAAGCGAGTTGGGGTCCGGCCACGAGATCCATCGCCGCTGTCAGTCGAGTCAAGAGACAGAGAGGAAGAGAGGGAGAAAGGGGAGGGGGCACAAGCGAGTTGGGGTTCGGCTACGGCCCGCCGGCGATGGATCTCGTGGCGGAAAGGGAGAGGCAGGGAGGAGGGGAGGGAATCAGGGAGAGGGGCGACGGTCGAGTCGAGAGACGGAGAGGGAGATTGAGAGAGAGAGAGAGAGAGGGATTTCATTAGGGCCTTTTTTCTTGAAAGATTTTAGACCGTTAGATCTCTGATCTAATGGCTTAAAATATTTTTAATATTTATATATATAATATTATTATATTATATTATATATATAATTTGGATTTTGGGTCTACCGGGTTTGGATACTAAATATCTAGATCCTATCCATTTATATCATGATTTATCAGGTCTGGGTAAATGGGATCAATATTAGTACCAGACTTGAATCCGTCGGATAAATATCCACGGGTCTCGAGTATGAACCCAACCCATTGACGGCTCTACTTTCACCCTCCTCTTCTCTAGATCTGGTGTGATCTCCGGGGTTCTTCCCCCATCTCTCCCACTTTTTTGGTATTACCCTCCATCAGTTGCTCTCTCTCCGTTGGGATCATCCTCCACCACCTACTCTCCCTCTTAGTTTAAATCCCCTGTGTATTTGAGACTATGCGATTTTTCTAAGTACTTATACCTGGATGTAGAGGTTGACAAACTTCATAGATGGCTATTATACGATCTCCCAAGAGATCTGAAAGCTCACCAAATTGCTGGCACCCTTTGCCTTACACCTTTCCATTTCAGTTATTCCTCCACTTTAAGATGATTTGTAGTCAAGGATATCATGTATAACTCTAGAAAAAAATTTTCATTGTTGAGTCATCTTCGTTCAACAAATTATAATACTATCAATATTTTCGGTAAAAAGATTAGATGGTTAATCACAACCACTTGACAATTGGAAAAAATACATTCCGTGTGATCATATCGAACCGAGAAGCAACAAATACAAAGTCAAAATAATTCAAAAAAAAAAAAAAAAATCCGAAACTGTTGTAGATAGGATGCAATACAAAACATCTGATTTCTAGTTGTTGTCAAGTTAACCTCCCAAAATGCTTTGGATGCTTGCTATTGTACCAGCGTCAGCCTTAATGGAAACTTCATATCAAACTTTCCCACCTGGCTCCTTAGCAATCGACATCCCCTGCTTTGCTGTCACAAGCTCGTAGCCTGGGTTCAACACATCTGTCTCCGAGATTGACGAGTCACCACCATCTGGTGTGGAGGTTTATGGTGATCCCTGCAAGTGAAATCTTTGGGTTAATCACTAGGTCATGGTCATCCCCCTTGTACTCCTTATGGGGCTTCTTAACCAAATCAATGATCCAATCAACCAAGCTTACTTTTTTTTTTTTTTTTTTGGGGTAAAGAATAGGCTTTAAAAATTGCCACAACCAAAGTTTTCTGACTGCATTGACAAAGAAGTCGATGCATGAAGGGAGACGACAAAACCCTAGGTGGGGAAGGGGGTTTTGCTTGTGGGAAAGGGGGAGGGTGGGTAGCCATTGGGGACCCTTGGAAGAGAGTAGCCAGGGGCAAAATTTGGTAATTTGCCACCCCTATTAGCTTAACCAGGGGTCCAGGTAAAGTGGGGCAATGGAAGGCTAACGAGCTAGGTGTTTTCTTTCAATACAAAAACATATTTATTGGCTCGATATGTAAATATCAATTAGGCAGTGTTTTATATTTAATCTTGATAAAATGATGGGTATGATTTGTAAAAAATCTTAGATTTTGAGTTCCATGAAAGTTCCCTCTCTTAAATTCTCCTTCTCTAGGTATTCAACACCACTTCATAATGATTTCACATAAGTTTGGGAACAACTTGACGAAAATTCTCCAAATTAAATCGATCACACTTTGATCCTCACTACAAAAACCAGATAAACTTCTCAGATTAACTTAAATAGCAAGATGTTCTTCTGATATAGTTTACTTTGTTCAATTTGATCCAAGGACTGATTGAATTGTTATAGTTTCTTACGTTACCGGTCTTTTGGGCTGAAGAGTTTTGTTGTTGCTAGGAAAATTTACAAATTTCTTTAATTAATACTTGGCCAAATGAAATGGCCAAAAATTTCCATATAGGGCCGTACTAAATACTTAACGTTCACCAATTTATTAAGCCTTCCCCAACTAATTAGGATTGGCTTTATAACACTAGCATTGCTAGTTACTAGCCTGGATGTAAAAGGTGGAGAGTTGATGCTAGAATCATGCTTAGTCTTAAAAGGCATATTAAGCTCGAAAATGAATCCTAAATATTGTGACCCAAATGCATTGCTTATTCATCCAAATCTGCTTCGCACTTTCTTCTTGTTCTGGTAACCAATGGGAAGAATTAAAAAAAATTGAGTTTATCAACTCAAATGGAATTTGGTTTTGTATAATATGGAAAGTAGAAGAGAGAAGTTGAATATATAATAATCCTGATTGTGTTTATAACATGATTTACTCCATCTAAAGGATTAAACTAGCATCTTTTATTTACTAGAAAATGGTAGTTATGTGATATTGACATGTATTAGGTTTTTAATGTACGAAACTAAGATTGTTTTGAATTTCTAATTTGAGTTTTGGAGAAACAGAAATTGATTAATTTATAATTTTTTTAAACATGCAAGTGATTAAAAAATTGATTTCTTGAATTTGAATTGAGGTATATACCGTACCGGCATCCGAAAAGGAGTTCACAAGATGGCTTGCATCAATTCCTACGGTAAAGCATGTTCCATTGTAGCCAATGAAAGTCTTAAATTTAGGTTGATTGCTCCGTTCATGGAGAAGCAAAGGAAGAAGAAAAGCGGAAGGCATGGGTTTGTTCGCTAAGGCAAAAACTGAAGTATTGATTGATGCTGGCTCATTTCTGGGTTTTAAGCTTTGAATCTGGAATTCCTTCTTTTACATAAAACTGTATTTCATCTGGATGGATTAGCTCTTTATGATGCAACTTGCAATCCAAATTGGAATAATTGTTCCAGGAAATCCAATCCCATTTTAAATTCCATCCATTTTTCATTTATATTGTTTGCGCCATGTCATGTTTCAGGGGACATGAATGGAGAAACACATTCTACTGTGAAGGCATAGATGTTGTGAATCATCCCAAAAGGATCCTAAGATTGGAAAAGTAATACTGACATTCCGTAGAGGCACATGAATGCTATTTATATACAGATTAATAATAACTACAAGGTTTGCTATGCCGATCGGGCAAAACTTTTAATCATGTCACATGAATGCTAGTTCGGATTAATTGATTATATATACAGATTAATATCAAGATTTGCTTTACTGATCGATATCATACCATATCGAGTATACCGTACTATATTAGTATGTAGTATCATATGGTACCGATGCTCGATAGGTCTCACAGCCTCATACCATACCATGTATCAATAATATAATAGGATGGCATCGAGATGGTGAATCTTGATTGATATTAAATTGGTAATACATTATCGTTAGTTTATAATGTCCTCAAATTGTTTATGTTACAACTGCCAAGATATAGAGTATGTATGGAGTCTAAACCAAAACCAAACTTCAAGATAATTTTTGTTTAGTAGCTTAGGTATTTCTGTCATGTCAAATATGTCACGTATAAACATAGATATGAAAGGTGCATATCTTATGCTCACCAGAAATGAAGCATACAAAATGTCAGCCTTTTCTTAATTCTAAAAACTTGTAATATATTGGGCAGTTCTTTTCCTTTAAGATCTAAAATTAGCTTTATGACATTCTTTTTGAATTATTGTAGACCGTATAATTGGTAGAATGGAATCCTGAACCTGTACCTAAAGAAGAATTAAATCCTCACCCCTACAAATGTATGTATGAGTGAGGGGCCTCATAAATTTGGGATCTACATTGTTGTTCATGATCCACAATACTTTTAATGCCCACAAGGGTGCTTCTAAGACCAATGTTTGTTAGGATGTGGATCGAGCTGTAAATTGCAGAGGAAGTTCGATGAGATTGGATTGCGGATTGAAGGTTTCTTTCCCTGATTTCTTCATACATTTTACAAAACAAAAATTTGAACAACTGAAAATGAGTCAACCATAGAGAAGAGGAATGAATAATAAAATCCTATAATATAAAAAAGTCTACTTATTCTTTTAGGTAGAATATATTTAGGAGAACAAGAATCAGAATTTAACAAATCATTGTAAAAATACAAAAATTCTAACTCTTTATCTTCATTCCATGAACTCCAAATCATCTTTTTTACTTTGAGTTTATTAGAGATAATAATAATTGAAACAGCTCTATAGTCCTATATATAAATTATATAGATTTGATTTCAAAAATATTTAATATGCAATTAACTTGATCAAGTTGGATGTTATGATCCAAGGGATTTTATGGCATAACATAGGTCTAAATCTTATGATCCTAATTGATTCCGGTCTGAGGATGATATCTAGATTGCCTAGTCTTTGCAACCTGAATTGTCACAATATTTTAATAACAATGATCTAGACATCTTAAGACATATTACAAATAAATACAACTCAATTGGATGCTTTTGAACTGAAATTAACCATTTCCTCTTGCCAGGAAGATTGTCCATTTTTTGTGGAGAGTTGATGCGTTCTTTCATAAACCATTTTATTTCATCACCTGCCACTTGCCTGGCAACTCCCATTTATATCCAATTTGGCTCTGTATATTTTCCTCGAACATATGTAGTATTGGGGATAAACCCCGCTCCTGCCAAAGTCAAGTTCGGTGCCCAACCTGATGCGGCCAATAGCTATGGAAGAGCTTTAGCGGATGCGTCTTAGCCGAACTCCTACATCCGACCGAACTTTTCAGCAGTCGGGCCTCAGCCGAAGTCCTTCAACCGACCGAACTCTCCAACGATCGAGCTTCGTACTCCCAACGGTCGAACTCCTCAGCGGACGAGCCTTAGCCGAACTTCTTCTGATTGCCCAATCGCCGAGCTTCAGTCAGACTCCCACAAAAGCTGAACTCTCTCCGCGTCGTTACAGCCAGGCGCCTGCGGAAGCCGAACTCCTCCCAAAGCTTCCTCCCTGGTCGAGCTTCTAAGGAAGCCGGACTTCTTTCAGAATCCTCCAGCGACCGAACTTCTCAATGGCCAAACTTTCATGCAAGACGAGCTTCTTATGATAAATTCCTGCAGGTGATCCCGCTACGGTTACACGATATTAACGATCGGCATTTATCGAGTCAATAACGATCGGTATTTATCAAGTCCATAACGATCAGCATTGATCAGGACAATTATGACAATCATTAATCAAGGCGGTTACAACAAAGCTCCATCTATAAAAAAGACCCTCCGGATACACTGAGGCTAGGTTCTGAAAATCCTTTTCTCCTCCTCTAAACTCTACCGAGCACTCCATTCCTATTGACTGAAGCTGACTTGATCGTCGGAGGGTCCTACCAGAGACACCCCCCACCGGCTCCGAATGGAACTTTATTTTGCAGGTCCCCGGTGGCAACCTCATCGGCCTCCACTCCAGCGGATTTCGGCGACGACCAGATTCTGTGTCAACAGATTGGCGCCAGAAGGAGGGCTTGAACCTTCGAGGTTCCCTTGTTCTTAAAGGAGTGCTCGGCGGCAATTTTCCTCTTCCCTCTCTGGTGATCTCTCTTCCTAAAGTTCTTTTTCGAAGAGAAAATACCTCCCAGGAGAGCTTCGACTCGACGATCGGCAGCCTGTACGCCAGGTCCATCTGCTCCCATTTCAGCCCCGGCAGCCTAGGTTTCACACGAAGCCACCACAGACGTGGAGCAATTCAACCTGCTGGTCGGATTCGTGGCCCCGTCGAGATGATGCTGGCCGTGCGACAACCTTCGGTGGGGACTTTGCCAGCAAACCTGCCATGAGAACGCAAGGAACCGACCTTAAGGAAGAGTATTCGGGCATACCAATCGCCCTTAGAAAGAAGAAATGGAGAGCAGAAGTTCTCCCGCAGAAGGTTTCATAAGGAGGTCGGAACGAAGTTTGGCAGAAGTGAAGCCGAACTCCTCCTTGGAGCTCATCATCGGAATAAAGTTCGGCGGGAGCGAAGCCGAACTCCACCTCGAAGCTCACCGCTTAAGTCAGGTGGGCTGGAGATTTCACAAGGAGGTCGGAACGAAGTTCGGCGGAAGCAAAGCCGAGCTTCCCTTCGAAGCTCATCCTTAGAATGAAGTTCGGCCGTGTCCAAGGAGGCGGAATAAAGTTCGGCCACGTCCACGACCTCGAAGCTCATCATCGAGGAAGCTCCGACAAATAAGCAGAAAGTTCTCCCGTAGAAGGTCTCACGGAAAAGCGGAATGAAGATTCGGAATGAAGTCCGGCACGAGGAAAGCCGAGCTCCCCTCATGCTCGTCCTAAAGGAAGTTCGGACAAAAGCAGCAGAAAGTTCTCCCATAGAGAGTTTCACGGGAAAGAGAAATGAAGTTCGGTGCGAAGAATGCCGAGCTCCCCCTCGAACATGAAGTCCTCCCATGGAAGCTTTCGTGGGAAAGCACAGCGAAGTTCGGCGCAAGTGAGGCTGAACTCCACCACGAAGCTCATCATCGGAATGAAGTTCGGCGCAAGTAAGGCCGAATTTCAGCCTGAGTATGTCACCAAGAAAGCCCCTATAAAGATTTCACACGAGATGAGACGAAGTTCAGCCGAGCTCACAACCGCCCCAGGATAAGCGAGGACTCCCTCTCGAGTATGACTCCAACGAAGTTCCGACGAAGTGGCATGAAGTCCTCCCGCGGAAGCTTTCGTGGGAAAGCGGAATGAAGTTCGGCAGCTCAAGAAAAGCCGAGCTCACCCATGAGCTCGTTGTCAAAGAAGTCTGGACAAAAGAAGCAGAAAGTTCGGTGCAAGCAAGGGCGGAACAAAGTTCTCCCACGGAATGAAGTTCGGCATAAGTGAAGCCGAACTCCGCAGCTGATCATCGGAATGAAGTTCGGTAGAAGCAAGGCCGAACTCCCCTTGAAAGCTCATCATTGGAATGAAGTTCGGCTCAAGTGAGGCCGAACTTCCCTTCGAAGCTCACCATCAAGTGAAGTTCGGCGCAAGCAAGGGCGGAACAAACTTCTCCCACGGAATGAAGTTCGGCATAAGTGAGGCCGAACTCCGCAGCTCATCATCGGAATGAAGTTCGGCGGAAGCAATGCCGAACTTTCCTCGGAAGCTCATCATTGGAATGAAGTTTGGCTCAAGTGAGGCCGAACTTCCCTTCGAAGCTCACAATTAAGTGAAGTTCAGCGCAAGCAAGGGCGGAACAAAGTTTTCCCATGGAATGAAATTCGGCATAAGTGAGGCCGAACTCCGCAGCTCATCATCGGAATGAAGTTCGGCGGAAGCAAGGCCGAACTCCCCTCGGAAGCTCAACATTAGAATGAAGTTCGGCTCAAGTGAGGCCGAACTTTCCTTCGACGCTCACCATCAAGTGAAGTTCGGCGAAAGCAAGGGCGGAACAAAGTTCTCCCGCGGAATGAAGTTCGGCATAAGTGAGGCCGAACTCCGCAGCTCATCATCGGAATGAAGTTCGGTGGAAGCAAGGCCGAACTCCCCTCGAAAGCTCATCATTGGAATGAAGTTTGGCTCAAGTGAGGCCGAACTTTCCTTCGAAGCTCACCATCAAGTGAAGTTCGGCGCAAGCAAGGGCGGAACAAAGTTCTTCCGCGGAATGAAGTTCGGTATAAGTGAGGCCGAACTCTGCTGCACATCATCGGAATGAAGTTCGGTATAAGTGAGGCCAAACTCCCCCCCTCGAGTATGTCATCGACGAAACCCCTAGAAGGATTTCACAGGAGGTGAGATGAAGTTTGGCCGCGCTCGAGACCGCCCCAGGGCGAGCGAGGCCGAACTCCCCCTCTTGTACGTCACCAAGGTGGCCCCTGCAAAGAAATCACGGGAGGTGCAATGAAGTTTGGGCAAGCAAAGCCGACCCCCTCTCGACAAGCAAGGAAGTCCGGACAAAGAAGCATGAAGTTCTCCTACGGAAGATTTTGCGGGAAAGCAGAATGAACCTCCGCGCAAGCGAGGTTGAACCACCTCGAGCTCGTCATTGAGAAAGCCCCGATAGAGGATCATGAATTCTCCCACAGAAGGTTTCGCAGGGAGGCGGAATGAAGTTAGGCCGCGCTCATGACCTCCCCAGCACAAGCAAGGCCCGAACTTCTCGAGCTCAACATGAAGGAAGTCCCGACAGAAGGGTGCGAAGAAGTCCTCCTTCCGAAAGGTTCGGCAACTATGTCCCGCTACTCTAACTCAAATTCTCAGCGAAGTTAAGAGCCAGCCATCAAGACCTGAAGGACTACGGCCTCTCCAAACGTGCGCGATCGAAGCAAGTAATGCTCCTACCATCGCAACCACGATCACGACACTGAGGAATATATTCAGCTCCAAGACGAGATTGAAGAGCTCGTCAAAAAGGGATGACGGAATAAATTCCTTCGACGCCAGTCTGAAGCAGGAGAAGATCGGCAAAGAGCACTGCCGTAACGAGAAACTACAAGGTCGGCCGCCTCACGGCATCATCAACGTTACCCTGGGGAGGGGCTAGATACATTGACGATTCGTCACCTCCCAGCGTCAAAGCCAAGAGAAGCATGCTCCAAATTAAAGAGGCCAACATGAGATAGAGGAGGTCGTCTGGACGGGACTTACTACCTGATGGATCTCAGAGGAAGAACGCTCCGACGACCCTGAAACGGAGATGTGCTGCCCGTAACTTCTCTTCGATAAAATTCTTTCCTTCCGATAATATTGTTTCGGGATGCAAAAACTGTACGATGACAGCGAAGGAGCAGCCAATAGTTGCCGCGTTAGGAACGGGAGGAGGACCTCGGCCTAATGCGAGCAAAGTCGAAGGCCTCGTTCACAAAGGACGAGATGGGGGGAGAGGCACGGACGACGGTTCATATGAGCCCCCACAGCCCATTAGGAATAGAAGGAGGACCTCGTCCTAACGCGAGCAAAGTCGAAGGCCTCGTTCACAAAGGACGAGATGGGGGGAGAAGCACGGATGACGATCCGAATGTGCCCCCACAGCCCATTAGGAACAGGAGGAGAATCTCATCCTAACGCGAGCAAAGTCGAAGGCCTCATTCACTTTAGACGAGATGGGGGGAGAGGCACGGACGACGGTCCGTATGTGCCCCCACAGCCTGTTAGGAACAGAAGGAGGACCTCGGTCTAACGCGAGCAAAGTCGAAGGTCTCGTTCACAAAGGACGAGATGGAGGAAGAGGTGCGAATGATGGTCCGTATGAGCCCCCACAGCCCGTTAGGAACAGGAGGAGGACCTCGGCCTAACGCGAGCAAATCGAAGGCCTCGTTCACAAAGGACGAGATGGGGGGAGAAGCACGGATGATGATCCGAATGTGCCCCCATAGCCCGTTAGGAACAAGAGGGGAACCTCATCCTAACGCGAGCAAAGTCGAAGGCCTCGTTCACTTTAGACGAGATGGAAGGAGAGGCACGGACGACGGTCCGTATGAGCCCCCACAACCCATTAGGAACAGGAGGAGGACCTCGGCCTAATGCGAGCAAAGTCGAAGGCCTCGTTTATAAAGGACGAGATGGGGAAAGAAGCACGAACGACGATCCGAATGTGCCCCCATAGTCCGTTAGGAACAGAAGGGGAACCTCATCCTAACGCGAGAAAAGTTGAAGGCGTCGTTCACTTTAGACGAGATGGGGGGAGAAGCATGGATGACGATCCGAATGTGCCCCCACAGCCCGTTAGGAACAGGAGGGGAACCTCGTCCTAATGCGAGCAAAGTCGAAGTTAGGAATGGGAGGATAACCTCATCCTAAATCGAGCGACCAGGCCAACCTCGGTCAGAGAGCTTCAACTTACACTTCGGACAGAGATAAGATCGGAGATAACCTCGTCCTAACGCGAGCATCCACGTCAACCTCGGCCAAAGGAGATAAGGTCCCCCCGAGCGACCGGGCCAACTTCGGTTGGAGAGCGTCGACTTCGACCTCAGCGAGGGATGGGATTTCTCCCGAGCGACCGTATCAATCTCGGTTGGAAAGCTTCAACTTCAACATGAACTCTAGTCGGAGATGAGAGCTCCCCCAAGCTTCGACTTAAATCAGCACGGAGCTCAGAAGAAGACTTCGGTAGTCGCCTTTTCTGCACTTCCTTCCTTCGAGTTTCAAACTCGAGAGTGGGGGGACTAGTGTTGGGGATGAACCCCGCTCCTGCTAAGGTCAAGTTTGGTGCCCAGCCTGATACAGCCAATAGCCACGAAAGAGCTTCAGCGAACGCATCTTAGCCGAACTCCTACATCCGACCGAACTTTTCAGCGGCCAGGCCTCAGTCGAAGTCCTTCAACCAATCGAATTCTCCAGCAGCCGAGCTTCATACTCCTAGCAGCCGAACTCCTCAGTGGATGAACTTAGCCAAACCACTTAGCCGCCGAACTCCTTCTGATTGCCCAATCATCGAGCTTCAGTCAGACTCCTGCAAAAGCTGAACTCTCTCCGCGTCGTTACAGTCAGACGCCTGCGGGAGCCGAACTCCCCCCAAAGCTTCCTCCCTGGCCGAGCTTCTAAGGAAGCCAGACTCCTTTCAGAACCCTCCAGCGACCGAACTTCTCAATGGCCAAACTTTCATGCAAGACGAGCTTCTTATGATGAATTCCTGCAGGCGATCCCGCTACGGTTACACGATATTAACGATCGGCATTTATCGAGTCAATAACGATCGGTATTTATCAAGTCCATAACGATCAGCATTGATCAGGATAATTATGACAATCATTAATCAAGGCGGTTACAACAAAGCTCTCTCTATAAAAAGGACCCTCCGGATACATTGAGGACAGGTTCTGAAAATCCTTTTCTCCTCCTCTAAACTCTACCGAGCACTCTATTCCTGTTGACTGAAGATGACTTGATCATCGGAGGGTCCTACCGGAGCCACCCCCCACCGGCTCTGGACGGGACTTTATTTTGTAGGTCCCCGACGGCGACCTCATCGGCCTCCACTCCAGCGGATTCCGACGACAACCAGATTCTGCGTCAACATGTAGATCAACCATGGCTATCATGACTAATGTTCTATCATTTAGCTGAGCTACTTAGACGATGCCTCATTTCATGAAGATTATGAATTGTTGTTACTCTATATCCTGTTTTATGCCATGCTTCACATGTATAAAAAATGGCTTAGCAACGTATGACCATAAAAAAAAGAAGAAATTTCTGTTTGCTGCTATAGATATTACAACTATTATTTCTTAAATCAGCTAATACACATCATTAATTTAATAACCAGACCAAAAAACAAAAAAAGAAAAGAAAGAACGAAGACTCCCAACCTTCTTCCCATAGCCAACTAGGATTAGGACTCCTAGGGCTTTCCAAATCCTAGGAGATCCTTATAAAACCCTTCACCCTCCCCTCTCTAAGGTCATCGAGCAACCGGAGCCCTCCTTTCTCTTTCTCCTCTCTCTATTTCTCCATAGAAGCCATGGACGTTTTGCCTTGTGCTCACCTAAAAATCTCGCCGGAGGAGTCACCGGAGGCCAAGGTAAACCCCAGCCCCTCTTCTTCTCTCTCTCCCTTCTTTTCATACCCTTCGGACAGCCGCCGACCGTCTGATTCACTGGAAAAGCCTCGCGGATGAACAGGCCCTATTTTTCTCTATTTTTCTGAAATTTTTTTGAAGGCTGGCCACCGCCGTTGGCCGCCCTTTTTGCTCCACCGTCCCTTGCTTTGCCTGCTGCCACCCACCATCGGACCGCCGGCTATACCCATCCCTACCGAAGTACCTACCACTCTCTTCCATCCTCTGTTTCGACCAACAAAAAAGAAAATAGAAAAGAAAAAAAAGAAAGAAGAAAAGGAAAGTAAAGAAAAAAAAAAGAGAGAGAGAGAGGAAGTTCTCTCTCTTGTATCTTTAGAGTTTTCTCTCGCCTATGTTTTTTCACCTAGTTTCTCTCTTTAAAGGATCTATAGGCCTTAGATCGAGTAAACTCTCATGTTGGTTCCGGCAATTTGACCCTAAATCATGTTATGTCCGGATGGTCTATCAGGATTGATCATCCAATCAACCATTATTTTTATTAGTTTAAATTTATTGAATAAAAATTAATTGAGATTTAATAATTTAAATAGGAATATCAGACTCATTCGATGCAACTTAAGGATTTAGAACAATCAAGATAAGTAAAATCTTACATTCCTTATTTGTTTTAAAATTTTTATATCTTTTGATGTAATTAATCTGTTATTATGAATTCATATTTTTCATAAAATTGAGGATCGACATATGATGTATGAAAATTATATTTTATTATAATCATTGCTTTCATAAATATATTTATGAAAATTACATGTTTTATGATGCATGAATATTGATGATTTTTCATCTAAGTATCCATATATTTTAAGAAAAATATATAAATTTTGAAAAGCTCTTGGATAGCTATGAACGAATCCCTTTTGAAAAAGTTGACGCCCGGAGCTAGCATCCATAAGAAATATGGCCCCATCAATGGATTTTTAGTTGGCATAAGAATTAAGAATCATATCGATTAAGAAACATGGTCTTGTCACGGGTATAATAGTGATCTTAGCATGAATATCTGTTAGCAAGATTTTAAAATATGATATGAATATATGATCAAGAACGATTTATAAATCATGATTATGAAATCTCATATTTATGCATGCATGATTAATGACCTATTTTATATTATGTTCTATGAAATGCTTTATTTGCTATTGACATGAAGAAACTCATGCTTGATTCGGTAAGAAAACGTAGATTTTACTTACTGAGTTAGTGTAGCTCATATACATATATATTTTCTTCTTCACAAAGAATTAAGAATAGGTTCGATGTGGGATCCAGGCTTGGGGCTTTACATAGCCAGCTTGAAAATTTTGATAGTTGCACTTATTTATTTATTTTTTTTTATAAAATGATCATGAACATGTATTAGGTTATCAATATTTGAGAATTAAATCATAATTTTGATTTTTGGATTTAGATGCTCTGAACCAATTTTGATTTAATTAAGAATTTAATTTGAACCTTTATATTACTTTATTTTTTATGCATCTATTATTTAATTTAAGAAGATGAATGTTGGCTTCGTGTTGTCGAAGATGGTATCCCTTGGTAGTATGGCCGTGTTATGTCCCGGTTTCAGAGCATGATAATTAACTCCATGAAGGGAATATGGTCCTATCATTTATCTTTTTCTAATATATGTTAACTGATTAATTTATGTTATGGAAAATGCTGAAATCCTTGTGACTGTTTTTTAGAAACAACAAAGCGAGCTAAGAGTATTGTACCTTATGATTCCATATATAGGTGGCTTTGAAAGTGACCATGCTATGCTGAACCCGGATTCAACTATGAGCCAAATAAACCTCGCGAACCTATTCCATTTTGGAGAAGGTAGATCACTGTTTTTATGCTCTTTCCTTTTAAACACTTCAAAATTCCACTCTTAGGGTAATTAACAGCAGAAAGAGCATTGAGCAGAGAAGAATTCGTGGAAGAGACTCAGAACTGACGAAAGAGTTTTAACGGCAGACTGGTGATCAGATAAATTAAGAAGAAGAGGTAGAAGGAAGGAAGAAGCTTGTAGCATCTAGACTATATGTTAAACTTCTGAAGATTCCAGGATCTATTATAGATATCTATTTCAGACTCTGTACGGACGCTGAAAACCATGTTTTTGTAAACACTAGACTGTGCCGGGTCTTTCAACCGGGCATCCCTGCCCAAGCCAAATCGGCCGCAGGCAATGCCGCTGTACATATATTATAATCATATTAATATATATACTCAAGGTGGCTTTCCTTTCTTTACATCAACAAAAAAAAAAAAAAAAAAAATCCTGTCTTACGAGTGCCGGGTTTGCCAAAGACTTCATAACCATTTTTAATGATCATATTGATGTGCGCCTGATGCAACCTTGATTGAACAAGTCAGATTATAAATAAAGGCTCAATTGTATTTTCAAGGCATACAAATGACATATTATCAAAAGTTAAATCTTTTCTTTAATTCTCAAAGGAATTGTGAGAACCCAAGCATACAAGTATGCGTTTAGTTTTATATTAGTTATGTATTGCGTAGATTTTAGATATTTATATAAGGTCAAGAAAGACAACCCTGAGGTCTCGAATAGCAAGAAATGGAATCAAAGCAAACTGAGCCCATGGCCCATGTGGAATAGGAGATATTGCAATATGGGTTTATTTAGATCGACCATGAGCTGATCATGATATTTGTGATTAGATTTATGATACTAATTATTAGATTTAAATGAATTTGGACACTTAGGCTATATGTTTAGTCTCACATCGGTTATGTACTAGGTAGATCTTGAAAATTTATATGGGGCCAAGAAATCCAAATACTGCACTTTGAGGCTAGTTCTTTTGAATAAGATCTTGAGCTGTTACACGAATGGTATACCAAGTGGATAAGGTAACTAGGCAATATTTGCCTGGTCTTTAAGGCTTCATGGTAGCTCTCCTTGTCTAAAGTTGCATTGGCACAAAACTTAATACAAGGTTCACCGAACCAGTACAAGGAGCCATATCGTTCAATGACGAATTTAGTATAGCATTAGTGCATACCGTATCAAGCCAAGGTGTGTTGGATTTGGGAGAGGGAGGAGGAGAGGGAGGGAGAGTGGTGTACCTTGTTGGCATCAGCGATGAAACATAATCTTTAGCTACATCATATTTTTGTCATTTGGGAAGCCTAAACCCAGTCGGCATCGCTATTTCATCGTCATCGTAGCACAGCATCGAGAGAGAGGGGTGAGGAAGATTAGGAAAGGAGAATCAAAAGAAAGAGAGAGAGAGAGAGAGAGAGAGGAGTTATGAGAGTTTGGGGGGAGAGGGAGAGTAGAATCAAGAGAGAGGGAGAGGATTGAAAGGGGTTCTATAAAAAAAAGGTTTGGTTCGGGAATTAGATCGGCCAGCCAAATTGTCTAGGCAACCGATCAATTTGGTGCGGTACGATCCTAAACCATTTAGTTTTGTGGTCTTAGATTGCATGTATTTCCACCTGGACCCATCCTAAGGGATCTAATTGCACAAAACATGAGCTAGATTTTACAGTACTGACACCTTGAGCAAGAAATTGCACTAAATTTTGCATGTATATATAAACTCAGCATATACCTCTATAGAGGCCTCGTCGAGGAATGACAAAAAGGGATAGGAGGAAATTGTGACGAAAATGTCATAGAGCTACCACAGGTTCCTGGAGGCTTATGCAAATCCCATGTCTTTCCTCGTGGTTGTTTGAGTACTAATTCCATGAACTATCTCATCAATGCGTAAATCTATATTTGTGGCAGTTAAACTTTGAGCGGTCACCACGTTAAGGTTGGTATGAACATGTAGACAAAGTAATTATATGCCATAATGTCCATAGAATTGGTTTCTTTTCCAACAATTTCAAACACAGGTGAACAACTTCAGATTATCAAACTTCATCCTCGCACATGAAGCTTCTATAGCACGAAGCCGCATGCCCAAAAATTTCTAACATCAGGGATTCCAATTAGCATAGGGATCAAGGTACCTCATTTTGATACCGGACTCTATATTAGTGCCATCTTGTCACTCTGTTGGTACACCCGTTATGGGGTCTGGTTTGGCATGTGGAATATTTATACGGCCTCGTACCATATATCGATATTGAATCGATATGGTATGATACGCTCCATGCCATCCAATTTGGTGCAGTATGGTATATCTTAACGGAGAATTTTATGAGCTTACATAATTAACTTTTTTTTTAATATATAGAACGATAAATTTAAGAATTTTGTTAGAGTTATTTTGTTTGAAGAAAATTTAAGACCAAATTTGATCGCTTTTCCTCTCTCCCTCCCTGTCTCTCCCCCACCCGCTCCATTCCTTTTCTTCCGTGCCCCTTGATCTCTCCAACTCTAGTACTCATTTTCTCTATCTATTGTGTATCCAATCCATGACGATCTTTTCTTCTCTATTTTTGATGTAATTTTTCTAGCATATTACTTCTCATCTTCTTTGTCTATTGTTTACCCAATCTAGGATGATCTTTCTTCTCTATTCTGTGGTAATATTTCTAGCATATTAGCATGTGGAACATATTAGATGCTTATTTTACTTTCATTTTAATCTGGAAATTAATATTATTTGATCCTGTTGATTATGACGATCCCGTTTTGCACTTTTTTTTGAAAGATGGACGAGTGATGTTAAACTTAGATTAAATTCATCCACACATGTCCAGCCACGCAATGTAGGCCATTCCTTGGTCGTCTTACATTAATTTGGCCATAGAGCTAATGAATCCTACTTGTTTTTGTTTTCCCTTTGATTGTTCCTTTACATCATGTTAACAGGCGATGAGTTAAATTTCAAAGATGTGGTTTTTAATCAGCATGTAAGAAAGGACTTTAGGCTTGTGTACAGCGATTTGAAATGCTGGATCAAAATCTTTCTTTAATTATTGGTGTCAATTAATGCTATATTCTACTAATTGCAGTGTCGAACAGCTCCTCAAGGCACGACCACGAATCAGGAGTCATATCATTGAGGAATCATCGCTACACGAAGAGGCAAGTATTTAAGCTTTATCATGGGAAGGACTTGCTTTTGAGGACCAACATGCGAAGATGCCACCATCAAATATTTGTTGATTGCGAACCTATGACAGTTATATCACAAAAATGATAAAGTTTTGACACCTTTGTGTACTAGGCCATGAAACCAACATACGCTTATCATCCATAACTAATTTGTTGACTAAGTTGAATCTGGCAACATCTGGTCCTGACCTCTTAGTTGATTCGTCCCCTTCTAGTTGCCTTCCCCTATTTTGCCAGACCACACCCACCACCGGCCAAGGACCGTATAAATGCCAACCACCCACCTATGCTTTCTTAGCATTTGACTAATCTCGGTCGGCAATTTAGTCTCGAACCTACCCTTATACATTGAGACCTCATGAATTTTATCGGAGGGTGGAATCTTCTTTACTCTCATGATTGTGCCATGATCTTCGTATTCTTATAAGAGTCCTAGTCCGCAAGAGGGGATATTCTTGTATTGGGTTGGTTGTCGAGTCGAGGGTCATCTCTAATGTTGATTCCAACGACTAGTATTTTAGATGGATCAACTTGCATTTAGGCCCTTGCATTACTCCTTTGATTAATTACTTGATTCCATCCAATTATTGAGCCATAATGGCCAACCATTGCTGGATATTTTTCAGAGTCTGCATGGATGGAACCACAACTAAAAAAATGGTCTACATCTACATTTTGCCTCTTCCTCTTACTTGTACTACATAGCTATTTTATAATCTTAATTCATGATGGAAGCAACTTACTTCCTCGGTTCACTTCAAAAAAAAACAAATCATCTACGTAGCGGCTAGATCTATAAACACCTAGAATTTCCGTGAATGTAGTACCAGCATCTAGCCAGCCATCAGCCGAGGCCCTGGGTAGAAACCAGAAACCTTCATAATATCCTCCTTTATTTGAAATGTGGCGCGTAACGATTTCTGACCATTGGTAGTTTTTCACCACTCTTTGATGGCCTTAACCAAGAACTCACGGCTTGGACACATCCTAACGACTTCCCCCCTAAAGACAACCTCCATTCTAGATGGGACTCCTCTTTCTCCTCCTCTGAGAAGGTAATGATCTCCGTCCATTGGAACAATTTCAAGCTCCTGGTAAGTTTCTACCTCTCCTTCATGGTCATAGACAGGAACTCATGGCTTATAGGTGTCCCTTGCAGCTTCTTCATGATATCGACAACCTCATTTCTCATAGGACTCCTCTAGCTCCTCTTTAGGGAAGGTGATCACCATCTTAAATCATGACATAAGTTTCTTGATTTCCTCATCATATCTACTCTGCATTACTCTTCTAGGATGATTCCCTTGAGCCACATTGGCCCAAATCTTTAAGGGGGTTCTCCCCTCCTTTTCCTTAAAAAAAAAAAAAAAAAAAAAAACATTGGCCCAAAACTGACCATCCGAAAGCCTTACCCAGCCGCTGCCTTCAACCTTCTTCCCCACTTCCAAATAGTGGCGGGTTCAACTCAATCCCTTGAGGAGTCTTGACTTGACCAACTTCATTTGCTCAAGCAGGCCTGGCCTTCCTTCTCCTCCCCTCAATGTTGGTACTTTCACAGTAAATTTCTCCATTCACTTCTTCGAGTAAAATAATCTCTGCCCTTTTGAAATTGGGCGTTGGATCAGTAGCACTGGTGTTAACTCTCAAAACATTGTTTAGCAAATGCATCAAGTTTACCATGGTTTGCTCTTGGGAATTCTGTAACCGATATTGGCTTTATTTTCTATATAGCTTATGACACAATTTCTGAAGCATCGTTCTTGAAATATTGCCATGAAAATTCATACTGAATTTTCTCACTAACTTGGATAAGCAAATTAATTTTTGGATCCTAATTTATAATTTATTCATTATTCCTTTTTCTTTTTTTCAGTTTATATTGCTAAGTAAAATGCAATGACAATTCTATGAATTCTTCCTTGCTTAGATTAATTCTCTGCTGGCAGAGGGAAATGCATCATCTTTAAGAAAAGTTGTTACAGACAAAAGGTGTTCCATAAGATTTTTTCCTCTCTCGCAATCAAGCACTTTATTTAGCATATCTTAGAAGATTTTAGGTTTGCACCCTTTCTATGAGCAGTATTTCATTTGAAAAAATTATAATCATGGTTCCTATTGTGTATGTAACATCTTGCTGTTGATATTTTGGTTAAAGGCGGTCAAGAATGAACTCAAACGAAGAGAATCTGAGTGGAGTTCTGTATAATGGGAATTGCTTGAGCCTGCAGTTAGTATTCGGACATTGAGGGCTCGAATGGTAAGATGGAGTTTTAATCTTTAAGATCCATGCAATGATCTGTAATTAGTTTCCTGCCTGTTGCCTCATGGCTAACAAGGGTATTGCAACTGCTGACATTATATAAGACTTAAATTTTTTTTTAGTTATACAAAATGTGAAGCTTATCTACTTGTTATACTATGAGAATTAGGGATTTGGGTTCCAATGCATGCTAGCACATAGTGGCTGTACTGTACTAATCCAGTAAAATACCAATACCAAATGTCCCTTGGTAACAATCTATGCCGAAAACGTACTATATCACCTCATTTTTGTTATGCCAATACCAAGATACATACCATGGATCAGTACGGTGCCTTAATGCATTGTTCCATGCTATATTTGTAGGTAACAATGTAGGTATGGTACCGATACTTCAACCTTGATAGGAATCTCTTCAGCTATTAGTATCTTGATTTCTAGCAATCGATATGACATCAAATGACCTTAACAAAATATCTTGTATACCTTATATAGAATGTAGTTCCTGAACCCATTAATAGAGTGGATGCTTAGATCTTTGATACTCTCGGTTGAGCCTGTTCAGAAGGTGCCATTAAGAAAATCTTCCGGTCATTCTTAAAAATTTCTGTCTATCTTAGAAAAAATGATTATAATATTGGATATATGGTTGACTCAGTAATATATCATGATGCTATAACCTATCCTCAGTCTGATTTATGAAAAGAAGAGATACAGTCTATGGCTAATAATAAAGTACGGGAGCTTGTTGAGTCTTTTGAGAATTATAAACTTATTGGTGCAAGTGGGTATACAACACTAAAAAAGATTCTAAGGAGACAATTAAGTATTTTAAGGCTAGGTTGATTGCTAAAGGATTTACATGGAGAGAAGAAATTGATTATACTAAACTTTCTCTCTGGTATCCTCAAAAGATTTTTTCAACATCATCATATCTTTAGTGGCTTATTAGGACTTGGAGCTTCATTAGATGGACATTAAAACTGCTTTTTTGAATGATAATCTCAATGAGAAAGTGTATATGAAATAGCTTGAGGTTTTCAAAAAAGTAGAAGAGAATATTTAGTATATAGATTGAAGAAGTCCAACTATGACTTGAAACAAGCATCTTGACAATGGTACTTAAAATTTGATAAGATGGTAACCTCTCTTGGCTTTCAAAAAAATAAGGTTGATTAGTGCATCTATCTCAAAATCAATGAAAGCAAGTTTATCTTTCTTATTTTATATGCTCATGATATCTTACTTGCCAGTAGTTATTATAGTTTGCTCAGTGAGACTAAATAAATATTATCTAGAACTTTTGATATGAAAGATCTTAGGGAGATAATTTTTATCCTAGATATTAAAATTTACGAAAAAAGATCACATCATCTGTTGGATTTATCATAGAAGACTTACATTAACAGGATTCTTGAAAGATTTAATATGCAAATTGCAAACTACGTGATACGCCTGTTGCCAAGGATAACAAGTTCAGTGAAGATCAGTGTCCAAAGAATAAGCTTGAAAAAAGATTAGATGAAAAATGTCCCTTATGCTAGTGCTATAGGGAGTCTGATGTATGCTCAGATTTGCACTAGACCTGACATTATCTTCATAATAAAAGTTTTTGATAGGTATCTATCAAATCTAGATCTTGTCTTCATAGTAAAAGTTCTTGATAGGTTTTCATTAAATCTAGATTTTTAACATTGGATTACTGCAAAGAGAGTAATAAAATACTTATAGAAAACCAAGGACCGTATGCTTATGTATAAGAGAGTTGATAATATGAAGTTGGTGGAAAATTCAGATTCAGATCTTGCTAGATGCCCCTAACGATTTTAAATCAACCTCATGATATATTTTTATGTTAGCTGGGAATGTAGTATCCTAAAGAAGTGTTAAACAGATCCTAACTACTTCTTTCACTATGCAAGCTAAATTTATTGCCTACTATGGGGCTACTACTCAAGCTATTTAATTGAGAATTCTTATTGTAAGACTTTAGATTATTGATTCTGTCTTTATACCATTAACAATCTATTGTGATAATAGTATTGTTATGTTCTTCACAAAAAATAATAAATCTTTCGATAGATCTAAATATTTAGAGTTGAAGCACCTGACAGTCAGAGATCTTATGAATAAAGAGGACATAACTATTGAGTGCATAGATATAAAGTTAATGTTGGTTGATCTTCTGACTAAAGATTTGAAGTCCATATGCTTTATAAGACTTATTGAAAATATAAGCATATTGAGTTCTTTTAATATACTTGGTTAGTGGGAGTGAATTTATATTTATGTTTTATTGATGTTTTATTGTTATGAACTTTTTTATCTCATGCACTTTTGATATATATTGTTGGTATGATAAATTGATGAAATATTTATTTTAATTTTTTTGATTATGTGTACATATTTATTTTAGAATACTTGAAGATATCTCTCATTTATGTACCTATTTTATGAAATATGAGATCACGTGTCGAGTCTCAGATATGTTGTATATTTTAATTATTGACAACATATTGAGTATATAAGGTAGAATGACTTGTTATTGAAGCCATTAGAATTTTTCTTGCTCATTTTGTACCCAAGCATATTGAAAAAAAATTGAAGGACTAACAATGAAAATAGCATGTATTTATATTACTTTTGAATGCTATTTTCTTGCTATACCTCTACACCAAGACTCATGTCGATAGTGTTAGTTATATTTGTAACCATGGATAAGTCTTATGTCAAATGAGGGATGTAATGACTCGTTTATTTTAGCATGATTGATATTATTGGATTGGATCAATTCTGAGGTACTGTCTATAGATCATAAATTTTTTAAAAATCATGGCTACATACTGTATTTTCTATTATTCAACCTTAGAATTATTTTTAAAAATAAAATATTTTTAAAATTATAAAATCATAATTAATGTTGTCCAAGTAAAAAAATGTAAGAATTTTTCTAATTATGAGCTATCATTAATTAATTATTTTATTTTATTAAAATTGACTAATTATATGATCTGGATTAATAGACATGTATGTAAGTCCAATATTATCAGTGATCCTTTTGTTTTGGATTAGATGCACCTTATATTGAGTTGGTATGGTTGGAGTAGCACAGTATAGGCTTTGATCCAACTTGAGCCCATGATAAATGGGTCTGTTAGAATTTTTATTTTAAAATGGCTAAGTTCTCTCTCTACTTTCTATAAATACCATGAGACTAGCTCTCAGACTTGTCCTATCGAATAGCTGCCTATTAAGAGGAAGCTGGTAGAGAAGGATTTAGCTTTCGGTGTTCGTCTAAGTATCTACTGATCGATTGTTCTTAAAAAATCAATAGCGAATATAGGTATGCATTTATATTTTTTTATGTTCTAATCTTCTGCATAGATTCTTGAAAAAATCTTTTACATGACAATCTTCACCTTTTTCTGAGTTCAAATCTCACATGATCTTATTTTAAAGGTTATCTAATAGCCTATCTTTTTTCTTACTTGATTTTAATTAGGGATGAAAGTGATATGAATATTATCTGTCTGAATCTATTTTCGTATCTGAATCAATCTAGATATGAACAAAAATTTAAGGATTCAACTAATATCTGTATCCATATTCATATCCATTAAAGAAAAATTGATATGGATATGGATGACAGCTATCCGATATGTATCCAAATATTCAAAACTACATGTAATCCTATATAATTTTATATAGTACTCATTAATTTTTTTAAAAAATATACAACTATATAAATAAGTTATTAACTTAATTTATTATCTATTTAGTAATATCTTTAATTTTATAATTATAAAATTTAATTACTCTAGGTAATATTTATAATTATTTTTATACTTTTAGCATCCAAATTAGAGAGAGAGAGAGAAGCAAGAGGAAACTAGAATCTCTTATTACCAACTTTTTTTTTATGTGAAATTTTTTTTTGATGTGACACCTATACCAACTTTAAAAGTTGGTATTATTGTTTACCAAAAAAAAAAAAAGTCGGTATTATTACCTTGTGATTTATTGATAACACTTTATATGTCAAATTATAAGCCTGTGGCAAAAAGAAGCTAACGAGATATTCTATGACAACTCGCTCTTATAAAAATCTAGTCTTTAATTGAAGGATATATATAGAGATTCATTGTGAGTTCATCCGGAAACTCGTACACAAAGTAGAAATGAATTTAATGCACGCTTGGTGTCATCAATTCTGAATTAAAAAAATATATATAAAAAATACTTTAAAATTATATGAGATTATTTTATCTTTCCTTTTGTATGAATTTTGATAGTGTTCAAATCCAACATTTGAATTGGATAAGCGATGACTGACTGCACACTTTTTGAAGTAAATTCTAAAAAATATGCAAGATCTATAAAATTTATTATAATTCTAATATTTTATAAATATTATTAATTTTAACTCATAATAAATATTTTATATTAATAAATATTAAATATTATATAATTTGGTACTGCTGAGAATTATCGACTTCAGAATTGGAGGAATGGCTCCATGCAGACAAGCTTGAGAACCTACAAAACAAAGTCTGGACTGAAAGATTTTATCTCTGGTGAGGATCCTCCGATGTTCAAGTCAGAAATAAGCAGGAGCTAATTTCTTTTGAGAGGTATTTTTTTTGCTTATCTGGGTCCTTGGGATTTGTGATATTTATGGAGAAATTTTACACAATGGTTATGTCATTCTGCTGATTTCGGATTACTAATCCCATCGTGGCGGAATTTCTAAAAACCTTTCGAATGGAATAACGGTTGCTGGTGTGATTAGGATTTTCAATTTATCGCTGATGGTTTTGAGCAAGTGACAACCTATTTACGACTTGATTATAGTTATACTGCGGTCAATCCATGGGAAACTTTCTTTATTCGAGATGATTTAAAAATGATAGGTGCCAGCTGGGGTGTTTCCATAAATATTGGATTAGGTCGGCCCTCTGGTATTAGTCATCTGTTCAGAGAATATTATAGTAATATCCTAATCCATAAGTGATCGTTAGGATAGGTTGAGATGAGGTGCCTCTGGGGTATATTAGTCGATCTAAGATATTTTATTACCACCGTAACACTATCCTCCTAGTGCTGAGTCTGAGGATCAGGCAAAAGAACTAATCATAAATAGCACCTCGGATCGGATGAGTTACTTTTCCATTTGTAGTTGCATACCAACATTTGATCATTGCTGTTGCTATTTCTTGAAGCGAGGGTAGTTACGATTGAAAGACCCATTCCATTCGCCGATAGGAAAAGATAAATTTAATAATAAGTATCTGCTTGTCTTCTCCTCTCTTACTATAAAGCATGTGGAGAGGATAAGGAGAGAACGAAAAGTATTTTTTAAAACATAAAACTTTTATTTTTCGCATCCCTTCTTTTGAAGCTGTCTTGTTAGGCTTTTTGCTTTGAATGGATTCTCAAATGGCTGCGACATTGAAGAGGCTATCGGCTCAAAGGTTGCGAGCCAAGATTTCGTCCATTCAACCCCAGACTTCCAAGAGTTCCTCTGCTGAAATCCCGGAGGCTCCTTTAACATCTCCCCCTCCTATCCTAGATGATGTGAAAGGGGATAGGCCCTTGTCAAGGAGTAATTTACAAAACTCGGTGGGCAATGTTATGGTCGAGCTAGTGGATTCAATGGAGGGAGATGCGGAGGCAGTGACAGAGGCGACAGTGAGAACTTCCATAGAGGTCATCCCCATTTTCTTTCCGGCGCGCGTTGTCTCAGAGACGGAAGCAAATTTTTTCAAGGAGTCGGAATGAGGAGCCATTAAGACTTCTGGCTCCTTCAACTCGATCAATGCGGTTGGTGCTGTCGAACCATAGAGGACAGAGATTCCTAGCTCAGGTATTTTTCCGATGAGGATCCAGGAGGAGGCACCCTAAGCGTCGTCAATTTCTTCCTCTTTTCCTACTACAAATAATTTGGGGGTTGCCGCCGATTTTTTAAGGAGGCATCTCCCTCCTGTAGATAGACTCATTTTAGAAGACGAAGATGTCCAACATCAGGTATCTGGGGCCTTCAACTCTTTGGCTTCACTCAGTCATTATCTGACGAGTTTCACCAGGGCCGCTTCCAGATTTTCACCTTTGGAACTTGTGGAAGCGAAGAACGAGCTCAAAAAGCTCAAATATTGTCTTGAGCAGGAGAAATCTGCTAATGCTGATCTGATTAAGAAGATTGACTACTCTGAGAAAGTCCTTTTCGAAGCTCAGAAAGTAATCGATCGAAAGAATGACGAGTTGAGTAGAGCCTGCCGTAGGATTGAGGTCCTTGAAAAGTAGAGGTCAGAAGCTGACCGAGCATATCGTCGAGTCCATGATGCCATCAGACGCCTGAAGAAGACCTTGGCTAAAAGGGGTGGATCTTCGTCTGAGACCGCACTTCTCCCAGATTTTGATGATCGATCGATGATGAGACCCAGGACTTCGAGCGGGGCTCATCATGTAGAGGAAGCTCACGAAAGTCCCAAGTTTCCTCCTCCATGGGAGGACCTACAGCTCAAAGGTCTTCAACTAAACCCTAGATATCAAATAATTCACTTGAAAGGTTAAGAAAAGCTGGGACAAACTCTATTATTAAGGCTTGTAAGATGGGCTTTTATGCAGGCTTAAATGAGTTAAAGGAATAGTTTTGCCTCATCTTCCTGATGGAGCTACTAAGTCCTTACATACGAATCGGTCGAATGTTAACCTGCAATCTGTGATTCATGTTTGCATTAGCGAATTCTTAAATGTGTCTGAGCTTGCTATCAAAGGAGATAAGGCAGATTTCAATGCATAGAGAACTCAATCTGAGGCCAGGAGGAGGATCTTTCCAAGATGAATTATCGAGGAGCTCTTGACGACGTCCTCGTGCACATACACCTTTCTTCTTATTTTTTTTGGTACCGAAACTTTGTATGAAGGCTTTATATATAAAAAAAATACTTTTTTGCTGAAGCGGTTCCTTTCTTATCATTTTCTTATGTTTTTGAGATGTTCTGGGTTATCGAACCTATTTTTCTTCTTAACTGGTTATCTTCTTGTCCTTGGCCTATCCATCCAGTGATTCATGGGAAGCTAGGAGGGATGGAATTTAAACTGCCATTCGCATGCCGATTACTATGGCACATCTTCACACGCTACCTTATGAGTGAAGCAGGACATGATTTTGGCTCTCTGTACTGATTTATCGTATTGATGATAAAGATTGCATCAAATCGTCAGCCATCACGTGTCCACGCTGCATCAATCTCCACCGCATGTATTTAATATTCTAAGAAGACAAATCACTCGGATCTCTGCCAGTTCTATATAAGATCCAGATGGAATAAGGGTTGAACCTTGTCATCTTCTTCTTGCTGTGGATTTTTATCTATTTTTCTTTCTCTTGCAAAAATGACCCAATCTAGAGATTTCGAGTTTGCCCCTTTGGCCTTTTGATCGGAGGTAACGGAGGATGACCTGATACTGATTCATGATCAGTTCAACTTTCCTCCGAAGTTTCAACTCGAAGTTTTTAAATCGGAGCGAGTCTGCAGTCCTCCTCCTGGTTGGATCGGAGTGTACGAGGAGTGTTTCTGGGTTGGATTGAGATTTTCTCTTCATCTCTTTTTTATCACTCTTTTTTGCTTTCTGGAGATGTCGCTTTGTTCAGTGGTGCCAAACTCGTAGTGCCATATTTGCAGATACACTGTGACATGCCTTCTGGCCGGGGTGGAGCCGACTGTAATGCTCTTTCATTATTATTTCATGGTGAAGAGGCATCTTGGGGTTCGCGACTGGGGGTATGTGATCCCCAGATTGAGAAAAAGCATCCCTCCACTAATTCGGGGTGCTTCTTCCGCCGTTCATTGATGGAAGATCCGATTTTTATTTATTTTTTGAACTTCAAAAGAAGATTGGAATTTTGAAAGATCATCGTAAAAGAAAGATTTGTACAGTTGGTGAGAGGTCTGCCTATATTCGGATTGAACCTCTTCCGACGCAACGATCTCCTGTAGTCGGGGAGCCTGGTCTTCTTAGTGTTGAGAACTTTCAGATCGTCCAGGTTCCGCATGACTCAGAGCCTCCAGTTCCAAAGGAAGGCCATGAGGCTTCCATTGAATATTTCTTTAGCAAGGCCATTTTAGACTTACCAGCTCCTGATGTTCCCGAGCTTTTTCCAGAGGAGAAATTATTCAGGAGAAAGGGAGCTAGTGAGCCCGCAACACCCAGAGTACTTTCTGCCAGGAATGCCGATGCTTCAAAAACTCGTGCGGTGGCAAAATTGAAGGCTCCACTGGATGAGCTGAGAATTCCTAAGAAGGCCAGTATTTTTGGAACTACATCGGTCGAAGTCTACTATGATAGTTTGGCTTTACATGATTATAAGCTGGCCTATGAAGCATTCTCTAATTTTCTTTTTCTGGCTAACACTTTCGAGATACTGGTTGATCCTCCAAAAATGAGGAGAAAAAAAGCTTTGAACTGCTTTGTCCGGATAAGCCGAGGTCATAGATTGTTGTTTTTTTTATTTATATTTCCTTGCTTTAGAACTTGTCCCTACGAACCTCATGCAAAGTATCAATATGATATGCAATGTTAGACATATTCTTTGGTGCCATGTAAGTACGAGTACTATGTAAAACTCATCTACTTGTTATACTATGAGAATTAAGGATTTGGGTTCCAACGCATGCTAGCACATAGTGGCTGTACTGTACTAATCCAGTAAGGTACCAATACCAAATGTCCCTTGGTAACAATTCATGCTGAAAACATACTATATCGACTCATTTTTGTTGTGCCAATACCAAGATACATACCATATATCAGTATGGCACCTTAATGCATTGTTCCATGCTATATTTGTAGGTAACAATGTAGGTATGGTACTGATACTTCAACCTTGATGGGAATCTCTTAAGCTGTTAGTATCTTGATTTCTAACAATCGATATGACATCAAATGACCTTGACAAAATGTCTTGTATACCTTATATAGAATTTAGTTCCTGAACCCATTAATAGAGTGGATGTTTAGATCTTTGATACTCTCGGTTGAGCTTGTTCAGAAGGTGCCATTAAGAAAATCTATCAGCCATTCCTAATGATTTCTTTGTCTATTTTAGAGAAAGTGATTATAATATTGGACTTGTGGTTGACCCAGTAATATATCATGATGCTACAACCTATCCTCGATCTGATTTGTGAAAAGAAGAGATACATTCTATTGCTACTAATAAAGTATGGGAGCTTGTTGATTCTTTTGAGAATTATAAACTTATTGGGTGCAAGTGGGTATACAAGACTAAGAAAGATTCTAAAGAGAGAATTAAGCATTTTAAGGCTAGATTGGTTGCTAAAGTATTTACACAAAGAAGAAATTAACTTCAGCATTATCATGTCTTTAGTAGCTCATTGTAATTTAGAGCTTCATTAAATAAATATTAAAACTACTTTTCTAAATAATAATCTCAGTGAGGAAGTGTATATAAAATAGCTTGAGGGTTTTTAGAAAAATGGGAGAGAATATTTAATCTATAAATTGAAAAAATCTATCTATGGCTTGAAACAAGCATCTCGATAATGGTACTTCAAATTTGATGAGGTGATAATCTTTCTTAGCTTTGAGAAAAATAAAGTTGATCAGTGCATCTACCTCAAAATTAGTAGAAGTAACTTTATCTTTCTTATTTTATATGTTGATGATTTCTTGTTTGCTAGTAGTAATTATTGTTTACTCAATAAAACTAAACAAATGTTGTCTAGAACTTTTGATATGAAAGATCTTGAATAGGATTGAGGTCCTTGAAAAGCAGAGCTGATCGAGAATGTCGTCGAGCCCATGATGCCATCAGACGTGCCTGAAAAGGACCTTGGCTGAAAGGGGTGGATCTTCGTCTGAGATCGTACTTCTCTGAGATTTCAATGATCGACCGACGAAGAGACCCAGGAATTCAAGCGGGGGTCATCACGTAAAGGAAGCTTCACGAAAGTCCCAAATTTCCTCCTCCATAGGAGGACCTTTAGCTCAAAGGTCTCCAACTAAATCCCAGATATCAAATAATTCACTTGAAAGGTTAAGAAAAGTTGGGACAAACTCTGTTATTAAGGCTTGTAAGATGGGCTTTTATACAGGCTTTAACGAGTGCAAAGAAATAGTTTTGCCTCATCTTTCTGATAGAGCTACTGAGTCCTTGCATACAGACTGGTCAGATGTTAACCTGCAATCTGTGATTCATGTTTGCATTAGTGAATTCTTAAATGTGTCTAATCTTGCAATCAAAGGAGATAAGCTAGATTTCGTTGCGTAGAGAACTCAATCTGAGGCCAGGAGGAGGATCATTTTGAGGTGAATTATCGAGGAGCTCCTAACGACATCCTCGTACACATACGCCTTTCTTCTTCTTATTTTTTTTGGTATTGAAACTTTGTATGAAGGCTTTATATATGAAGAAAATACTTTTTTGTCGAAGCGGTTACTTTCTTATCATTTTCATGTGTTTTTGAGCTGTTCTGGATTGTTGAACCCATTTTTCTGCTTAACTGGTTATCTCCTTATTCTTGGCCTATCCATCTAGTGATTCATGGGAAGTCAGGAGGGATGAAATTTAAACTGTCATTCGCATGCTGATTACTGCGGCACATCTTCACACGCTGCCTCATGAGTGGAGCAGGGCATGATTTTGGCTCTCCATACTGATTTATCATATCGATGATAAAAATCGCATCTAATCGCCAGCGATCACGTGTCCACGCTGCATCAATCTCCACCGCATGCATTTAATATTCCGAGAAGACAAATCACTCGAATCTCTGCTAATTTTATATAAGACCCAGATGGAATAAAGGTTGAACCTTATCATCTTCTTCTTGCTATGGATTTTTGTCTATTTTTCTTTCTCTTGCAAAAATGATCCAATCTGGAGATTTTGAGTTCACCCCTTTGGCCTTTTGATCGGAGGTAATGGAGGACGACCTGATACTGATTCATGATCAGTTCAACTTTCATCCGAAGTTTCAACTTGAAGTTTTCAAACCGAAGGAGCGGATCTGCAGCCCTCCTTCTAGTTGGATCGGAGTATACGAGGAGTGTTTCTGGGCCAGGTTGAGGTTTCCTCTTCATCCCTTTTTTATTTTCTGGAGATGTTGCTTTGTTCAGTGGTGCCAAACTCGTAGCGCCATATTTACGGCTACACTATGATGTGCCTTCTAGCCGGGGTGGAGCCGATTGTAATGCTCTTCCATTATTATTTCATGGTGAAGAGGCATCCAGGGTTCGCGGCTGGGGGTACGTGATCTCTAGATTGAGAAAAAGCGTTCCTACACTGATTCGGGGTGCTTCTTTCGCCATTCATGCATGGAAGATCCGATTTTTATTTATTTTCCGAACCTCGGGAGAAGATTGAAATTTCGAAAGATCATCGTAAAGAAAGATTCGTATAGTTGGTGAGAGATTTGCCTATATTCGAATTGAACCTCTCCTGGCGCAACGATCTCCTGTAGTCGGGTGCCTGGTCTTCTAAGTGTTGAGAACTTCCAGATCGTCTAGGTTCTGCATGACTCAAAGCCTCCAATTTCATAGGAAGGCCATGAGGCTTTCATTGAATGTTTATTTAGCGAGGCCATTTTAGGCTTATCGGCTCCTGATGTCCCTGAGCCTTTTCTAGAGGATAAATTATTCAAGAGAAAGGGATCCAGTGAGCCCACAACACTCAGAGTACTTTCTGCTAGGGATGTCGATGCTTCAAAAACTCGTGCGATGGCAAAATTGAAGGCTCCATTGGATGAGTCGAGAATTTCTGAGGAGGCCAATATTTCTAGGACTACACCGATCGAAGTCTACTATGATGGTTCAGCTTTACATGATTATAAGCTGGCCTGTGAAGCATTCTCTAATTTTTTTTTCTAGTTGGTGCATTCGATATACTGGTTGATCCTCCAAAAATGAGGAGAAAAGCTCTGAATTGCTTTGTCCGGATAAGTCGAGGTCATAGATTGTTGTTGAAGAAAAATCCTGATTTCTCGGTCCAGGTTCGTTCAGATCTGATCAGATCAAGAGATATATTTCAAAATTTTTTCTCTTTGATCTGTATCAGATCTGGAATGTTTCAGATCTAATTCTTATTATTTTAATAAATAAAATAAAATAAGAATAAATTAAATCAAATTTAATTTACCTGATTTGGGTAATCCAATTACCCGTTGATGATCCTATATGCAGCGGAAGGTTCTGGATCTAGCCACGCAAGCGCCTGGCCTCTACCGGTATCCACTCGGGCTGGATCTGGAGATCCTCTTCTTCTCTATCATGTCTCCAAAAATCAGATCTGGATCTGATCTGGAGGATCTTCAAAACTCCTTTTGAAGATCAGCAGTCGTCCTTTGCAGCAGTGCAGCCTTCTTGCTTTTGATCGCCTTTCTTTGATCTGGATCGCACCAACCAAGCTCCAAAACTATTTTGGATGTGGAGAGGAGAGGGAGAAGAAGCTTTGGCATGGAGGAAGAGGAGAGAGGCAGCCTTTGGGCATATGGAAACTCTTGATCTCAATCATCTCATTAATTTGAGTTGGGCACAGGGTCTTATTTATAGACTAACTGTGATCCAACTCCTCTTCTTCCCAACCAATCACAACCCTTTGTGAAATCAGATCTAAATCTGATTGGTGGGAATAGAGTCCCCTGGATTCCTCCTTAGAGGGTGCCTAAGACCAGTCAAAGTTGGTTCTTAGAAGAACTCTAATTGGAATCCAAAAAGGAGGATGGAGTCCTTGTCCAACAAGGACTCCTAGGCGCCTCCAACTTGGGCACACGCCTAGGGTGGCGTGCGCCCTCCTCCTTGCCAGGTTCTGGCAGGGGGACAGGCCCCCACCAGCTCTCCAATAGGTGCATGACATGTGGTCAAAAGTCAAAGTGTCAATGGTCAACGTTTGACCAGTCAAAGGTAGACTTTTGACCAAAGTCAAAGAACAAGAAATGGCAGGTGACCAAAAATGGCAGGTAATGTCTTACAAAATAAGACAACCTTTTCTGACTTGGACAACCTCCAGTCAGACCATATGAAGGCCTCTGATTGAGCACAAACTCCTTTGGCTCAGACAGGACAACTTATTTATGATAGCAAAAGAAGAACGTTAGGTTCAATCGAGTGCTAGCACGATTTCCTTGAACCTAATTGAATCTCATTCAGATCAATTGAACTAGATCAGTTCAATTGATGATCACCAGATTCAAACCCTTGTTTGTGTGACCCAGTTAGGTTCAGTTCTGTATGGTAATGGGATATGTCATGATCTCTATCATCGACATCATCGAAACTCCTTTCGATGGATCAGAACTCTTCTGATTCGAACAGCTAGAATGATCGATCATCTAAATCATTCTAATTGCTCCCAAAATCCACCAGTGACACCTAGCAGTATATGGTGGCAACCCATCAGAGCTGAATGCGAACCTCTTGGTGCAGCTACCTGTGTGATTCAGTCCTTCTATCTTGAGCCCCGATCAGATTAGGGTTAAGGTAAACTCGTCAAACCCTAGTCTCTGTCATATGATGTAATCATTCGATTCGAGTCCAATGTGAAAATCTAAATAGAAACTCTTTCTATTATTTCACTCTACCATGGCCATGGATTTCTGGACTTGATTCTCATGATTATCATAGGGCTGCTCCTCTACCACCGAGGTAGATAGATTCCATCTTGATGCCATCCAGTTCCTACAATGAACATGCTATAGCCAACATACACCTCAGGGTTCCATATGGCTAGGAGACCGAGTAATGGTGTAGTCAAACTATAACACCCTCAAGGTGAACTGCCGATGCACCTCAGGTCAAAGAACCAGACACACTACTGCAGCATCGAGTCAGTCATTGACGAGAAGGTAGACTCCCTAATGACTACTCGAGGTGGTCACGCTCAGTGCCCTCGTTCTCTAACGAGTACCTGTACTCTCGCTCCGGTGTCTCCACACCGTAGACTCAAGACTCATCTACTAAAGAGAAGCGATTGTACACCAACCTTCCGGATCAATCACCATCCTCGTGATGATCCTATGGTCGGGAGCAATTTATGAGTTAATAATGATTATTCATGTCTTAAATTTTCAACTCTTGAAAATATGAATTATCATTACCATTAACTCAAAGGATGTATCACAGACACTAAATACACATATGTGATAGAAAATAACCCATTTTATTGATTTTAGTCAAAATTATAATTTTGCCCCTAGAAGTGTATTACAAGTGTCAGCCAATTCTGGCTCTATGTCTTAGATCTGAAATTCTCAATTTTAGATCTAATTAATATTCCATAAACTTAATTCTTAATTAAGTAGGGTTCATAAACAAAATATGCACAATAAATCCTAGGGTTTCAGGATCTAGGGTTTTGCAGAAAGTAAGTTTTGGGATTTCTGATTAAGGACGAACACGCAGCACCCCTACACATCATAAGAACACCCCATCGAATGGGAAAGAGAGGGCCTTTAAACCCTTCTTCGTTCTTATGACCGGACGGCCAAGAGGAACGCCTTAATCAGGAACATTCAATACTACAAAATAGTTTTAGATCTATATCATATATCTCATATATAAATTAGATCTAATCATGGCATATTTTGCATACATCTCATGTATCAAATCATGCATATTTTTAGATCTAAATTATCTCATAATAATCTAAAAAATTAGATTTAAATTGATCTAATCAAAATAAATTCTAATCTAGATAATTATGTAGAACTATTCTACAACTAGTCTAGACATGCATCAATCATATCTCATATGATATTCAAAAATTAAATAATTTTTATTTACTATTTTTTAGATGTTATTATAACACTTATAATATCAAAAAATAGTAAATAAAAGATCTAAAATATGATTTAATCAGATTAAATCAAAAACATGCAAGACTATTCTATAGAACTATTCTATTCTAGAACTAGTCATGCATATCTTCTAATCTTAGATCCAAATTATTTAATTTTAATTTTTTCTGATTTCAGATCTGATCACATCTCATGTGACATCTAAAATCAATTATTTTTTAATTAAAATAAATTTAAAATTAGATCTAAATAATTTTAGAACCATGGCTCTGATACCAGTTGAAGGAAAATCCTGATTTTCGGTCCAGGTTCGTTCAGATCTGATCAGATCAAGAGATATATTTCAAAAATTTTTTCTTTGATCTATATCAGATCTAGGATGTTTTAGATCTAATTCTTATTATTTTAATAAATAAAATAAAATAAAAGATAAATTAAATCAAATTTAATTTACCTGATTTGGGTAATCCTATTACCCTGTTGATGATCCTGTTATGCAGCGGAAGGTTCTGGATCTAGCCACGCAAGCGCCTGGCCTCTACCGGATATCCACTCAGGCTGGATCTGGAGATCCTCTTCTTCTCTATCACGTCTCCAAAAATTAGATCTGGATCTGATCTGGAGGATCTTCAAAACTCCTTTTGAAGATCAGCAGTCGTCCTTTGCAGCAGTGCAGCCTTCTTGCTTTTGATCGCCTTTCTTTGATCTGGATCGCACCAACCAAGGTCCAAAACTCATTTTGGACGTGGAGAGCAAGGGGAGAAGATGGTTTGGCATGGAGGAAGGAGGGGAGAGGCAGCCTTGGGGCATGGGGAAACTTTGATCTCAATCAATTCATGTAATTGAGTTGGGCACAGGGTCTTATTTATAGACTACTGTGATCCAACTCCTCTTCTTCCCAACCAATCACAACCCTTTGTGAAATCAGATCTAAATCTGATTGGTGGGAATAGAGTCCCCTGGATTCCTCCTTAGAGGGTGCCTAAGACCAGTCAAAGTTGGTTCTTAGAAGAACTCTAATTGGAATCCAAAAAGGAGGATGGAGTCCTTGTCCAACAAGGACTCCTAGGCGCCTCCAACTTGGGCACACGCCTAGGGTGGCGTGCGCCCTCCTCCTTGCCAGGTTCTGGCAGGGGGACAGGCCCCCACCAGCTCTCCAATAGGTGCATGACATGTGGTCAAAAGTCAAAGTGTCAATGGTCAACGTTTGACCAGTCAAAGGTAGACTTTTGACCAAAGTCAAAGAACAAGAAATGGCAGGTGACCAAAAATGGCAGGTAATGTCTTACAAAATAAGACAACCTTTTCTGACTTGGACAACCTCCAGTCAGACCATATGAAGGCCTCTGATTGAGCACAAACTCCTTTGGCTCAGACAGGACAACTTATTTATGATAGCAAAAGAAGAACGTTAGGTTCAATCGAGTGCTAGCACGATTTCCTTGAACCTAATTGAATCTCATTCAGATCAATTGAACTAGATCAGTTCAATTGATGATCACCAGATTCAAACCCTTGTTTGTGTGACCCAGTTAGGTTCAGTTCTGTATGGTAATGGGATATGTCATGATCTCTATCATCGACATCATCGAAACTCCTTTCGATGGATCAGAACTCTTCTGATTCGAACAGCTAGAATGATCGATCATCTAAATCATTCTAATTGCTCCCAAAATCCACCAGTGACACCTAGCAGTATATGGTGGCAACCCATCAGAGCTGAATGCGAACCTCTTGGTGCAGCTACCTGTGTGATTCAGTCCTTCTATCTTGAGCCCCGATCAGATTAGGGTTAAGGTAAACTCGTCAAACCCTAGTCTCTGTCATATGATGTAATCATTCGATTCGAGTCCAATGTGAAAATCTAAATAGAAACTCTTTCTATTATTTCACTCTACCATGGCCATGGATTTCTGGACTTGATTCTCATGATTCATCATAGGGCTGCTCCTCTACCACCGAGGTAGATAGATTCCATCTTGATGCCATCCAGTTCCTACAATGAACATGCTATAGCCAACATACACCTCAGGGTTCCATATGGCTAGGAGACCGAGTAATGGTGTAGTCAAACTATAACACCCTCAAGGTGAACTGCCGATGCACCTCAGGTCAAAGAACCAGACACACTACTGCAGCATCGAGTCAGTCATTGACGAGAAGGTAGACTCCCTAATGACTACTCGAGGTGGTCACGCTCAGTGCCCTCGTTCTCTAACGAGTACCTATACTCTCGCTCCGGTGTCTCCACACCGTAGACTCAAGACTCATCTACTAAAGAGAAGCGATTGTACACCAACCTTCCGGATCAATCACCATCCTCGTGATGATCCTATGGTCGGGAGCAATTTATGAGTTAATAATGATTATTCATGTCTTAAATTTTCAACTCTTGAAAATATGAATTATCATTACCATTAACTCAAAGGATGTATCACAGACACTAAATACACATATGTGATAGAAAATAACCCATTTTATTGATTTTAGTCAAAATTATAATTTTGCCCCTAGAAGTGTATTACAAGTGTCAGCCAATTCTGGCTTCTAGGGCACATATATCTAACTTTTTTTTTTTCTTTAATAGCTCATTTTCTCTCTCAAGTTTGATTTGAAGGAGGCTAGATCCCTCCTCGAGAAATAGTTCCCTCTCTCCGGTGAAAGGGAGAAAGTTTGTGCGAAAACATTGAAGAAATTTATGAAAGAAAATGTTTGCCTAACCAGTATTAATGGGATCTTGGAGGCCGAGATCGCAGAACTGAGGGATCGAGTCATCAAGGCTGAAGCAGTCGAGGAGAAGGCATTGAAGATGGTTGACGATTTTAGGACGTCTGATGAATTCAGGAAGGAGAAGGCTTCTTTTGTACTGGACGCCTTTGACGAAAGAAAACATGCCGTCCGTGAGGAAATAGCTTCAAAATATCCTGAGTTGGATTTAAGCTTCTTGGATATTCTTTCGGACAACTTGTTTTGAATTTTTGTTCTCTTCAGCTCTTCAGGAGTTCTTGTAAAGAAACCTTTTATGAATAAAATTTATCTCTTTTGTTCTTCTTGACTTTCTCATTTTGCTTTATTCTTTCCATTTTACTCCGATCTGAGGAGTTATTTCTTCGGCTCGTGAGTTTTTGTACTTTCTAACCTCAGCTCATGAACCTACGAGCTGATCTTTTCATTTTTCATACATGTGTTTGATGAGACATGCCCATTCTTCCATGCATGTCAATAAATGCGCATAGTTATGGAAGCAACATAACCATGAATTTGACTAAAAATCCAGTACTTAGTTGTGGGGCGACAGATACGTCCACTCTCCGATTTACATGTGGCAAGATTGGACATTCATAATTATGGCAGATCCATTTATTTATAGCGACATCCCATTCATCTGCTCCATCCGTGATATTTTTTATCTTTCAGAAGAATGTCTGCAAATTGGTTCTATCTCCCATAAGGAGATAGAGTTTCTTCATCTCTTGATAGAGGCAATTATCCAACCAAGAAGATGGAAGAGTATTGGTTGATCTTGATCAACTTGGGGGTGTCGATGATAAGGGCTTTATCATCCAAATACTTCCACTCTCGATCTTGAGACCTTTGTCATCCTACTTCGTTGGTAGGGGATGGTCTTTTGCACGATCCTGAGAGCTTTGTCATGATTCTCTGGCTCTGAGAGGGCAAAATTTCATGACTTACTCAAAGGGGTCTGTGGTTATGCCATCCTTGCAGGAAAGTAAGAAGGGGTTGAGCCACCACTCAGGCATCTGAAGTTTAAATCTCATGTCTCAAAGGCTCCCTCAGCCATTATGTTCACAGAAACTATGATTGGGGCACTGAAGGAGTTCTTCAAGGTTATATTAAGAAGCCTTACCTGGGTTGTCTATCAAGCATCGGTATTTGATGGAGGGATTTTTTGTTCTGAGTTTGGGGCAGAGTTAGATTTTAAGCAAACTCTGCCATGGTCTCGTCGGATTCTCCATTGTTGCCATTTTTTGGTGACTTAGGTGGTGGCGTTTGAGGTTGTGCTACCCGCACAGCATGGAGGATGTTTGTCCGAGCAGTTGGAAGAGATTCTGAGGCTGGATCGTATAGTCATGGACTTCAAAAATACCTAACTTCGGCATCGGTGAAAAGTCCATCACCTCAGATCTCGCACTTCCATGCATCTGGATACCCTTTATGGGATCCCAAAGCCTCAAGTCTTTAAAGAAACTTCTTCTGCATATCGACGACCTCAGCTTCATCAAGCTTTTTGATCGTGTCTTCACACCAGAGTTATGCTTTTATAATTCCATCCGAGTTGTTCACTATTGTTCTTTATAAAAGTAATTGGGTCATTGCTCTTGTCAAAGTTTTTTCTTTATGAAATAAAATGCTTTTATTTTCTTCACATCGCACTTTATTTATGTTTTGTCTGTATTGTTAACTATCCCGATCAAAGAGACTTTGAACTCGTGTAGATTTCTTTAACCAAGTAGGTCTGAGATGGTTCCGATCTGAGAAACTCGCTGTTAAATATTTCGAACAAAGAATTTTTATCTAAAGTGGTTCCGATCTGAGAAACTCGCTGTTAAATATCTCGAATAAAAAATTTTATTTGAAGTAGTTTCGATCTAAGGAACTCGCTGTTTAGTATCCCGAACAAAAAAATTTTATCTGAAGCAGTTCCGATATGAGGAACTCGCTGTTATGTATCTTGGACAAAGAGATTTTATCTAAAGTGGTTTCGATCTGAGGAACTCGCTATTAGGTATCCCGAATAAAAAAAATTTTATCCGAAGCAGTTCCAATTTGAGAAACTCGCTGTTAAGTATATTCTGAATAAAAAAATTTTATCCGAAGTGATTCCAATCTGAGAAACTCGCTGTTAAGTATCCCAAACAAAAAAATTTTATTTGAAGTAGTTCCGATCTGAGAAACTCGCTGTTAAATATCCCGAATAAAGAAAATTTTTCTAAAGCGATTCGATCTGAGGAACTCGCTGTTTAGTATCCTAAACAAAAAAAAATTTATCTGACTTTCTTTTCCAGTCCGACAGCTATACAAATATTTGTCTGACAAAGAAAGTAGTTGAACTTGAAAAGCTACTCATTTTTTTCATTTTATTGGTTGTACATCCAGAGATTAGCTAAATTTCATGGCCTGGAAAGGAGGGTCCCATTGAGTTGTTTAGTCGATAAGTCTCTGGTCGCACAACTTCATCGACCTGATAGGATCCTTTCTAGTTGGGTGAAAGCTTTCCTTGCTCAGTTGGCTTGGATACTTTTGCTCTCCGAAGAACTAGATCACTGGCTCGAAATTCTTTTGCCTTGACTTGGAAATTATAATATCTAATAATCTTCTCCCGATATGCGGCCATCCTCAATGCTGCTCGTTCTCTGGTTTCTTCGATCAGATCAAGATTGGCTCTGAGCCAAATTGGATTAGTATCCTCATCATATTCTTCAACTCTGATGGAGGAGAGCCCAAATTCTACAGGTATGACGGTCTCAGTGCCAAATGTCAAGTTGAAGGATGTTTCGTTTGTCGGAAGCCTTTGAGTGGTTCGATAGGCCCACAGAACGTGGTAGAGTTCTTCTGCCCATGACCCCCCAGTTCGATCTAATCTAGCTTTGAGACCTTGAAGGAGGATTCTGTTGGTCACTTTCACTTCTCCGTTCGCTTATGGGTGGCTTACTGAAGTGAAGTGCTGCTCCATCCCATGATCTTCATAGAAGTCTTTTAGCCGAGAATCACTGAACTATCTCCCATTGTCTGAAATCAATATTTTCGAAAGTCCATAGCAGCAAATGATTGATTTTCAAATAAAATCTTGGACCTTCATATCTATGATCTGAGCTAAGGGCTCGGCTTCTACCCACTTGGTAAAGTAGTCAATAGCCACAAGTAGAAATTTTCGCTGGCCAGAAGCTCGAGGAAACAGGCCTAAAATGTCCAATCCCTATTAGGCGAAAGGCCAGGAGGATTCAATGGGAGTCAGGAGAGATGTGGGCTGATGCTAAATCCAGTCATTGCATTGATATTGTTTATATCTCCGAACAAAATTCTGAGCATCCTGTTGCATAATGGGCCAGTAATATTCTTATCGAAGGATTTTGTAAGATAAGGATCGACCCTCCAGATAGTTTCTGTAGATCTCTTCATGAACCTCCTGCATAGCATAATCAACCTCTGAAGGGTGCAAACACCTCAGAAGTGGCAAAAAGAAAGATCGCTTGTACAGATCATTGTCGAGCAATATATATCTGACTACTTGATTTTTGACCTTTCGAGCTTCTTTTCGATCTAGCGGTGTTTCTCCTATCTTCAAGTATTTCATGATCGGATCCATCCAGCTGGGCTCTTCATTGATTTGCTGAATTGTGTGGGGCTCTTCTAAACTCAAAGTTTTCAGAACTTTGAAGTAGGTTTCTCTCCTTAGATCGGCGGGCAGCAAAGATGCGAGCTTTGATAAAGCATCCATCTTAATGTTTTGCGTTCGAGAGACCTGTTGAACGTCAAAATATTTAAAGCATGAGGCTAAATCTTTGACCTTTTGGAGGTATTTTCTCATATTTTTTTTCTCGAGCTTCATATTCTTTCTTTATTTGCCCCATCATAAGCTGGGAATCATCATACACTTTTAGGCATTGGGCTCCAGTTTGTTAAGCAATTCTCAATCCAACGATCAGGACTCCATATTCCACCTCATTATTGATAGCTTAAAATTCGAAGCGGATTGCGTATGCTGCCACATCCCCATCTAAACTGGAAAGGATAATTCCAGCTCCTGATCTTGTTGAGTTCGAGGAGCCGTCAATGTGCAAGACCCATGTTTCCCCCCGATCTCCTCGATTTGGCTTCGGATCTTCATTGCTTTGTGAGCTTGCAGGATCTTCATATCTAGTCGTCGGGTTTTCTTCTAGGGGCTTCTCACTCGATATTGTACATTCGAGGATAAAATCGACCAAAATTTGGGCCTTAATGGATAGCCTCGGTCGGTAGTGAATATCGAACTTTGAGAGCTCCAAAGCCCACTTTGCTATCCGTCAGAAAGAATTTAGCTAATGCAGTACCAACTTCAAAGGCTGGTCCGTGAGCACTATCACGGTATGAGCTTGAATGTATGGTCAGAGTTTTCTTGCAGCAATAATCAGCATGATTGCCGTGGATGATACAGCAAGATAGAGGTAAAGCTGCGTGGATGATACAGCAAGATAGAAGTAAAGCTGCTCACCCAGCAATGATTTGGTGAGTAGAGGCGAAAAACTGAGATATCTTTTCAGCTCCTCGAAGGCCTCCTAGCACTCTGGAGTCCATTAAAAATCCATCGATCGCTCTTTTAGAGTCTTCAGGGGTGACATTTCCAGGATCGCCTTAATCTTCTCTGGATTCACTTAGATTCCTTAGAAAATCATGAAACCAAGAAACTTGCCAACAGTGACTCCACAAGCACACTTCATAGGATTCAATTTTATTTGGTATCATCAAAGTGTGTCGAATGTTTCACGAAAATCATGCACGTGATCAGATATCGACTGGCTTTTCATCGGCATATCATCGACATAAGCCTTCATGTTCTTGTCAATCTGATCTTTGAAAATCTTATTGACCAATCTTTGATATATGGCTCCTACATTTTTGAGTCCGAAAGGCATCACTCTATAACAGTAGAGCCCACGGTCAATAATAAAGACTATTTTCTCCTCATCTTTCGGGGCCATCCAGATTTGGTTGTAACTATTGTTCCTATGGCTGCCCGGAGCCATAGCCGTAGATCCAATCTCTTATATGAACTTGGATGTTAATCCAGCAAATTGAAGAAGATCTAAGAAAGATGAAAAAAGCTAGAGTTTTGGCATTGGAATCAGAAAGAATTGAGAAGAGAGTTAGGGAGAAAAGCTCAATTATATTCCAATCTTCTTGTAAAAATTATAATATCCTGATTTATATATCCTAAAGTTTCCATATGAATCCTAATAAATCCCCGCTCAAAAACTCTCCTAGGCTAACCCAATACATGAAAGCACTCACCGAGCCAATGTACACCTATGTCTTACATGCTCTCATCCCCTGGATCTAAACCCGACTTATACATTAGTTAGCCTCCTTAAGACCTCTTAAACCAAGCCTTAAGATCCCTAGGATCAACCCAGACCTCAGCCCAAAATAGACCCTCGCGTAACTCTGCCCGCACACTGAGCCGACTAAGTTCCACTAGGTCGGCTCAGTTAAAAACTGAGCCGGTCCAGTCAAGTCCCATGCCAGCAGTTCCGAACGCGCAGCTCTCTATTTTACCTATGCTCTGAAACTTAGCCGACCTAATTTTGGATTGAGCCAGCTAATCTGTAGAAATTTTTTTTTTCTGCAACTTTCAAGCTCTGGCTTTGATTTCTTGCTCCACTTTGTGTCTCAGATCTCCGAAGTACCAACCAAGCCTCTTGAGGCCCACAATACTTGAACCTCAAGCCCATGGAGAGCTATATGCCACATCCATCCTAGGACAACTCCCGTCCTAGCCCTAAGACCACACCTATCCTAACCTTCTTAGAGCCCTCACCCTGGCTCCGTCCGAGGCCTCCCAAGGCTTGGAAGCACCATACCACCTACAATCTCTACCTTGGTGCATCCAAGCCTTGGCACACCTAGCAACATTCTCCTACATGATTCTGCTGTCCCTGCATATCCTGATAGCTCCTCGTGCTCACCTTGCCACTGCCATTCTTCTTCAGCTGTCGAACTTTCTTTGAGGCCTTCGGGATGACCGCCTCCACCGCTTAAGTTCTTGGCTTGTTTCTCTGCACCACCTTTGGATTTATAGGTATCCTTCTGCTTGGCAGTTGTATCATTTATCCTGAACTTTTCTGAAGATCATGCAACGTTCCTTTACCGGCACTCGCCGCATATCCTGATGCTTCATTAGATTCTGTCCCCTCAAAGCCATGCTTGTCTTTCTACACAATCCTCTCCACCTGGATCTGTATAGCCCCAGTACTAGTGCTAGGATATAGGTCCTTCCTCTGCATCCCTCTATTCTGAACCCATGTCACAGCTTCCTCCACCCATGAAGCCACCTCTGTCTGGTGCTCCACCTAAAATTGAAGTCCTCACTACTACAAAAATAGCCTATAGCAGCGCTTACTATAGCAGCGATTTTTGAAACCGCTGCCATAGCTCCTACGACAGTAATTTTCGTTAACTGCTGCTATAGATCGGACCTATGGTAGCAATTTTTGTAATCGCTGCTATAGGTTTGACATATAGCAGTGGTTACAAAAAATCACTATCATAGATCGGACCTATAGTAGCGGTTATAAAAAATCATTATCATAAGTCGATCTATAGCAGTGGTTCATTGTAACCACTGCCATAAGTTGGACCTATAGCAGCGGTTAGTAGGAACCACTGCTATAATTTGATTTATGGCAGCGATTAATTGTAACCGCTATCATATATATATATTTTTAAATATTATATAATTTTAAAATTTAATACCCATCTTCACTGTTCATTATCTAAATAATTATCATTAGAGTGTCATTGCAAAAGATTACCTCGATCCGATGGCCCTAGCTTCATCGATCAAAAAAATTTGATTTCAACGACCACGAACGATGATGCGATGATCTGATAGATGGAGACCTCCGATGGATTCAAAAACCTGCAACGATGATCTTGGTGATGTTTGTAGCATACTATCAAAGTTTCACTTCAATCGGATATCGTTATCTTAATCAATTTAGTATAGATTAGTTTCGGCCGTTAAATGATAAATGAGTGATTAAAGGACCAAACGGTGTCCGATTATGAGATAATTTTTTTTATAAATGATCTTAGCTACTAATTTAATTATTTTTTATGATGGTGATTATAAAATTCAACTTGAGAGATGAAAAATGATTTAAAACTATACGTCTTCTGATAACCATTCTGAAATTTCATTGGTTGTCATGCTCATATTTTTGCAATATCTGCTTAACATGAATAATTTATATGAAAATGATTTAAATTTTACTATCATCACCATATAAAATATTTAAAATTATAATAAATATTATTTAACTAAAAAATTATCTCATAATCGGATGTCGTTTAACTTTTTGATCGCTTGTTTCTAATTTAATGGCCGAAATCATTCCATACTAAATTAACCATGATAACGATATCCGATTGATGTAAAACTTTGATGGTATGCTATAAACATCGTCAAAATTATCATTGCAGATTTTTGAATCCATCGAAGATCTTCATCTATCAGATCATCGTATTATTGTTCGTGATCATCAAAATCAAATTTTTCTAATCGATGAAGCTAGGGCCCTCGGATTGAGGCGATCTTTTGCGATGACACTCTAATGATAATTATTTAGATAATGAATGATGAAGATGGGTATTAAATTTTAAAATTATATAATATTTAAAAAAAAATAAGAAAAAAATTATTTTCCACCTATGACAGCGGTTATCAAAAATCATTGCTGTAGATCTACAGCAGTAGTTATAGAACCGCTGCCGTAGATCTATGGAAGAGATTTTGGAACCACTACGTAGATCTATGGCAACGATTTAGGGTAGCCACTACCATAGATTTAGGGCAGCGGTTTGACAATAGCTGCCGTAGGTTAGGTTAAAATTTTTTAAAGTTTTTCTTTTCTTTCGTGCGCACTCGATCTCTCTCGCTCTCTCCCCTCCTCTTCATCGTCGGTGAGGCTCCTTCCCTCCTGACCCTGACCCTCCCCCCCCGACCGACGTCGTCGCTCCTCTTTCCCCCCTGGTCGGCATCGCCCCTCCCCCCCACCCGACTGGCATCGCCCCTCCCCCCCGACCGGCATCGCCCCTCCTTCCCCCTCGGCTGCACCACCCTTCCTTCCCCCTCGACTGGCACCGCCCTTCCTTCCCCCTCCCTCTCCGGCCCTTCCATCCTCGGCCACCCCTCCCCGCCACCCCTCACCCGACCCCCCCACCCCTCCATCCGACCCTCCCTTGGCCCCCAGCGAAACCCCCCTCCGACGAACCCCCATTAGACCCTCCATCGCCCCCCCGCAAAACCCCCTCCGCTGAACCCTCCTCCACCTTCGCTCAGCCCCCCACGAAAAACCCACCCCCTGTCCCCCCATCTGACCTCCCTTTGGTCCCTAGTGAACGCCCCTCCAGCGAACCTCCATTCGACCTTCCCTCGGTCTCCTATGAAACCTCCCTCCGACGAACCCTCATCCACCCTCGATCCTCCGTCGGCCCCTTGTGAAACCCCTCCCCCACACTCTATCCTCCTCCGGCCCTAGTGCGAAACCAAACCCCCCTTCCGGCGAGCCCTCCTCCACCCTCCTTCGGCTCCACAAAATCCCACCCCCTCCACCACCACCACCACCTTTCTACCTCCCTCGACCGAGTGCGAAGCCTCCTTCGACCTCCTCGTCATCATGCCCCCGTCCCCTTGACCCCCTATCCCCGGCCGCCCTGCTCTCTCTCTTTTCTCTTTTTCTCTCTTCTCTATCTCACTATCTTGCTTTTGTTTTGTAGGTTACCTCTAGTGCCATCGTCCTCCTCAGCATCATCGTCGGCGATCCTCGGAGCTTTCGGTGCGATCCGCTCTCTATAGCCATAGGTATATTTTTTTTAATTTTATAGTATTATTTATTAATCATGTATATTTATAATAATTTATAAAATATTTATAATAAATATTATAAATATTTATTTTAAATATTATAATTATCTGCATGTAGTAGTTTTTGGATCGTGCCATATCGATGGCTGTGGACTAGATCTGTCAACGGATTGGATTCGGATTAGAACCTGAATATTTAGATTTGGACCCAATTTTAATTACTGATACCAGATCCGAATTCGAATATCCAACGGGCCTATACCTGAGAGAGGAAGGGAGGGATCTGGCCTCACCGCCATCATTGGGAGGGAGGGGGTCCGACCTCGCCAGCGAGGGAGATCGAGAGAGAAAGAGAGGAAGATCGAGAGATAGAAAAGCTGGGAGGGAGGGGTTCGACCTCGCTACCGTCGCCGGCGAGAGAGATTGAGAGAGGGAGAGAGGGAGTGATCGAGGGGATGGCACACAGTCGAGCCAGCTCGGATACGCAGCCGAGCTGGCTCGGATCGTGATCGAGCCGGTTGGAGGAGGACCCTAGTCGGATGTCTTAGGCACGGAGCCGACTGTCTCAGGCATGGAGTCAGCTCGACTTTCGAGTGAATAGAATTTGATATATCATGATGTTATATTAATTAATGTTTATTAACGTTGCAGGTCACGATGGCACCAAAACGTCATCTAGCTTTCACCCCTGCCCCTCGGCGGGTTACGCACAGTTCAGCATTCGAGGAGCAATCGGAGCATACTCCATCCACCTCGACATCGGCTGCTCAAGGACCTCCACCGTCAGCATCTACTCTACTGGCAGCATCTATTCCACCAGTGGCATAGCCTCTACCATCGCCCATATCTAAGGCACATGCTACTACGCAGGCATCTGAGTGTACGTTTTTATTATATTAGCATAACTTTATTTTTTATATAGTATTTGTATACTTATATATTTGCATAATGTATTTGCATTGTAGGTGCATCATCCAGTCAGACATTTCACGGTCTCATACATATGGCACACGTGTGGAACCACCAGCATCAGGTGATGGTCTTTTATGATGTAGAGGAGAGGTCGGTAAGGGAGACCGCATGGAAGATGCATTTCTTTTTTAGAGTGCTTGTGAGGCGGTCGAACATCATTTTCATAGAGCTCAGAGATTGGCGTTTGATGGATGCTGCCATCAGGGACCGAATATGAGAGGAGATATGGGTAAGTATGCATATCTTAGTTATATTTATGCATTTTATATATTTACACTATATATGTTTGATCAGAATAATTTTGTAACTGATTTTTGATAAATTTGTGCAGAAAAGGTACGACTTTCCCGATCACGAGAGGACTCGAGATGTCCGACTGAAAAAGATTGGAAAGTTATACCAGGGTTACAAGGTGAAGCTCCACAGAGGATGGCTCAAGCACCGATGAGACACTCTGGAGGAGCTTATTCTCTGGATACAGGACTATCCTCCGAGTCAGTGGGAGAGGATGATTAGATACTAGAGGAGCTAAGAGTTCGAGGTAAAATTTCTAACTTTTGAATTTTTCAATATGCTTAAAATTTTATTTAAATATTTTTTAAATATTTATTATTTATTTGAATACTTGATTGACTACCTTCTATCAGAATCGAGAGAACTGTGCAGCCCAGGAGTATACACACACTCTAGGCCATGAGTCTATGGCCAATCATGTGTATAGAGAGATAATTAATTCTAAATCTTACTAGATAAATTAAATTCATATTTTTTATCATCTTTCTGATAAATTTGTTCTTTATTATAGCTGATGAGAGATGGAGTGATGCTCAACCATAGCGAGATCTTTCGATCTAGCCACATGGACAAGACAGGCAGATCGATGAATGCCACGATCGGATGTATTTTTGTAAGTATTAAATATATTAGTATATATGATTAGTATTATAGCATTTCTTATAAAATTTTATTTTAATTTATAATTACAGGATCAGTTAGATGTGCTTGCAAGCGAAGGTCTGGATACCTCTAGGTCCCATGACCATCTATCTCAGATCTTGGAGCCTGAGCACTCTGGGAGGATCCGATGCAGGCCCGGACATACGCTGACGAGCTACTGATCCAAGACGAGCGTCTCCTCACAGACTTTCGATATCGTCAGTCGAAAGGAGCTTGAGGAGGCATTGGCATGGGTAAATCATGCTATGATGCGGGCAGATGGGACTGAGAAGCGCATATCTCATTTGGAGGGCATCGTGAGAGACATAATGTCGATGCTCAGCACGCATTTTGAAGTCACAAACTTCAAGGATATGTTGGCTCGCATTCCAACTTCAGCTTCGACTCCGACTCCCGGTGACGACGACGACGATGACGATGATGTAGATTTAGGAGACTTTTGATGTATTTTATTTTTTTAAAAAAATACTGTAATAAATTTTATTCGATAATAAAATTTTAGTATTTCAAAATAATTTTTATGTTTATTATATTTTCTTGTGTTATATATCTGTATTATCAGATAAAATATATAAAAAAATATAAATTTTATTTTTTTAATTATTCAAGATCTACGACGGTAGTTTTATAACGGCTGCCATAGGTTCCTGATGCAAGCAATGCCAACCACTGGATTAGACATATGACAGCGGTTAAGAAATCACTGTTATAAATAACCTATGGCAGTGGTTATATAACCGCTGCCATAGATAACCTATGGCAGTGGTTACATAATCGCTGCCATAGATAATCTATGACAGCAGTTACATAATCGCTGCTATAGGTCGATCTATTACAGTAGTTTATAAATCGTTGTAATAGATTATCTATGACAGCGGTTCTAACAACTACTACCATAGAGCTATGACGATGGTCGTAGTAGCAGCAGTTAGAAAACTGTTGCTATAGTCTATGACAGCAGTTTTTTAGGCTATGGCATCGGTTACAAATCGCTGTTGTAGCCCTTTTTTGTAGTAGTGCCTCCTGATGCCGTAGAAGCCAACCCTATCTATGAGTCTCCCGAGGCCAACCACCCAATGTTGCACTACTAGGCCTGCCGCTGTACCTCGAATACCATTGCTGCCCCTTCGGATCCTCCGCATTCCGCAAACCTATTCAAAGCCTTCTCAGATACATCGCACCCTACGGGCTCTTCTGAGACCACCAAGATTTCATCCGAATCTTCACTATCAACAACTGAATTAATGGAATCCGAGCTTTCTCCTTTCTTGCACTTCTTCCAAAGTGGACACTCCCGCTTAAAGTGCTCTGCTTCTCCACACTTGAAGCATCTCTTAGACCCTTTACTGTCCCTCTATTCGTTCTTTTTCTTCTCTTTCTTATGCTTCTCTGAAACCATAAGACTCTCCTAGAAGACCTCCCTCTTCATCATCTGTTTCCGCTGCTTGTTGGATCTGAGCACTGATACGATCTCCTCGTACACCAGTGTCTCCTTACCATACAGCAAAGTTATCACCAATGGATTGAAGCTCCCGGATAGCGAACACAGCAACAATAGACTCTTGTTCTCCTCTTCTAAATCCATCCCTATATTGAGCAAGTCCATGCTCATCTGGTCGAACCGCTGAATATGCCCCACAACACCTCGTCCTCTTGCATCCGAAGGCTATATAGTTGCTTCTTCAGCATCAACTTATTACACATGTTCATTTCCATGTACAATTGCTACAACCTCAACCATAATTCCTTAGGTGTTCTCTCCTCCGACACATCATACAAAACATCATCCGTCAAACAAGCCCTAATCGTGGCACATGCCCTTTTTTTCAAAGACATCCACTCCTTGTCTGTCATCTCTCCTGGCCTATCCTCTAAGGTCGAATCCAGCCTCATCTGAACCAGCAGATCCTCCATCCATACCATCCACATCGTGAAACTTTTCTTTCCATCAAACTTCTCTAATCCTACCTTCAACCCAATGTTCTCCATGATCAATTCGAATCAAATAATAGCAAATAGGTAGATCTGAGAAATATCTTGACTAGAGATGGTGGACAGCAGCCTTGTGATCTTTTTCTTCCTCTCGAAGCCTGGAGAAAGTCTTTAGATTTGAATCTCGCTGCTGATCTCTACTGAAAATCGATCTTCTTCCTTCTCCATGCTCAACCAAGCTCTGATACCAAATGTTATTCCTACGGCTGCTCGAAGCCACAGCCGTAGATTCGATCTCTTGCGTGAACTTACGTGTTAATCCAGCAAACTGAAGAAGATCTAAAAAAGATGAGAAAAGCTAGGGTTTTGGCGTTGGAATCAGAGAGAAGAGAAAAGAGAGTTAGAGAGAAAAGCTCAATTGTATTCCAATCTTTTTGTAAAAGTTATAATATCCTGGTTTATATGCCCTAGAGTTCCCATATGAACTCTAATAAGCCCCAGCTCAAAAACTCCCCTAGGCTAACCTAATACATGAAAGCACTCACCGAGCCCATGTACACCCATGTCTCATATGCTCTCATCCCCTGGATCTAAACCCAATCCATTCATGAGTTAGCCTCCTTAAGACCTCTTAAACCAGGCCTTAAGACCCCTAGGATCAACCGAGACCCTAGCCCAAAATAGACCCTCGTTTAACTCTGCTCGTGCACTGAGCCGGCTAAGTTCCACTAGGTCGGCTTAGTTCAAAATTGAGCCGACCCAGTCCTATCTGGTGCCAGCAATTTCAAACGCGCAGCTCTCTATTTTGTCTGTGCTATGAGATTTAGCCGATTCAATTTTGGACTGAGTCGGCTAACCTACAGAAAATCTCTTTTCTATAGCCTTTAAGCTCCGACTTTGATTTCTTACTCCATCTTGTGTCTCAGATCTCCGAAGCACCAACCAAGCCCCTTGAGGCCCACAATACCTGAACCTCAAGCTCATGGAGAGCTATATACCACCTCCACCCTAGGATAACTTCTATCCTAGCCCTAGGATCACATCTATTCTAGCCTCTCCGGAACCCTCACCCTGGCTCCGCCCAGGGCCTCCCAAGGCTTGGGAGCACCACACTACCTACAGTAATCGGAGAAGACGTCCATGAAGCTGAGGAGTTCATGCCCAGAAGTGGCATCCACCAGTTGGTCAATTCACAATAATGGATAGCTATCTTTAGGGCAGATTTTATTTAGATTGGTGAAGTCGATGCACATATGCCACTTTTCGTTTGCTTTCTTTATCAGAATAGCATTTGTTAACCAATCTACGTATGTAGCTTTTCGGATGAAACCAGCCTTCATCAATTTGTCCACCTCCTCGGCAATTGCCTTTTGGCGTTCAGGGGTGAAGCTTCGCTTCTGCTTTACTAGATGACAGCTCAGGTCCACCTTCAAATAATGGGCCATTATCGATGGGTTGATTCCCAGCATATCAATAGCTGACCAAGCGAAAAAATCCATATTTGCCTACAAAAGATCGATCAGTTGGTGTTTTGTTACCTAATCAAGGCAAGACCTGATTTTCACGGTCCTCTAGGGATTCTCCTTCTCCAGTGGTATATCCTGAAGGTCATCGGATGGTTGGACTCGATTTTCTGGGAGGTCGTCACGTGCATCCAGTCCTATTGGAAACTCTGGTTGGTTTTCCATAAGGTCCTCTATTTGGAGCTTAGCAGCGAAGCACTATCGAGCGATGGTCTGGTTGCTCCGAATCTTTTCCATGCTGTAAGCTGTCTGAAATTTGACCAAGAGATGATAGCTGGATACGACAGCCCTAAGTTTCCATAAACTTAGTCTTTCGAGGATGGCATTATAAATAGAGGGAAGTTTGACGACAAGGAAGTTTCCTTGTATGGTCACCTATTGAGGCGGAGTGCCCATGGTTACAGGTAGATTGATCATTCATTCCAGCATTATAGTACTATCAAAAAATCCTTGAATCGGCACGTTAAATGAAATTAACCGATCAGAAGAGAGTCCCATGAGAGAAAAGGTAGAAAAGTATAAAATATCAACTAAGCTTCCATTATCGATAAGTATGCGGTGTACATTGAAATCAGAAATATTTAAAGAAACAACCATAGCATCATTGTGCAGTTGTTGTACACCCTCCGCATCCTACTCAATGAAAGTTATTTGTTGTTGAGGTCGGTCACCACATCTGGGCTTCTTTGATGCTGTCGCTTCAGACGACCCCCCAGTAATCATATGGATTTCTCAGTGAAGAGATCGCTCCTCATCTATCATCGGGTCTCTTTCCTCCTGCATGGGCATTGGCATTTATCGCTGTGGCTGAGGAGGTGGTTGGTGAGCCCTTGGCTGGGGCCGTCGCGGTAGGGTTCTTTCACGAATGAAGCGTTTGAGCCTTCCTTCCTAAATTAATCTTTCAATGGCATCGCGAAGGAGGCGGCAGTCTTCAGTGTTGTGACTATGGTCATAATGATAGAAGCAGAACCTCGTAGTATCTCGATATTTCAGATCGATCCGCATCTTCGGAGGTTGGGGGAGTTGGTCTTGGATCTGCATCAAAACTTCTTCCCAGGTGGCATTCAAGGGCGTATAGTTGTTGAAACGTCTCGGAGGAGACCATTGTTGATCACACCATGGTGGGCTAGGAGATTAGCGGTTCTAGAAAGAGCTTCCACCTTTATTCTTCCCAGGTGGAGAGTGGGAGCGCCATTAATAGGACTCCCTTTTTGAGGGAAGGCACTCCTTATTCGATCCCGTCTGATCACCATTGATGGAGGGGCTTCGGCGAAGGCTTCTTCAACATTGGTATACTTCCTCGCTTTCTCCAGCATACCATTGAAGTACTTTGGATAAAACTTCACCAATGATCTTTTTAGGTCGTTTCTCTGCAATCCAACCATAAAAGCAGACTTCGCGATCGACTAGTCAAGATTGTAGATTTTTAGGATAGCCGTATTGAAATGGCTCAGATAGCTGCAGATCGACTCACCATTTCTTTGATGGATGGTGTATAGATAGTCGAATCGCTTCTACTACCTGCAGCTATTGATAAAATATGCCACTAGAGACCAGCTCAGCTCATCAAAAGAATGAATTAAGCCAGACTTCAGATTTGAGTACCATTGCTGGGCTGCCCCCTTAAGAGTAGCGGAGAACGCCAGACAGAGAATAGCATCCGATGCTTCTTGAAAGAGCAAAGCTATCTTGAAAGTTTCAATTTGATCAATGAGATCGGCAGTCTCATCATAGGTCTCGAGCTAAGGCAGCTTGAATCCAAGGGACGGCAATTTTTGTAGGATCCTCGCATCGAATGGAGACTCGTCGCTAAGACCATCAAAAGGTCGAGAAGAGGCCTTATTCAGAGCTTCGAGTTTCTTATCGAACTTTCGAAGCTTTCTTTCAATCATCAAGTTTCGATCGGTGTGAGCCTTGGCGGTCAAGAGTAGAATCGTGTCTTGATTATAGGCTAAGAGATCGTGGATGGGGTCACCACCACCCAAGACTTTGTGGAGGTGGCTGTGTGGGTGTGACTTGCTGAAAGGATGTCGACTACTGGATCGATGCCGCCACTGGTGGTGTGAGTGGGACCGCTAGAGGCATCGGTTGCACTATTGAGGGTGGAGCAGGAGCAGTCAAATTTGGCTATGGCACCATTGAGGAAGGCGCGATCATCATTTGGACCACTTGGATAGTGGTCGTCAGAGAGTGGACCTACTAAAGGAGTAAGTTGAATTGGTCTATGGTGACATGGGCCGACTGGACGGGTGGAGAGGCTTCCACCGCAGGGGGCTGAATGTGATCATCAACCCTCAGGTCTGGTTGCTGTGAGGTGGTGGCCTCACCGACGTCATTGAGACAAGACGAGGCTTTTTCAGAGCCATTGTTATATGTTGTGGATTGGTTTGTTATTTAAAAGATCGGACGACCAACTTTTCATAGAAATTATGGTAGGCTAAAAGTTTATGCCATTCCTCTAGTGCCAATCTGTTATTGCTGAGAATCGTCGACTTTAGAATTGGAGGAATGACTCCATGCAGACAAGCTTGAGAACCTGTAAAACTAAATCCAAATTGGAGAATTTTGTCTCCGACGAGAATCCTCCAATGCTCAAGTCAGAAATAAGCATGAGCTAATTTCTTTTGAGAGGATTTTTTTTTGCTTACTTGGATCCTTAAGGTTCGTGGTATTTATGAAAAAGTTTTACACGATGGTTATGCCATTCTGCTGATTTTGGACTGCTAATCCCATTGTGGTGGGATTTCTGAAAATCTTTCGAACGGAATGACGGTTGCTGGTGTGATTAGGATTCCCAATTTATCATCGATGGTTTTAGGTGAGTAAGTGACAGCCTGTTTATGACCTGATTACAGTATACTATGGTCAATCCATGGGAAACTTTTTTTATCCAAGGCAATTTAAAAATGATAGATGTCAGTCGGAATGTTTTCATAAATATTGAGTCAGGTCGGCCATCCGACATTAGTCATATGTTTAGAGGATATTATAGTAATATGCTGATCCACAAGTGCTCGTCAGAATAGGCTGAGTTGAGATGCCTCTGGGGTATATCAATCGATCTGTGGCATTTTATTACCATTGTAACATAATTTATGAGATTTGATCATCTAATTGATATCGCTAATGTTCTATCTAATACTCAACTGATATTGTTGATATTGCTAATATTTTATAAAAAATAAATGATTTCACTATTATAAATATTATAAATATTTGATATATAGATAATACATATAGATTTGTACTTAAAATATTTTAATTATAGATGCATTTTCTCATATATAAGTTAATCATAGATAAATAGTTTCACTAACATTATTAATTTGGTTGATATTGGGGATAAACCCCACTCCTACCGAAGTCTAGTTCGATGTTCAGCCTAATGCAATCGGTAGCCATGAAAAAGCTTCAGCGAACAGATCTTAGCCGAACTCCTTCAACCGATCGAACTCCTCAGTGGTCGAGCTCCTTCGAACTTCCAGCGGACGAGCCTTAGCCGAACTCCATCAGCCTTCCGAACTCCTTGGTGGTCGAGCTCCTTCCGAACTTCCTAGCGATCGAGTTTTAGCTGAATCCCTTCAACCGATCGAACTTCTTAACGGTCGAACTTCTCAACAGCCGAACTCCAACTCCTTCTAGACTCCTCCAGCAATCAGGCTTCTACGGAAGCCGAACTCCTTATGGACTCCTCCAGCAGTCGGGCTTCTACGGAAGCTGAACTCCCTCCGGACTCCTCCAGTAACTGGGCTTCTATAGAAGTCAAACTTCTTCCAGACTCCTCCAGCAGTCGGGCTTCTATGGAAGCCGAACTTTCTTTGGACTCCTCCAGCAGTCGGACTTCTACGAATTTCGAACTCCTTACGGACTCCTTCAGTAGTCGGACTTCTATGGAAGCCGAACTCCTTACAGACTGTTGATGGATTCCGACAGGCGATCCCACTACTGAACGATTATACGACAATAATGATTATCATTTATCAAGACAACACGATCAACATTTATCAAGTCAATAACGATCGGTATTGATCAGGATGGTTATGATAGTCATTAATCAAGGCAGTTACAACAAGCTTCATTTATAAAAAAGACCCTCTAGATACGCTTACGCTAGGCTCTCCTCTCCTCCTCTAAACTCTGTCGAACTCCACACTGAGCACTCCATTTCTATTGATCAGAGCTAACTTGATCATCGGAGGGTCCTACCGGAGACACCCCCACCGACTTTGGATGGAACTTTATTTTGCAGGTTACCGACGGCGATCTCGTCCTCTTCCACTCCAGCTCAATCCAACGTCAACCAAATTTTGCACCAAAAAATTTGACGCTAGAAAGAGGGCACTCTATTCTTGAGGTTCCCTCGATTTTAAAGGGATGCTCAGCAGCGATCTAGAGTTCTTCTCAGAAAAAATACCTCCTAGAAAAGCTTCGACCCGACGATCAATGGCCTCTATGGCCCGATCCTATTCAGATTCATCTGCTCCCACTCTAGCCCCGGCAACCCAAATTTCATCTATAGCTGTGGTGGATGTGGAGCAGTTTAATCTGCTCGTCCAGCAGGTTCATGGCCTCATGGAGGCAATGCAGGCGGTGCGGGCCATGCACCAGCAGACCCTGACACCGGCTCAACCGGTGCAAGATTCTTCAGAGCCCTGTGGTCCGATTTAGGAATGGCCGACTTGGGCTACCCGACCTCCGATCCCCGGAAGGAGGAAGCAGAGGAGGGAGGGCTCCTGCTCAGACCATGACTCGACCCAAGGGGAAGCTTCGCACCCATTCTACCAGAAAACCTTAGAGATCAAAGACCGTGAAGATCTCTTAGATCAAAGGCTCTTAGAAATGAGCCGACGGATCGAAGAACTCCATCACACTCCCTTCTTACATGGTAATGACATTTGTATTGACCCTCTCTTTTCGTAGAAAATTATGCAAGAATCGATTTCGCCAAACTTAAAGCTTCCACAGTTCGAGAGTTATGATAGGACCATCGATCCAATCAACCACCTGAAAGTCTTTCGGATGATGATGTTGCTCCATGGTGCGTCGGATGCTATTTTGTACTGGACATTCCCCTCGATCCTTAAGGGAGCCGTCAGGAACTGGTACTCGGCGCTTAAGTTGAGTACCATCTTATCGTTTGATCAGATGAGCCAGCAGTTTGCAGCCCACTTCATCAGTAGTCGGCGTCCGCATCGAGGTTCGAATTCTCTGATAACCATTAGGCAGAAGGAGGGAAAATCCATCCGGGCTTATGTCATCCGGTTTAATGCTGCCGCATTGCAGGTCCAAAATCTATACCAATCAGTCGCCATGGCCGCCCTCAAGGACGGCCTTCAGAGGAATGACTTGCTATTTTCCTTGGAAAAGAAGTATCCTAGGGACTTTGCTGACATGCTAGCTCGGGCTGAAGGTTATGCCCGAGCTGAAGAGGCCTTCAAGACTAGGAACGATGAAGTCGATGGTGAGCGGCAAGTCGGCGAGCTGGGTAGGCCCATCGAAAAAGGAAAGCAGAGTAAAGCTCGATCGCGTTCCCGGACTCCTTCTGGGCGCAGGTGAGCCCAAACTCTCCCTCAGGCCCGGAGGCGGGGAAGCTCCGACGGAAGGGCACACCGAGGTTCTCTCCAGTACCGAGGTTCTCCTCAGCACCGAGGTTCTTTCCAATTGAGATTTTACAACTACGCCTCCCTTAACGCTCCGAAGATCCAAGTGTTGATGAAAATCAGGAAACAACTTCCGAAATCGGAGAGGATGTGTTCCCACCCCAGCAAACGCAATCCCAATAAGTTCTGTCTTTATCATCGTGATCACAACCAAGATATTGAGGAGTGCATCCAACTCCAGGACGAGATCGAAGAGCTCATCAGGTGGGGTAGACTTGGCCAATTCCTACGGAGATGGCCTGAAGGATGGGAGGATCGACGGAGGGCACTACCACCGAGGGAGGAGGACCAAGAAGATCGACCACCTCTCGGTGTCATTAATACTATCTTGGAGGGACTTCAACAAGAAGAGGCTAGCGGATCCGAAGGATCGGTGAAGAAATGGAGGACCGAGGAACTCATGACCTTTACCGAGGCGGATGCCCAGGGGGTCCAATTTTTGCATAATGATACGGTTGTAATCTTTTTGAACATTACCGATTATGATGTACGCCGCATTTTGATGGATAATGGAAGTTCGGTCGATGTATTATTTTATGATGCCTTCTCGAAAATGTTCTTATCCGATGACCACTTGGGACCTATGAACTCTCTGCTAATAGGATTCACTGGCAATGCCGTACCAGTTGAAGGCATAATAACTTTGGTTGTGACAGTAGGACAATGCCCAAAACTGGCCAAAGCATAGGTCGATTTTCTAGTCGTGAGAACTCCACCCGCCTACAATGTCATTCTTGGCCGATCTGATCTAAATGCACTTCGGACAGTGGTGTCGACCTATTATTTGAAGATAAAATTTTTGACAGGTCATGGGATCAAAGAGGTCAGGAGAGACCAAGCTCTGGCGAGGCACTGCTACTCAATCGTCCTATAAAAGGGAGAGCGGTCCAACTCCTATCTTGTTGATGGATTGGATGTCCGCGATGACCTCACTGAGGAGCGGGGCGAGTCGATGGAGGACCTCATCTCTGTGCCCTTAAATAATAGGAACGTCGAGCATGCAGTGCAGATCGGCTCCAACTTGGCAGGTGAGGTTTGGAAGCAACTCGTTACCTTCCTCAGAAGAAATACGGACATCTTCGCCTGGACCCCAGTAGACATGCCAGGGATTGACACCGAGGTTATGGAACATCGGTTGGCCATCGACCCGAGGCATCGGTCGATAAAAGAAAAGATGCGCCACCACACCTCGGAGAGGCAGAAAGCAATCACCGAAGAAGTAGACATGCTCCTCAAAGCTGGATTCATCTAGAAGATTAGTTATCCGACTTGGATCTCAAATATGATCCTCGTAAAAAAGATGAACAACAAGTGGAGGATGTGCATTGACTTCAAAAGACTGAACAAGGCCTACCCGAAAGATAGCTACCCTCTACTCAGGATTGATCAACTAGTGGATGCGACCTCGGGCTACGAGCTCCTCACCTTCATGGATGCCTTCTCTGGTTATAACCAAAGACGGATGGTGCCTGAGGACGAGGAGAAGACCACTTTTATTACTGACCGTGGTCTTTATTATTATAGGGTCATGCCCTTTGGACTCAAAAATGCAGGGGCAACGTACCAGCATTTGGTCAATAAGATCTTCAAGGAGCAAATCGGCCGCAACATGGAGGTGTACGTGGATGATATGCTCATCAAAGGTCGAGCTTCAACAAACCACCTCGTCGATCTTAAAGAGACCTTCGGTGCACTCAGGAAGCATAAGATGAAACTAAACCCGACCAAGTGCATCTTTGGCGTGACCTCAGAAAAGTTTTTGGGGTTCATGGTGTCGAGATGCGGGATTGAAGCAAACCTCAAGAAAATTCGAGCCATTCAGAAAATGACCGCCCCAAAAATGATCAAAAAAGTTCAGTGTTTGATCGGAAAGGTGGTGTCCCTAAATCGCTTTGTCTCAAGGTCGGTCGAACGATGTGTGCCCTTCTTCCAAGTTCTCAGACAACCAAAGAACTTCTGCTGGACGACGAAGTGCCAACAAGCATTCGAGGAGCTTAAAAACTACCTCGACTCATCCCCACTACTGACAAAGCCCGAACCTAGAGAGAAATTATTCCTGTACCTAGCTATCTCTCCGGTGGTCCTGACGGCAGTCCTGGTCAAAGAGGAAGCGAAGATGCAGCGATCGATCTACTACGTGAGTCAGATCCTGAGGGATGCGAAGACTAGGTATTCTAGGTTAGAAAAACTAACTTACTCTCTTCTAATTGCTGCCCAGAGACTCCGACTTTATTTTCAGGAGCACACCATTATGGTCCTCATGGACCAACTAATAAAAGCAATCCTTCACCGAGCGGACGCTTCTGGAAGAATCGCAAAATGGGCAATCAAGCTCACAGAATTTGACATCAACTACCGGCTCCGACCATCGATCAAGGCTCAGATATTGGCAGATTTTGTGTTAGAATGCACCATTCCAATTAAAGCCGAGCTTGAATAGAATGAGATCGATGCCCTGCTATCGCAACCGAACCTCTTCGAGGAAAGTGTCGACCTTCTCGAAGGCTTTTGGACTCTGCATGTGGATGGCTCATCCAACTCCATCAGAGCTGGTGCGGGGTTAGTCTTAATCAGCCTCGAGAGCATCATCGTTGAGTATGCACTGCACTTTGAGTTTCCTGCGATCAACAATGGAGCCGAATATGAAGCGCTGATCGCTGGATTAAAAATAGCAAGAAAATTAAAAGTAGATCGACTTCAAGTCTACAGTGATTTCCAGCTGGTGGTAGGCCAAGTTAATAATAGCTATGAGGCACAGGAGGACAGTATGGTGAGATACCTTGGGAAGATGAAGGATTTGACTCCGGCCTTCGACAGTTTCGACATTCGATAAATTTCGAGGGCGAAAAATATAAGAGCCGATCTTCTCTCCAAGTTGGCTACTTTAGCCCCAGTCGAGCTTCCCAAAGAAGTATTCTTGAAGACTCTGAAGTGCCCAACATAGAAGAACCCCAGGTCATTCTGTAAACAAAATTTGAGCCAAGCTGGATTGACCCATTGGTCGCCTACCTCAAGGAGGAGGTCCTTTCTCATGATCCAAAAGAAGCTCGGAAACTCAGGAATCAGATCTTCCGCTATGTTTTGTACGAAGACAGACTGTATAAGAGGTCATACTCGCTCCCGCTGCTAAGATATCTCCGACCTTCAGAGGCTGACCTCGCATTGTGGAAGGTGCACGAGAGACTTTGTGGAAGTCACGTAGGAACCAGGTCCCTGTCGCAAAAACTACTTCGATAAGGGTACTATTGGCCGACCTTGTTTTATGATTCCGTGGAGTATATGAAGAAGTGCGACCGCTGTTAGAAGAACGCAAACGTACAAAGATAGCCGACCTCCGAGCTTGCTCCGCTAAGTGCACCTTGGCCATTTACGCAATGGAGAATGAACATACTTGGCCTATTTTCGACGGCATTCGAACAGCGGAAGTTCCTCCTGATCGCGATCGACTATTTCACCAAGTGGATCGAAGCCGAACCACTAGTGAAGATTACCGAGGTCAAGGTGCAGAACTTCGTCTGAAAATCGCTAGTCTACCAGTTCGGTCTGTTCCGAACCCTCATAATCGATAATGGGTGATAATTCGCTGGGACGAGGTTCGTCGAGTTCTGTGAAGAATTAAACATATCCCACCGCTTCACATTGGTGGCTCACCTGCAGGCCAATAAAAAAGCTGAGGTGACCAACCGGACTCTATTGCTACGCATCAAGATGAGACTCGACAGAGCAAAGGAGGCCTAGGTGGACGAACTCTACCATATCCTTTGAGCATACCGAACTACACAAAGGACGTCGATCGGAAAAACACCATTTATCTTGGCCTTTGGGATGGAGACGGTCATCCCGATCGAACTTAAGCTCCCGTCTGCACGAGTCATGGCCTTCAACGAGCAGCACAACCCACAGAACCTAAGAGTTCACCTCGATCTGCTGAAAGAAAAAAGAAAGGAAGCTCGTATCCGGATGGCAGCCTACAGACGGAAGGTGGCTCGATACTACAACTCCAAAGAAACAAGACATTCAAACTAGGGGACTTAATGCTCCGACGAGTCACCGTCTCTCAGCCTCAGAGCTAGGAGAAGCTCACCCCTAATTGGGAAGGCCCATATGAAGTGGTGGAGGTCATCCGGCCTGGTACTTATCGCCTGAAGGAGCTCGGAGGGATGATGCTTCCATGACCTTGAAACTCAGAAAACCTGAGGATGTATTACCAGTAATCTTCCTTCAATAGAACTCCTTCATTTCAGCATTATTGTTCCCTGGTGCAAGAATTGCATGACGACAGGAAAGAAACAATCCAAAGGCCATATCAGGAGAACCTCATCTTAATATGAAGCAAGTCAAAGGCCTCATTCATTTAGGACAGGATGGAGGGAGAGGCCAAGACAATGGCCCTTATGTGCCCCCGCAGTCCGTTAGAAATAGGAGGAGAACCTCGTCCTAACGCGAGCAAAGTCAAAGACCTCGTTCATTTAGGACGGAATGGGGGAAGAGGCTCTGACAATGGCCCTTATGTGCCCCCACAGCCCGTTAGGAACAGGAGGAGAACCTCATCCTAATGCGAGCAAAGTCGAATGGCCTCATTCATTTAGGACGGGATGGGGGGAGAGGCCCAGACAATGGCCCTTATGTGCCCCCACAGCCCATTAGGAATGGGAGAAGAATCTCGTCCTAATGCGAGCAAAGTCGAAGGCCTCATTCATTTAAGATGGGATGGGGGGAGAGGCCCTGACAACGGCCCTTATGTGCCCCCTACAGTCCGTTAGGAACAGGAGGAGAACCTCGTCCTAACGCGAGCAAAGTCGAAGGCCTCGTTACTTAGGACGAGATGGGGGAGAGGCCCAGACAATGGCCCTTATGTGCCCCCACAGTCCGTTAGGAATAGGAGGAGAATCTCATCCTAACGCGAGCAAAGTCGAAGGCCTCGTTCAATTAGAACGGGATGGGGGGAGAGGCCCTAACAACGGCCCTCATGTGCCCCCACAGCCCGTTAGGAATAGAAGGAGAACCTTGTCCTAATGCGAGCAAAGTCGAAGGCCTTGTTCAATTAGGATGGGATGAAGGAAGAGTCCCTGACAACGGCCCTTATATGCCCCCATAGTCCATTAGGAACAGAAGGAGAACCTCATCCTAACGTGAGCAAAGTCAAAGACCGGGCCTCTAAGTCTATGCCAACCTCGGTCAGAGATAAGATATCTCCCAAGCGACCACGTCAACCTCGGCTAGAGATAAGATCTCTTCCAAGTGACCGCATCAACCTCTACCAGAGATCAGATCTCTCCCGAGCATCCGTATCAACCTTGGCTACAGGAGATCAGACCTCCCCCGAGCATCCGTATCAACCTCGACTGTAGTTCAGATCTCTTCCAAGAGCCCGTATTAACCTCAGCTGCAGGAGAGGAGATCTCCCCCGAGTCAGCCTTGACTGCTAGAGACAATATCGCCCCTAAAGAGATCAACCTTCGACCTCGACTGCAGGAGACAAGATCTACTTCAATTTTGTCTGAAGATGAGATCTCCCCTGAGCTTCGACCTGAACCAACATGGAGCCCAGAAGAGGACGTCGACAGTCGCCTTTTCTGTACTCCCTTCCTTCGAGTTTCGAACTCGAAAGTAGAGGGACTATTGTTGGGGATAAACCCCGCTCCTGCCGAAGTTTGGTTCGATGTTCAACCTAATGCAACCGATGGCCATGGAAGAGCTTCAACGGACGGATCTTAGCCGAACTCCTTCAACCGGCCGAACTCCTTAGCGGTCGAGCTCCCTCGGACTTCCAACAGACGAGCCTTAGCTGAACTCCATCAGCCTTCCAGACTTCTTGACGACCGAGCTCCTTTCGAACTTCCTAGCGACTGAGTTTTAGCCGAGTCCCTTCAACCGACCGAACTTCTCAACAGCCAAACTCCAACTCCTTCTAGACTCCTCCAGCAATCAAGCTTCTATAGAAGCCGAACTCCTTGCGGACTCCTTCAGCAGTCGGGCTTCTATGGAAGCCGAACTTCCTTCGGACTCCTTCAGTAATCGGGCTTCTATGGAAGCCAAACTCCTTCCAAACTCCTCCAGCAGTCGGACTTCTACGGAAGCCGAACTCCCTCCGGACTCCTCCAGCAGCCGGGCTTCTATGAAAGCCGAACTTCCTCCGAACTCCTCCAACAGTCGGACTTCTACGGAAGCTGAACTCCTTCAGCAGCCGAATTTCTATGGAATCCAAACTCCTTGCAGACTCCTCCAGTAGCCGGACTTCTATGGAAGCCGAATTCCTTACAAACTATTGACGGATTCCTACAGGCGATCCCACTACTGAACGGTTACACGACAATAATGATTGTCATTTATCAAGACAATACGATCGGCATTTATCAAGTCAATAACGATCGGCATTGATCAGGACGGTTACGACAATCATTAATCAAGGCAATTACAACAAGCTCCGCCTATAAAAAGGACCCTTCAGATACGCTTACGTCAGGCTCTCCTCTCCTCCTCTAAATTCTGTCGAACTTCACATTGAGCACTCCATTTCTATTGGACAGAGCTAACTTGACCGTCGAAGGATTTTACCGGAGCCATCCCCACCGGCTTCAGATGGAATTTTATTTTGCAGATCACCGACGGTGATCTCGTCCTCTTCCACTCTAGCTCAATCCAACATTAACCAGATTCTGCACCAACAGTTGAATATAATTATAAATATTAAATATATAAATAATAAGTATAGATTTATATTTAATTTTTTTTAATTATATATATATATATATATATATTTTATATATATAATTTAATAATCTTTTCTAGTTCACTCCAAATAGGGCTTCTCATGCTTGTTTATAGGTATGGATTAATAAGGTTGTTTGGATCAGATCAGATACGAATCAGGTGTATCTCAAAAATTACCAACGTCCCTAAAACGAAATTATTTTTTTGTTGTAATTCTTATCAACGGTTAGGTTGGAATTTTAAAGGGCCCTGTACATCCCGTCACTTTCACTGAACTAACTCGGCAGGACTTTTACTGGCGCTCTAGCTGTATGTGTCCCGTCACCCTCTCTTAATTAACTAGATGACGGGACATACACAAATAAACGCGACGGCTTGACCGGAGGAAAAGACGCCACCAGGAACTAATATTCATCCTTTCAGATTTCTTTTTTTAAAATTAAGTGAGACGATATCAGGATTACAACTAAAATCAAAATCGCAATTAAAATCAAAATAAATTAAAATTTAAATAAAAAAAATATATTTTTCGCAATATTTGATTTATAATTAAAATAAGATTTAAATTTAAATATTAAATAAGAGACCGGATTAGATTTTAATTATTATATTGATTATCCAGACACCTCTTGAATTATTTAAATAAAAAAATAACGTGGCAAATAATTATTGGACTGATCCCGCGCTATCCTTGAAATTATGGGAGCTGTATCAAATATTTCATAGTCACCGTTTGCAGCAAAAGTTTTAAGTGCTTGTGGAAGATAATGTCTCGATTATATAAACATGTCAGCCGAAATTATAAGGTGGTTGTAACGTAATAATTACACAAAATATTAGATCAGACAAACGGATGAAGAAAAGCTGGTTAACCTTCAACATCTAGGAAAGGATGCCTTGCATTGATGACTTTCTTTTCCTGAATCTTTCCTGCATTTTGGTTTGAGGGCCTAGATTGACACATTTATATTATCTAATTCGATTAAAATATGGCACATGCTACCCTATTAAGCGGATGGATTTAAATAACGATACTCTTCATTTTTTCTGAGTTTAAATTTTATTTAAAGATGAAAGTGATGCTTGATTTTAATTAGAGATAAAAATATTATATATATTATTTATTTAAATTTATTTTTATATTTAAATTAATATAAATATAAATAAAAATTTAAAAATTTAACTAATATCTATATCTATATTCATATCTATAAATATTAATCGATTAGAATCATTTATTTAATAGTACCTTTAATTTCATAATAATAAAATTTATTATCTAAATAATATTTATAAACATTTTCATACTTTCAATAATCAAATTATATTAATATTTATTTAAAGTAAATATAAATATAAATTTTTATATCTCAATAATATTTATATCCATAGTTATATTTACTATACGAAATAAATTATATATATATATATATTAAAATAAGAATATTTCAATGCGGATACCTCCGTTCGACATGTGGCATCCTCTGCTACCTTCCCGCGCTCGCCTCTCGCTACCGCAATTTTTTTTTCTTTCCCCACTCTTCAGCTCCTTTTCTCTCACGGATCTAACGACAACCACCTTGAGCGCGCTTAGTCCCACGCCGCCCTCGCTGCCGCCATCCGCCGAAAATCCTCCGCCCTCCACCCCCATCCACGATGCTCCTCCTCCAATCGCTCCGGCTTCTTCATCTGCCGGAAATCCTCTGCCACGGTCGGAGGCGAGGAAGAGGGCAGTGAGACAGTGGAGCCACCCTGTCGTCACCCACCATGCCCCTCTCTGCCGCCTCCTACACCTTCTCCCTCCCCTCCCCCATCCCCTCCCACCCTGCCATCCTCAACACCATCACCGGCGCCGCCGTCTCCTTCCCACATTCCCTCTCCCAGTCCTGGTCTCTCGCCGCCTCCCTCCGCGCCCACCTCGGCCTCTAAAATGGACATGTGGCATTCATCCTCTCCTCCCTCCACCACCTACGCTGCCCCGCTCTGCCTCCACTGCCTACGCACTGGCTCGATCCCTACATGGATCACTCGGTCGTTCGGGCTCGCGGGATCGTCTCCGGGCTTCCTCCTTTGCCAAAAAAAATAAAATGTGATTCCTAAATATCAGGCAGACGCCCTATTCGTTAGATAAATGGAAAAAAAGATGGGCGAGGCATGCCACGAGTACGAAGGAGTACGGACGAGAGTCTGCGGCTAAAAATGGCGGAGACGTGTCCCTGGATCTCCAACCATATCATTGGTTATTCGGGCGAGGCATGCCACGAGTACGAAGGAGCACGGACGAGAGTCTGCGGCTAAGAATGGCGGAGACGTGTCCTTAGGTCTCCAACCATATCATTGGTTATTGGTAATTTATTTCAATTGCGTTCCATGCAGCTCATTTTGCCCATCTCTCAGTAGCTTCAGTCCTAACTTCCGACTCTTAACATCCTACTCCCAATAATTTTTTGCTACATCTTTTTTCATTTATCAATATAATGTGAAAATGTACTCTTGGTATGATCTTAATAACCATTTATCTCTGAGTTTTCTAGAAGCTATCTTTGGAATCATTTAGTGTCTTTGTTTACATCAATATAGATTGATAATTGTAGATTTCCATGGTTAAAGAATGGTGCCAATATCTAGATATCAACATATTTTGATCTTTATTTTTTTAGTTGAAGCGGGTTACATTAAAAAACTTTTGTGCAGATACAACTATAAAAACAAAGAAGGGACAATGTGGAATCTCATCTATAGATGCCCAAATCACATTATCCATATGCTCAACCACATTTGTACATCTATGCACTTGGTATCTTCCTGTTTGAAATTTTGTATCTACTTTGATGGTTGATCATTTTATTGATGCTATCTTTTTTTTTAGTACATTATTTATTAAAAATTTTGGTTGAAGTTTGATAATAGTATTGCATACTGATTTCAAACCCTTGGTTTATGTTGTTATAGTGCAAGTATTTGATTATATGTATGATTGATCCGGTTGAAAAAAATTTATGTTATTGTAATACAAGTGTTTGATAATCTGTGTGATTGATTCAGTTGAGAAAGTATTGACTTCAATTAATGAGAAGAAGCTGGCTTTAGCAGACCATGTATTGCATGAGGTTATATGCTAGTATGGATATGAATATGTTAATATCCGATCTATATCCAATTTAATTTCTACCATAATTTTAATTAAGTTGCTGCATTTTTTTTTTAAAGAGAGAAGTAGAAGGAAACCATAACCTTCTATTACCAATTTTAAATAAGTCAATATTATTTCCTCATGATTTATTGATAACACTATGTACTTCAAATAAGCCTGTAAGAAGTTGGTTGGCAAGAAGAAGCCACCGAAATGTTCGACAATTCTACAATTGCCATTATAAAAATCTAGTCTTTAATAGAAGGATATATATATATATATGAAGATTCACCATGACTTCATTCGGGAACTCATACACAAAGCATAAGTCAATTCAATGCACGCTTGGTGTCATGAATTAAGAAAAAAAATATCAAAAATATTTCAAAATTATGTAAAATTATTTTATCTTTTTTTTTATTTAATTTTTGATAATAAATTTTAAAAAATATGCAAGATCTGCAAAACTTATTGCAATCCCAACATCTTATGAACATTATTAATCTCAACTTATAGTAAATATTTTTATTAATAAATATCAAATATTATATAATTTATGAAATTCGATTATCCAATTAATATTGTTGATATTTTATCTAATATCCAATTGGTATTGCTGATATTTTATATAAGATAAATTATTTCACTAACCTCATTAATTTGATGAAATATAATTATGGATTTTATAAATATTAGATATATAGATAATAAATATAAATTTATACTTAAAATCTTTTAATTATAGATGCACTTTCTCATGTATAGGTTAATGGCATTTTTTAGTTCTCTTCAAATAGCATTTCTTGTGTCTATTTACGGGCATGAGTTAATAGGGTGGATCGAACCAGATAGATCAAAAATTATCAACGAGTTTGAAATTATTGCTGCGAGTAGGTTGGAATTTTAAAGAGATGGCCATGACGGCACCCAAGGAACTTTCGGCGAAAGTTGTACAAAGCCGTGCGCCATTCATCTCTTTTTCTTTCTGTTTTCTGATAGAAACATCTTTCGTCTTTTTTTTCCCTCTTTAAAACCGCGGGTGGTGGTACCCTATGCATCCCGTCACTTTCACTAACACGGCAAGACTTTTTTCTGGCGCTCTGGCTGTTTTTGTCCCATCACCTTCGCTTAATCGACACCGCAATTTTTGCCATGTTAAGTACGAGAGGATGACGGGACATATACGACAAACGCGACGGTGTTCCTTTATATAAAAACAAACACGATGGCTTGACCCGAGAAAAACGCGCCACCAAGAACCGATACCCTCGAGACCAAAAAAGGAGAAAACTAATATTCTTCCTCGCTGATTTTTTTTTAAAATTAAATGAAAAAGCATCATCATGGACGATACCAAGATGCCTTTAGTTTACAACTAAAATCAAAGTCACAATTTAAATCAAAATAAATTAAGATTAAAGTTAAAAAAACTATAATTTTCACCATATTTGATTTGTAATTAAAACTAAATTTAAATTTAAATATTAAATAAGAGGTGGGATCAGATTTTAATTATTATATGGATTATCCAGGTGCCCCTTGAATTGTTTAAATAAAAAAGATAATGTCGCCAAAAATTATTGGACTGATCTATCCTTGAAATTATGGGATCAGTATCAAATGTTTCATATGTCGTCGATGTTTCTAACAAAGGTTGCAAGCGCTCGTGGAAGATAATGTCTCGATTATATAAACGTGTCAGCCGAAAATATGAAGTGGTTGTAACATAATAACTACATAAAATATTTGATCAGACAAATGGATGGAGAACGTTGGTTAACCTTCAACATCAAATAGGAAAGGTTTTCTTGCTTTGATGACTTTGTTTTTCTAAATCTCTCGTGCAATTTGGTTTGAGGGCCTAGAGTGGCACTTTATATTATCTAATTCGATTAAAATATGGCACACGCTGGCCCCCATTAAAGGGATGGATTTAAGTAATGATAATCTTCACCCTTTTTTTTTTTCTTTTAAAGTTCAAATCTCATCCTGATCTTAGTTTTAAGGTTATCTAACAGCCCGCCTTTTTTTTCTTGCTTGATTTTAATTGGACCGTGAACCCCATCCTTCTCAACCTATATTTTTTAACTTCCACTCTCTCTCCCTTGTTAAGTTGCTGTATTTTTTTTATACAGAAGTAGGAGAAAACTGGAACCTCCGATTACCAACTTTAAACAAGTCGACATTATTAACACTCTGTATGTCAAATTATAAGCGTGTAAGAAGCCGATTGGCAAGAAGAAGCTACCGTGATGTTCTATAATAATTCTACAACTGCCATTATAAAATTCAAGTCTTCAATGGAAGGATATATATAGAGATTCGACGTGACTTCATTCGAGAACTCGTATACAAAACAAAAATCAATTTAATGCACTACAATATCAAGGATCAAATTACGGGCATTTACACGAAGGCTCTTTAAAAGAAAAAAAAAATCTACAAATTCAAAGCACGCTTGGTATCATTAATTCTGAATTAAGAAAAAATATAGAAAATACTTCAAAATTATATGAGATTATTTTGTCTTTCTTTTCATATGGATTCTTATAATTTTTTCGTTTTTATGTTCACTGGATTCCAAAATTATCTTTTACTTTTAACTCGTAGTTTGGCAAGCAGAAAGGCTTGCTCGCCTATGCTAGCAACGCTTCGAAAACTCATCTCTCCAGTGAAAAATGTCACAATGTAAGAAAAAGGTGAATAAAATTTTTTGTTTCGCCCCCGTTGACAGCCTAGCCTCATTTTTATTCATGGCCTTTCCCTATTTAGATAATAGCAATGAATGAACCTTCCTTGTTTAAGAGGAAAACAGTTGTCATGTTTCTATGTAAAGAGTGAAATTTTTATATAAAATGGAGAGAACCCTTAAGACTGAAAAAAAATAAAAAAAAGTAAAAAATCTTCTTCCTACTTTTTCTTTGAACATGGTATCAGGGCGAAGGTTCTGATCCATAATCTCTCTTTCCTTCTTCCATTCTTTCTGTCCCCATCACCATCCACACCATTGCGCACCCGTATCTCACAAAAGACCGAAAAACACCACCACAGAAATCATCACCGCCGCTCGCCGCTGCTACCGTCACTCACCGCCATTCACCTTGCCGCCATCGTCGTGCTGCTGATCCTTCTTCCCTTCTTTCAACAATCACTGCAGTCGCCATCGCTCACCGCTGCCGCTCGCCACTACCGCCGCTCGCCAATGCTTGCCGCTGCCACTATTGCTGCAGCTGCTGCCGCAGTATCCTCATTTGTCGTCGCTCACTGTCGCTCGCCCTCATTGCTTCTGATGGCATCCACCCGTGACTCACGGGATCGAGAAGGAGAGGTCAGCCCCTCTTTTTCTCAAATCAGAAGTTAACCTTCTCTTTCTTTCCAAAAAAAAAAAGGAGAAAAAAAATCAAGGGAGGATGAAAGTCATCAAATAATCTTTTAACCATTTTTTTTTCGAAGTATTGGACGGTATTCTTGAAAAAAAGTTGAGAAGTCCATGAGGTTTGATGGTCTACATCTTGGTCTATGATGGACAATCTGTCTCTTTTGATTAGTTCCATCCGACTTGATGGACCTCTCACCTATCTTATGTGGTTTCGGAATGTGCGGCTATACATCAAAGCTCGTGGACTTGAAGGGTTTCTAACTGGAGCTACAACTAAGCCGCATTCAGGAGATGCAACAATTATAAAATGGGAGTCGGAGAACTCCCTTGTGATGGCTTGGCTTATCAACTCTATGATACCTTCTGTTGCTCAAGGTATGTCCTTTTTTGAAATCGCTCGAGAAATTTGGGATACTGCTACCCAGACCTATTCACAATAAGGCAACACTGCACAAGCTTTTGAGCTCAAACGCAAGGTGCGTGGTCACCGATAGGAGGATCTTTCTATCACCGCTTATATGGTGGAACTCCAGCGTATATGGTCTGAGCTGGATTTTTATCGCCCCTTCAAAGCCAATTGCTCGGAAGATGCTGTTAGGTTCAAGAAATTCACTGATGAGGAGCGAATCTTTGATTTTCTTGCTGAACTTAATGACGAATTTGATCCAATCAGGATTCAGATTCTGGATTAGAGTACAGATCTGCCTTCTCTCGAAAAAATCTTCTCTCTGATTTTGAGTGAAGAGACTCGTCATCGCATGATGATTGCTCCAGATACCATCCATTCTTCATGGTGGTTCAGCCCCAGTCGCATTCTCGACAATCTTGTGGTCGTGGTGCTCGAGACATGCGGATATGTTTCTATTACAATAAAATAGGGCATGTTAGTGATACCTATTGGCAACTGCATGGCTGTCCTCCTAATTATGATAAAAGTGGTCGTCGAGGAGGAGGAGGACATTTGGGCGCAACTATTGATCATCCTTAGGCCAATCTTTCTAAGCACACAGAGGGACGTACTGCATCTACAAAGACATTAACTCCTCCTCCTTCACCTATTGATGCTGGGAATTCATTATCTACTGATGAGATGCTTCGCCGAATTATGGACCGGCTTAATGTTCCTTCTGGCAGTGCTCCTTCCCCTACTAACAGTTTGCCTAGCAATTCTTCCAGTTCTCCTTCAAGTTTTTACTCTCATTTTGCACAATCCAATTTCTCTCATATTAATTCTTCTTCCAAGATGTGGGTCATAGACTCACTATGCATATGACTGATAATTCTGATATATTTATGTTATACTCATTGTATTTTGACAGAGTACGTATAGTCGATGGCTTCCTTTGACCTGTGTCCGGAAAGGGATCCATCAACTGCACACTAACCATAAAACTTTCTTCTACTTTGCATGTCTCTAGTTTTTTTACTAATCTTTTGTCTATTCGTTCTATTATAAATGATCTGAATTGTAAAGTTACATTCTTTCCTACTTATTATATTTCTTAGAAGCTGACAATGGGAGAGACGATTGGATATGGTAAAATGTACGATGGGCTCTACTACCTAGATGAAGAAGAGCTGCAAAACTATTATCAGAAAGTTGGTATAGTTATTTTATCATCCGCTAATGCAATACATGAACTTCGGCTATAGCACCACAGGCTTGGACATATCTCTTTTTCTATCTTATCAAGACTATTTCCTGGTTTATATCATTCTTGTGCTAAAGAATAGTTAAATTGTGATGCATGTGAATATGCTAAGCACACGTACAGTAATTATCCATTTTCAGGAACTCGTAGTAATAAACCATTTGAGGTTATTCACTCTGATGTGTAGGGATCCTACAGTACTGTTTTTACTTCTGGATATCGTTATTTTATGACTTTTATTGATTATTACAGTATAGTAACTTGGGTATATCTTCTAAAGGCTAAAGATGAAGTTATACGTTGTTTCAAAAAATTTCATAAATTAGTTGATACCCAGTTTAGTGCTAGAGTTAAAATATTGAGATCTGATAATGGCACAGAATATATGCATAGGAAATTTTGTGAGTATCTAACTACTCATGGAATTATACACCAAACTACTTGTGTTGACACCCCAGTCCAGAATGCTGTTGCTGAACGAAAGAATCGACATATTTTGGAAGTTTCAAGATCATTGTTATTTGCTATGGGAGTTCCAAAAATCTTATAGGACGAAGCAGTTCTCACCGCAGCTTATTTGATTAACTGCATGCCCCTTCGAACTTTAGAGTATAAGACACCACTTGAATACCTACAGGGGATGTCTTCCTTTATTGTACCTCCTCGGGTATTCGATTATGTGTGCTTTATTCGAGATCATCATCCTACAGTCGGCAAACTTGATCCAAAAGCTCTAAAATGTATTTTTGTGGGCTATTCTGCTACTCAAAAGGGTTATAAATGCTATTATCCTCCTGAAATATGGATATTTATTAGCATGGATGTCACATTTCGAGAGACAGAAGCATTTTTTGGAAGTACTCCAACAATTCAACTAACATCTCAACAATCTTTAGCCCACCAATTTATTGGCTCTCCTAGTATCTCTACAAGTCGAGAGGGTGAGATTATAGAAATTGAAGAGCAAGAAACTGATGAACAGCTGGACAGTAACTCTAATCAACAGGAGTCTTCGACTGAGCCCATTGTGCATTCTATTACTATCCAGCAGTCTTCCTCTGATTCAGCTCCAGTATCCTCATTTGATAATGGTGATATCCCTCCTTCTGACCCTACCTTGAATCTACCTATTGCTCATAAAAAAGCTTCTCATCCTCATATTGCTCCTTCTGGATATCGTTATGATATTTCTAATTTTATTTTCTATGAGTCTATTTCACTTGCATATAGGTCATTTATTACATCATTAGAATCTATCTCTATACCATCGCACTGGAAGGATGCTATGGTAGATCCAAAGTGGAGGAAAGCAATGCTTGAAGAAATGTAAGCCTTGAAAAAAAATCAAACTTAAAAACTGATTTTCTTACCTGCTGGAAAATAACCCGTTGGTTGCAAATGGATCTATACTGTAAAACAAACTTCTGTTGGAGATAAACCCCACTTCCGCCAAAGTCTAGTCTGATGCTTAGCTTAATGTAACCGACAATCATGGAAGAGCTTCCAGACTTCTCCTTCAGTCGGATACCTTCAGGAGCTGAACTCCTTCCAGACTTCTCCTTTAGTCAGATTCCTCCAAGAGCCAAACTTCTTTCAAACTTCTCCTTCGGCCAAACTTCTCCACCAGTCGGACTCTTACTGGACTTCTCCATCAGTCGAACTTCATTCAGATTTCTCCAGTGGATTACTTCTAGATTTCAACTAGCATTTCTTCCGGATGATCCCCTCTAGCCATATTTCCTTTAGGAGTCCGAACTTCTTTGGAATTGATGTATGTCAAAGCTCTTCACCAACCAATGTCTGCTTCCTCCAAACTTCGAATATTAAATCTCAACGAATGGCCACATCACGACAACGGACATCTCTCTCCATAACAAACTCCACGTGGCCTCTGACGGTCCACTACCGGATGATTACGGCCGTCACTATCGGTCTGCTACAGGCGATGCCTTCTTCCATAATAGACTCTAGGCGGTCCGCTATCAGATGGCTATAGCTGTCACTATCAGTCTGCTACATACGGCGCCTCCCTCCATGATAGACTTCATGTGGTCCCGAGTGGCCCGCTACTAGACGACTATGGCTGTCACTATCAATCTACTACAAACTCCATCTATAAAAAGAAACCCTCAAGATATATTTTCTCTAAGCTCTCTTCTTCTTTCCGAAACTGTGCTGAATTCTTTTCTAAGCACTCTATTTCTATTGGCCAGAAGAGCTAACTTCATCGTCGGAGGGTCCTACCAAAGCCACCACCACCGACTCTGGATGAAATTTTATTTTGCAGGTCATCGATGGCGACCTCTTCTTTCTCAGCTCAAGCTCGATCCGACGTCAACCAGATTCTGCACCAACAGGTCTATACTGTAAAACAAACTCCTGAGGGTAAAGTTAACTGCTACAAAGCTCATCTTGTTGCCAAAGGTTATACACAGACATACGACATTGATTATGAGAAAACTTTCGCTCATGTAGCCAAGATCAACACCATTCGGACCCTCGTATCTTGTGCAGTAAATTTCGATTGAAATTTATTCCAACTAGATGTGAAGAATGCTTTACTACATGGCGATCTTTAAGAAGAAGTATATATAAAAATTCCTCTCGAATTCACTAGTACAGAAACTGTAGGCAAGGTCTGCCATCTACATCGATCACTCTATGGATTAAAGCAGTCATCCAAAGCATGGTTTGATCGCTTTTGTCATGCCATGCTCGAGATAGGTTATCACCAAAGCAATGCAGATTATACCATGTTCTTCTGTCACAATAAAGGCAAGGTTGCTATCCTAATTGTCTATGTTGATGACATCATTCTTACCGGTGATGATCTTCCAGAGTTGGCCCATTTGAAGACTCAATTGGCACAATCTTTTGAAGTCAAAGATCTGAATAACTTAAGATACTTCCTTGGGATTAAAGTGGTTAGATCATCTCATGGCATCTTCCTTTTTCAATGAAAATACATTATGGATTTATTAAATGAAACAGGAATGTTGGGATGTCAACCTGCTGCCACACCCATTGAACAGAATCATCATCTTACTGCTGAAAATGGTGAGCCAGTTGACCGAGAACGATATCAACGTCTTGTTGGCAGACTTATTTATCTCTTCCATACAAGACCTGACATTGCTTTTGCTATCAGTGTTGTAAGTTAATACATGCATGATCCCCGTGAACGCCATCAGAAAGCTGTATATAGAATTCTTCGATATCTTAAGAGTTGCCCAGGACGATGTCTACTTTTTTCTCATCATAAACGTCTCAAAATTGAAGCCTATTCTGATGATGATTGGGCAGGCTCCATAGATGATCGTAGATCCACCTCAGGCTATTATATTTTTATTAGCGGTAATCTTGTGACTTGGTGCAGTAAAAAATAAAATATTATCGCTCGATCTAGTGCGGAGGCTGAGTACCGAGCTATGGCTCAAGGCATTTGTGAGATCTTATGGTTGAAACGACTGCTTATTGAGTTACATCTTTTTCAGTCTTCTTCTCTATTACTATTTTGTGATAATAAGGCGGCCATTAACATTACGAATAACCCTGTTCAACATAACAGAACTAAATACATAGAGATTGATCGTCATTTCATCAAGAAGAAGCTGGATCAGAAAGATATATGTTTATCATTTATTAAATCTTCAGAATAATTGATAGATATTCTAACAAAGGGTTTCAATGGTTATATGTTTTCTCCAATTTATAGCAAGATGAGATTTCGTAATATCTTCGCCTCATTTTGAGAAGGAATGTTGACAGCCTAGCTAGATTTTCATTATCTTTTTTGTTTAGATAATAGCCATGAATGAATTTTTTTTGTTTAAGAAAAAAATAGTTGCCATGTTTCTACGAAAAAAAATAAAATTTTTATATAAAATGGAGAGGACCCTAAGGCTAAAAAAAAATAAAAAAAAATAAAAAAATCTTCTCCCTACTTCTTCTTTCAACAACCCCTACTAATTTAATGCCTAAAACCTACATTTCACCCGCATTTTAACCGGTCAACCCTTCGGTTCACATCAAGAAAGGAATGGAAACAAAAAGAAGGTTCCAGAGCACCTACGGATCTAGTGGAAAGAGGCTGAGTCAATTTGTTTGTGATTCATGAACTCTTCTTCATGAATCAATCGGAGTGACTCTTTGCAGTCAGGAGTAATGGCTGAGGTACTTCTCTCACCGTTCCTAAAGTTGGTGATGCAGAAGGCAGCCGACCGTCTTCTCCAACGGTTTGGAGTGATGTGGGGCATCGAAGGGAAGCGAGAAAAGCTGGAAAGCATGCTGTCAGCAATCCAAGACAAACTTGGAGATGCAGAGGAGCGGCAAGTCGAGGAAGAGGGTGTGAAGAGGTGGTTGGCAGCACTGAAGGATGCAGCCTACGAAGCAGATGACATACTGGATGAGTTCAATTTGGAAGTAATGCGGCGGGAGATAGAGATTCAGGTCGATATGAAGAAAAAGGTGCGCAGCTTCTTTACTTTTCATAATCCAGTATGGTTTCGTTTTAAGATGGGGCGACGGTTGAATGATATTGTTAACAAAATAAAGGAAATCATAGATCAGGGAAATAATTTCGGTTTCGTGGTCCAAACACCACCACAAAGCGGGGATAGGCCGCAAACCCACTCCTACGTCGATGAGTCAGATGTCATTGGTAGGGAGGAAGATAAAGAAAAGATGGTGAAGTTGTTACTTGATCATGATCGCAACCAGAATGTTGCGGTCCTTCCCATAGTTGGTATGGGGGGGCTGGGTAAGACCACACTGGCCAAAATGATTTTCCAAGATGGGAGGGTTCAGAAGCATTTCCAGCCGCTCATATGGGTCTGTGTGTCGGATGATTTGGATTTTGCAAATCACATCAAGAAAAAGAAAGAGTACGATGTTGCAAAAGTTGCACGAAAAATAATAACTTCAGCCACGGGTGATGAGTGTAGTCTATCGACCATGGAGCTGTTACAACGCGATCTTCGAAAAGTTGTAAGCGGGAAAAGGTATTTACTTGTATTAGATGATGTTTGGAACGAGGATCAGGCCAAGTGGGACGAGTTGAAATCTTTACTAGGAACCGGTGGAGAGGGGAGCAGGATCATTGTGACCGCACGAAATGAGCAGGTATCATCGATAATGGGTACACTCGACGCCTATCTTTTACAAGGTTTGACGGAGGATGATTCTTGGGCATTGTTTAGGAAGAAAGCATTTAAAGAGGGAGCAGAAGTGCCTCCAACTCTGGAAAAAATTGGCAAGGATATTGTCAGGAAATGTGAAGGGCTGCCTCTAGCAGTGCGGGCACTGGGGGGCTTAATGCATTCCAAGAGCCAGGAAACCGAATGGTCCTCCGTGAGGGATAGCGAGATTTGGGAGATGCAGGTTGGTGAAGATGGGATCTTACCAGCACTCAGGTTGAGCTACAGATATTTGCCTTCCCATTTAAAGCAATGCTTTGCTTTTTGTGCCATATTTCCGAAGGATTATGAGATGGAAAAGGATCTGTTGATCCAACTATGGATGGCCAATGGATTCATTCCATCTGGCGGAAGAAAGGAGTTGGAGGACAAAGGAGAAGAGATTTTTAACGAGTTGGCTTCGAGATCTTTCTTTCAGGATATCAAGGAGTTGGAGGAACGGATTTCTAATGAGTTTATGACGGAAGTTAAGGAGTACACTGTTCGCAGATCGAGGCATGAACTTTATTACATAACAACTTGTAAGTTGCATGACCTTATGCACGACCTGGCACAATCCATTATGGGGAATGAATGCCTTAGCACATTGGACCCTGCCACGTTGGAAAATATATCTAGGAAAACCCGTCACTTGGGTTCATTTCTGTATTTCTTCCAGTCTAACGTTGATCATAACATCTCCTTGAAAAATTATCCAAATATTCGCACTCTCGTATGCCAGGCAACGGTGACAGCGGATTCATCAAAGCCTAGGTCATTGAGGGCATTGGGTCTATCTCGTACTTCTATCAGTAGATTGCCCATTTCAATTGGATTTCTGAAACACTTGAGATACCTGGACCTCTCTCATGCTCACATAGAAGCATTACCTGATGCCACCAGCACACTTCTCAATCTGCAAACTCTGAAACTCTCTAATTGCTGGAGGCTACGTAAGCTGCCCGAAGATTTGAGAAATATGAGTGGGCTGAGGCATCTCTACATTGACAGATGTAATAGTCTGGACCACCTTCCAGCAGGTATAGGGCAATTGAGCAGCCTACGAACATTAACGAAATACATCGTAGGCAATGATCCTGGAAGGCATATAGTTGAGTTGAATAACCTAAATCTCGGTGGCCTTCTAGAGCTGTACAACCTGAGGAATGTGAGGGATGCAGCAGATGCTAAAGAAGCTAATCTCAGTTCCAAACATAACCTTCGCTCATTAATATTATGCTGGGATATGATCGCATGGAATGATGCTTGTTATGCAGAAAATGTCCCTTATGATTGTGAGGATGTTTTGCACGTAGAAAATGCTGAAGAGGTTTTGGAAGCCCTTGGACCTCATAAGGGCTTAAAGCTACTGGCAATATGGCGCTATGGGGGAGGCGGATTTCCAACGTGGATGATGGACTCTCTGTTGCTGCAAAATTTAGTCGAAATCCATCTGGGAGCTTGCATAGGTTGCGAACATCTCCCACCTTTATGGCAGCTACCTGAACTTAAATTTCTCTACCTGATTAAGATGGATAGGATCGAGCACATCTGCAGCAGCAGCATCTACGGCAATGCAAATAATGGCACGGTGCGAGCATTCCCCAAACTGGAGAGATTAGTGTTGCACACGATGCAGAGCTTGGTGGAGTGGTCAAAGGATGAAGGGACTGCAGAGGTTACGCTGGAAATCCCTCAGCTTGCTCGGCTTAGCATCATTGATTGCCCAAATCTGATGACCATGCCAAAGCTACCATCTCTCAGAAGTTTCAAAATGGTAGGACCTGATAAGCAGTTGGGCTTGGTCTGTAGTCTAACCACAGTATCCTCCCTTTACATCAATCACTATAAAACGAGCAATGGTACAGAGTCGTCTCCTCGTGCTCGGAAAGAATTGTCTTTCAGATTTTTAAAATTTCTTGAAAATTTATTTATTTTTGGGGCATCCATGGATCTGGCACGGCTGCTGGAACTGGAAGAGGAGAAAAGATGGCTGAGCACATCCCTGCATCATTTGCAGATCGAACAATCCAATTGGTTGTGTTCATCGTCAGCTCTGGGGTTTTGGAAGAACCTTACTTCTCTCCAATCTTTGAAGATGGGTGATTGTGATGATCTAGTCTACTGGCCAGAGGAGGAGTTCCGTGGCTTGAACTCACTGAAGAAATTAAATATCTGGCGTTGCAACAAGTTGGTTGGGCCATCATCCTCGTCGTCATCAGGTTATGGGGAGCTCCTACCAAACCTTGTAGAGCTAGATATCAGATCTTGTGATGGTCTGCTGGAATTGCCCATGTTGCCTGCTTCCCTCAGATCGTTGCGGCTTGGCATCTGCCCCAAAATGACCATGATGGAAGGCCTGCGACATGCCACGGCTCTCGACAACTTGAGCATTTATGATTGTTCAAGCCTGACGTCCGTGCCATTACAGCTCGCACACCTCACTGCACTCACAAGTATCTCTCTCTGGGTCCTTCCTGGGCTGACATGTTTGCCGCAAGGGTTTGGGCAGCTCACCGCACTCAAGTCTTTGGATATCCGCGATTGCAGCAACTTGTCATCTCTGCCGGAAGGGATGCAGGGCCTCACAGCACTTCAGCGTCTGTCTTTTCGGCGATGCCCTCAGCTATCATCACTTCCGGAAGGTCTCCAACAACGACTCTCCAGCCTTCAGATGCTGGACATTAAAGAGTGCCCCAACCTAGAGAGACAGTATGCGAGAGGAGGGCCGTACTGGGACCTCATCTCACACATTCCCGGTACCGGAACATTATCTGAGAGGAGGAGCAACTCCAGCACGTTCCTTCCTTCCTTTTCTTGCTTTTGAAGGCCATCTACAGGTTAAGGTCATCCAGTCCTCCTTCGGTACAATCCCATCTCTCTCTCTCTCTCTCTCTCAAATGAAATAGAAATTTGTGAGTGCAATTATTTATGTTCCCTCACATTCTTGTTCCTGTTGAAGGAATCTGTTTGCGAGTTTAAAACTATTATGTACCAATTGATGATTCTCGCAAGTATTCTTCTGGGATTGGAGGTGATCGAGTGCGAACCGGAGGGATATGCATTAGAATTTTTCTTTCATTTTTCTCATTTTTTTAAATTTTTTTTTTTCCAACCATGTCGGATAAACAACAGATTTCACTTCAAGGTGAATAAAGAGCGTCCATACCACCCAGGTGGTAGCTCAGTTGGTCGCATGCCGTTAACCCCATCCTCACGTCCATGGCGAGGGAGTCAATTAAACGATGTACTCATCCAATCCACCCACGGTGTGGGGAATGGCTGAGTCGTCATGTATCTCCAGCAGAGCAGGGATCTTTATTAAACCAAAAAAAAAAGCGTCCATGACGCAATATAGATTTGTTTTGATTGTTGTTAAGCATTCAAAGGGACGGTAGGATGAGATGAGCTTAATTCTCCTTTAGCAGAAGTCCATTTGGCATTTAATGTTATGTTGATTGCTTTCTTAGAACCTTATTTTATTTGACATCCTTCGATATATAATTATTGTATTTGAAGTCTTTTGAACTATACTTCTGCTTCATTTACCAAAAATAATTGAAAGATGTATATGTATATTAATTATTTGAATTTCCTCTTTGGCTGCTCTAACCAATTTTTATGTAGCATGAAACTCCTCTTCACCGTTGCTTTCTAGAAAACAATAAACTTTGATGTACATTCCATTCTTTGATCAATAAATTCGGGGAAACCGGCTTGCTTCTGCCATTACCCCTCAAAAAAAAAAAAAAGAAAGAAAAGCATCATATACAATCCATTTTGTCTAAGCATGCCATTGTCGCTAACCATGTTTTCTTACAAGCTTTGGCACTTTTTCTAGCCAATCTGGAAGGAAGAAAAGGAATAAGAGTTTTTGCTGGGAAGAACCAGTTAGGGCCTCTGATGTTTTCTTCCCAATTTTTGGCATTTTTCTGGGGAGTGAATTGCTAAGCTTCCGAAAGGAAGAAGCTAGATTCCGTGTTACCGGCACCCCTTCTTCTGGAAGATGCTGAATAAAGCGTCCGAGAGGTCAAGTCCAGAGATGACTGGAGGGTGGTTCAGTTTTTTAGGTCTTCTATATGATTGAGGAACTTTAGTTTCCCTTCTGTTTGGGAATTAGAGTTGGATGTAGGGAGGATTTCTACTGAAACTCTTTCCTTAGGCTATCATGCCCCCAACCTGCAGAGTCCAGCACTTAACAAATGGCTACATATCCCATAGGGATCAACTCCAAGAGATAATACGAATCCAACGAAAAACCAAGAGAAAATCCAGAGCATAAGTATTTTTTTTTTTTTTAAAAAAAGGATAAATCCCAAGAGTTAAATTACAACTCCACAATTATGAAACATTCTCTAGACAAGAAATTCACGGAACAACCGATCCTCTAATAATGCCAATGGATCAAACATCTAATAAGATTTAACTTTTCCATGATCTAACTAGAAGTTTAGGAAATCTAAGTGTCTCAACAAACACCCTATGACTCCAGCATTCTGAGCTAGCTGCTCAATATCTGAAAGATAACAATGAAACAAAGTAGCGAGCTAACGCCTAATAAGATACTATTACCACCTCTAGCTAAGGTTAAGTAGGAATATTAAAATAATACACAAAAAAATAGATTCAAAAAATCCATCAAATATAACTTTTGAAGTAGTTATGCAATCATAATCTAGCTTTGGGAATAGACAATAAGCTATGAGGTTTAATACATGATAGATCAAAAATTTGTCAGCTTGAACCTATCCTATTTATTAAATTGGTTAAAAATTTGGATCCAAGCTTGATCATTTTATTAAATAGGTAATTTAACTCGATCTACAATAAGTTGAAACAAATTACATGGATTAAATAGTTAAACATTGTCAACCCCCACTCATGATCAGCCCAATAGGCTAGGCCCAAATACTAAGAATCCACAAATTGTACATATAAATCACATTTTACAAACTTTCAAGTTGTACACAAATCATTAAATCACATAAGCATGCAAAATTTCAAAAACTATTTTTTTTTTTTTTTAAATGATGATATAAGAGAAGATTTTCAAGGAAGTATAAATATATATATTTTTTCCAACATCATTTTCAACAAGTAATCATAGAAAATGGTCAATATTTTAATAAAAATAACTTTGTGTTTCACAGTATCAATTTTTTTTATAAACAATACACAAATTCAATTTTTAAAATTTCTAGTGATATGAGTCAAGATGGTAATCATGTAAATTCACCAAACATGATACAAGAAAACATTCTATTACAATCCTAGCAATACGATACAATACAATATTCATTTAAAGCTATAGTACAACCTAAAACCTTGCATTAGTCTTAACATGGACTTCCCGTACCAACAAACCTATACTATACACTAATTTCAAGCATATTCTAATATCTTCTATGATTTTAAAGATCTAACAAATGTCTACACCTAGACCTAAATATAGTAGAATAATTACCAATTGGAAATTGTTATATAACAATACTGGCTGAAATTGGAGTTTCATAATACCTTTCAATGCAATGGCTATGTATGAATTTGATCTCATTGGGTCCCTTGCAAAGAAAGGATTCCATCTACGTTTATTTTATCAACGAAAACTCACCATGGACTATGTAATGTTCTAATCCTATATGCATGCATACTACATTACTAATAGATTAAACAAAAATATTAATAGACTCGTACCTTGGAAGCTAATTTCAGATGATGCAAGCCCTTAATCCTTCACTTCTTTGAAAAGCAATAACATATCATCTTGACCTATAAAAGAAAAAAGAAGGTTAGAGGGTATGCATGAAGAAAGGAAAAATATGAGATAACAAAGGAGAGCAAGAGGGACAAAAATAAAGAGGGAGAGAAATGGTAGTAAAAAAGATGAGGAGTTATCAGAGAGAGAGGATGGGAGAGAGCACAGTGAGAGAGAGGAAGAGAGGACATAGCATGAGCTAGGAAGAAGGTGAGAGAGAGAGCAAGAGAGAGGGTGTATGGTGTAAAGAAAGAGATGAGAGTGGGGCACAACAAGAGTAAGAGAACGGAATTAGAGGTCCTAGGATTAGGGTTCGGTCAACTTGGGTTTGGATCTGATTCTAGAAGAGAGAAGAGAGAGAGAGATGCAAGAAAGGGTGAGGGTAGAGGTAAAGAAAATGTTAGGAGGGATATGATTATGTAAGGAAAGAAAGTGAGGAAGGAGTATGAATCCAAACTCTAGGTCTCAACTCCAAGTCGACCATGCTCAATATTTTTGGTAAGTGGCGGAGAGTTTATTTCTAATTAGGCTCGAAATAAAAGAGAGAATAGTTTAATTGCAACTAGGGAGGGAACTTGTATTTCGAACCATCATATCCTGAAGTCTAAAATTAACTGCCAAGCATAAGATTCCCAACTAAAATAAGACTTCATACTTCTTGATGATATCTGAACCAAGCAAAATCATATATAGTTCTTGAATTACATTGTCCCAATACTTCCAATATGACAGTGCAATAGAATTGCACCTTCTAAGCTCGAGAGAACATCAGAATATCTATATTGTATGCCACTATATCACTAATGAACTATTGAGGCCTCAATATTAAATATTAATACTATTATTTCTTTTGGTTTTTGTTTTAAAAGAAGTCAGCCTCCAACAAGCTGCCTATCCTCTCATTCTGCATCCTATCAGTGGAATAATGGTTAATACACATTAAATTTACAAATCCCCCATCGACAAACCATTTTTCTTAGAAGGGGATTTAGATCAACATAAATGGTTTCACAAACAAGATCTATCATAGTTCCAAGCATGAACAACTAAGAAACAAGCAAAAAAAACATCTAAATACAAAATAATTTTACTAAGTGGCTGCCTGTGATGGATGTGGAAGTCTTTCTATCTCCTTGATTATTAAATCTCTCTCCTCTTCAACTTGCTCATCTTCACCTAGAAAAACAAAAGAAAATCAGATAAAAGTAAAAAAGAAACCCTGGAAGAAGAAAAAAAGAAAGAAGCAACCCTAAGACAGCCCATCGTTTAGCAAACGAGGCAAGTCCCCACACCTTAATTTACTAGCCATAGCAAGGATAACTGCCCAAGCATGATACCTACGTTACTGATGTGGATCACTTAAAAGTATAAAGCCAAAATTTACCACACAACACACATGAGAATTGCTGACTTAAAAGGATGTACTCAATCAATAATTATGATCCCTCAACTAGTAAAATGTCCAAGATTAGAATTACCATATTAAATTCTTTTTACATATGTGTAGATTGATTATAACATTTTCACTTGAGAATAGTGCTTCCAGTTTTTCTGTCTTAAGTGATATTTAGGTATGGAGAATTCTGAGGAATGTATTTAGTAAAGAAGCGATGATATTTATTGAGGTGAACTTATAGCCCCATGCAAAGGGACCAAGTATGATGACAAAACAATAATTCTGAAATGTTTTAAGTTACTTTGTGAAGACAAATGAGAAGATGTTTCGATGACTAATACATTGTTATTTAGTAGAGGCACTTCCTTGGACTTTTCTCTTTATGGAAGTATAAGAATATGAAAATCTCAGTGACATGCAAATTCACATTGCTTGACTTGCATGGAATAAGAAAAGGTAAAGGGTATTACTACCATTTTAACAAGCATTTGGTTCTTTGTATTTCACAGAGATAAAGTCAGCATGCACTGATCATTTCAACACTACATGTCAACACTCTATACACTTCGAAACTATAATATCTTTTTGGCTTTTATAGCAACTATTGGATCATCGATCTAATGATTGTCAGGCAGAAGTCCAAAACTCGGATATAACAGATTATTGTTCACTGAAGACCTATAAATATTCTGCTGCGTTAGCCGCTCAGGTTTTCTTAGATGAGAACACAGCGTATGTAGTGCACATGGGACCACAGAGCAACTGATACTAGAATAGGTCTGGACCCTTTTTTTTTTAGGATCCATGTAAGAGGAAGCAACAGATTGTTATGATCACCATCAATTTGTGTTTTCTGATTTCTATGTAATTAGATATTCACATTTTCATTTTTGGCTGGTGTACTTGCTTCATTTAGAGAGCAATAACTGAAATCAAGAGGGTATATTTATCAAAAAGACAGATATCTATAAAATAATGGAAAGTGAAGGTGGACAATTCACAATTCAAGACAATCAGATGAGGTGCCACTCGGGAGGTTGGGTTTGATATTAGAATAGATGTAAAAAGTATATAATGGGCATTTATAATTTTGAAAGAAGATAAAAGAAGCTATCATGTCTGGTTTAAACTACAAGCTTACGACCAAAGCTTTCTTCTGACAAATCTATATCATTTAACAATGTGAAACATCCTGATGATGCATGGCTATACTCTAGGAAACCCTTGCCTTTGCAACTTAACAAAAAAAACTGACTTTCCTATATAGCAAAAAGGAAATATTCACTATAGAGACTTTCCCTAAAGATTGTGTATAAATATATACACACAAATATATTAAAAAGTGTCAACCTTTATATGAAAGGTTGACCAAGCAAAAAATTTTTTGATTCCCATGATCATTCAAACTCACTCATAAGTTCATGTGCAGTGAACCTGCCTAACAATATCCTCCAGGTACATTTTAAATTATAAAACCATTATTGTCAAACAATACATGCTCTCCTATTAAAGCAAGACAGACATGTCATCGACAATTCTATTGTTATGATCAGTTAAGTTTTTGTGACAACAAAACCAAGCAAATTGGCCCCGGGGGAGGGGGGAATAATGTATTAGATATTGGATCAAACACATTCTAGCCTTATATGCAACTATGCGTAATGACTTTGATTTTTCAATCCAAGCCTGATATGAACATTTACAGCTTAAATAGGCCTACAAAACTCTTCCGACTAGTTTAAGAAAGAAATGGACCAATCTTAGTCTACTAGCAAGTTGTAGGTATGTACTAAGGTCATAACAAATGTTCATTGTATCAGTACATACAACCCGATAATAGGAGTACCATACCTACAAGTATCGAACCAAGACTCAATATTGGGAGCATACCAAGTATTAGTACACTAAACTGACTCTTGTTCTAAATGTATCGATACTATATCAGCATGGCACTAATATGAGGTCCATTACTGAGATTGAGAACCTTACTTCTAACACCAAGAATAAATAGGACATAAAATCATTATCCATAAGAACCTGAAAAAATTATATTCCTCCAAACAGTTTGCGAATGAATCTTAGTACAAACCAGAGCCTATAGGCATAAAAACATTATCAAGATTATACTAGAAGCACTACATCCAAATCTAACTCAGTCGCTGATGCTGATGCCTCAGCCTCCTCTTAGTAACACCCTTCCAAAGACATGTAAACGAGTAAGTCTTGATACAACCATACAAATCATGAATTTTCAAATCCTGTTTCACCACCTTTTGTTCCTAATGTTAAACAAGTGCTCTGATGATGATTACCCTCTAGTTTCTATATTGCTTAGCTCAAATTCAAGTATGATTGCTCTGTCTAATTTTCAAACATCATCACATGTTCTAAAGTGAATCTAAGCATAAATTTGCCAAACCCAAGTACTTAGGAAGAGGCTGGATGGTTATGGTCATGTTATGTACACAAATTTTCAGTTGCAATGGGCAGCTATAAAATGACCTTGTACAAGATGTATTAGATATTGGATCAAATGCATTCTGGCTTTGTATGCAACCATGCATTACGACTCTCATTTGTTGATGCAAACCTGATATGAACAATTGCAACTTAGATAGGCCCACATAACTCTTCAAACTAATTTAAACAAAAAATAAGCCAATCTCAATCCACTTACAAGTTGTAGCTATGTACCTTACCATAGATTTACAATTATAATTAAGATTTGCCATGTCGGTGCATACAGCTCCATTTAGGGGGTGCCATACCATACATGTATTGAATCAAGACTCAATATTGAGGACGTATTAAGTATGCCGAACCGACCCTTGTTCCAGGCATACCAACATTATATCATAAATTGCCGATATTGAACCTCATATATGGTTATGGTATCTACTCATAAACTTCCACTTGCATTGGGCAGCTATAAAATGACCTCATGCATACCAACTTTACACAAAAATTGTCATCACAAAGTTATTTAGGTCATTCACTTTCTAACCCTTCTAAAGCAATTGACATAAATAAATGCCTTGACCCACGTGTAGTTTCTTGTACAACTTACTCTTTACTTTAATCTTTGTGGAGAAACTGAAAAATAGTCTAACTTATATTCAAACGAGTAGTTAGTAATGCTCAAAAGTCAAAACCATCAACGGCCTCCTCTAAAGATCTCCCTTTGGGAATGTTTGTTCCTTCTTCACTGGCCTATCTTTCAAATAGAATCTAGCCAATGACCAAAATAGGGGGGGGGGGAGTTAGGTCAAGGATTCTTAGCTTTCATCTAACCCCTCTTCTCCAAGCCATCCTCATCCTCCTCTCTCTCTCTCTCTCTCTCTAGTAAAGAATAGGGGCAGACCCCACTAGAAAGAGTATAGAACCCTTTATCATGAATTGATGCCATGTATTGGTGCAATTCATCAGAGTAAGTGTAATACTTAAAAGGTTTGAGTGACTAATTGAATGACACAACAATATCACTCAAGACTCAGGACTATGAAGTATTTATTCTTTACTCTGCAACTACAAAACATTTCCACTTTCCAGACTATTAGGCAAAATTCATGGTTTTGCCATCAAAATTTATCAAAATTCTTATTTACTATATCTAATGTTTTGAAAGACTATTGTATCAAATTATCATGACACTTGAACATTTAACACTCAAAGCCTATGTCTTGATAACATTGGCACTGAATTAAGTTTGATATGAGGGGATGGGCCATTTAATCATAGTTTGCTGCCCAATTGCCCACTTCCCCAATATGAATGGATCCGTCGAGCATTTGACTTTGATGATAATTAAATACTAATTTAATGCCTAAAACTGACACTCCACCCGCATTTTCTCCAACAGCAAAACTGGCTAGAAAAATTTGACCATACAAAGCAAACACTTGTGCAAAAGTCTAGGTCAATGATCTCACCAAACTACACTTTGTAGTTTGTACACTTCAGAGACTTCAAAACAACATGCCAGTAACAGAAATTTATTTCATGGCCCTATCATATGTTTTTCCAAGTATAATAAGATGGCCAAAGGCTAATCAATTAGGGTCTTTCAGGTTAAATACATATAAATGTTTCAATGTGATAGCTTGTCTCAATAGGCAAACCTTTGGTACTATACTTGCTTCGATATTATGATGGCACTTCCAATCCTCTTAGACAATACTAAGCATACTAAATGCTCCTATGATCAGCTCTCAATACCGTGTATCTTTCTAAATTACCCTTAAGTTAGCTAAATTAAAGACTCTTTCAATCTTGGTGCTTTTTAGATGTAAATGCCATTTAATCTTTGTCGGAGAGGCAGTAATGAATCAGCCTTCAGTTATGATTTTATGTGGTAAATCAGCACTATTTCGAACAAGTTATAGGCTATCTTACCTCCTATTATCACATAAGATGAATGCTTGCCCGATTCCACACCCAAGTCCTATCATTCTAATTTGTAGATATACAGTTCAATTATGTATGCTTATTCAAAGGGCAAATTACTTTCCCCTACCTATGTTACATCATTGGTTGTGTCGAAAACAACTTAGCTGTTGGATTCAAAAATTCTTAGATCAGTGATTGAATTCTTTATTCTTTTTCTTTGGAAAGAGCTTGAATAGAGAAGCTTTACGTTATTCAGCACCATCATGAAGAAAGCATGTTTAATGCTATTTTTAGAGCATAACCAGCACAAGGTCATTTTTTTTTTAACATCAGTTGGTACCGTTTTGTACCAGTGTTGCAGCTGTGTGCTCTGCCACATAATAATGTGCAGTTCACCTCAGTGCATTTGACACCTAGTCTATCTCTAAGCATCGTTTCCTCATTTAAGTTTTATTAATGCCAGTTATCATTTAGAATCGTAATAAATTCATCAAAAAGAACCATCACATATGAAAAGATACGAGTGTGATGTGCTAATGTCAGAACACGCTTTATTATCAACACAAGGCCTATGTTACATGGACTTATATACACATGTCGAGTGCAGGTGAGTGTCTTCATGGTGGATCCTTCCAGTATCTAAAAACATGTTAAAGTCTGCTTAAAGGAAAAACCAAAGGATTTGGATAATATAGCATAAAGCTTTACAAAGTTATTTAAATTAGAGTTTACGACTTTAAAGCATCCACTGACAATGCAAAATGTCAACATTATATGACAAGTATTGACCAAATGGGGCACAACAAACATCACTTTAAACCTGAAGTGAGTGTATCTGTGCGTGTGCGCATGAGAGTGAGAGTGAGAGATAGACACACACAAAGAGTGAGAGAGAGAAGGGGGGGGGGGGGGGGTGGGGGGAGAGAAGGGGGAGATGAACTAGAAACTATATGTTTATTAAGACCATTAGGATCTATGGCCACTCTCTCTTTTTTTTTCATCTCTTTTCTAAGTGGATTAAAAGCCACTTAATTGCTTCCTTTTCAGCTGTCAACCATACTAATCTAGATAATTTCAGTCATATGATCATTGAACTACTTTTAATTCACATGATGATATTTTCCATCAGTTGATTTAAATTTTGTAATTTGAGAAGATGGTGTCTGCCTAAATGTCTTGGACAGATAACATGATCAAATGACAATAACAGAATCAATAAAAATTACCTTTGCTTGTAGGAAGATTGTGAAGTAGCATCAAAAGATTGTGAAGTAGCATCAATAATTTGGCATGATTGTTTGCCAAGACTTTGATGATCACACGTGGCTTATTTGGATTAGCAACAAAGACCTAATTCAACATAAGATAAGCATATAAGAAACACATTTCATCGGTAGGTTAAAATCTTATGAAGGACTGAGACTTTCATCAAAATATAATCAACTTTACTGACTAACTGGGAATTATTGTCTTCCTGGGATTTAGGTTCATATGTTTTTGGTTGCAGAGAAGATTTTCAGTGCCTATGGAGTAATGGAACTATAGGCCACAATCACATTCCATTTCTGCAAAGATGGATCATTTGGTGAAGCTGACCAAGTCTAGACAAATAACCAAAATAACTAGAAAGTACAGCCAAGAGTAAAAGACGTGTATGAGTGATAAGTATGCAAATTGATGATAATTCACAGCTGTCCAAGAAACTAGACAAAGCTCTATGTAATTTTTTTTTCTATCCAGCTAAACATCAAACTAGAATTTGGCATGTCTTGGCAGTGGTAGAAGCATGAGGATGGCTGTAACTTATCCAGCAGGCCAAGCAATGTCGGACTAAAACTTTTGAATCAGAGTTCTTTGGATATGTGCACTAGGAGCCTCCAAATTTATATTAAAAAATAAAACATTACCCAAACAACATAACTTGAGACAATGCAGGATTCCTTGTGAAACTGGACTCATGCTGTGGTGCCTACTAGTGATTCCCATATTATTATTGCTTATACTAAAACAAGCCCCATGTGGAAGCCAAAGACTTTAGCATGGTGCTGGACTCTGAAGCTTTTGCATTATATATAGTAGAAGTCTATAAGATGACAATTCCAATTCTTTCAGAATGAAGCAGAAATTGTCAAGAAATTTTTGGGTTACATAGGAACATGAAGTTTAAGTAAAATTTTCTAATAAATGAAAATAGTTTGTAAAATAACAAAATGGGTGTCCCAGTGCACAAGGTTCCTGTGGTCCCTCCATTGCAGGGTTTGGGAAGTTACATGCTGCAAAATAACAGTACCTTGAAAATATGGAATGCACAAATCTGGACATTTTTGCTTGAATCCTGCATCCATGTGGCCCCACTAGAATATGCACCAAGACCAACAGCAATAATAATACCGATCTTCAAAAATCAAGATAAGTATTCTAACATGAAACTAAATAAAAATTTGGTAAAAAGGGGTACCAATCGCATTACTAAACTTCCCCGATCCATTGAATAGCTACTACCATTCTAATTGGGACCTCCGGACTTGGGAGAGCTTCACATCCCCATTTTAACATTATATGGTTAATATATTTCACTGAGTAGTAATTAACTGATTATACATGAAATTTGAAACATCAACATGTTAGAAGGATTCAGTGTGCTTCCCCTCCCTTATATGTTCTTTCTTTCAATCACAAGTTTCCCGCTATTAATTACTATCATCATTTCCCTTCCCTTATTCCATTCAGCTGTTATTGTGGGGCAGGATTTGGAGAATCCCTCAAAGGCACTTTTCGTGCACAAAGCTAGCACAAGCAGTAGAATAGGTCTGAAAAGCAGAGATAAAGTCACAACACTGGGCATGCAATTGTGAGAAACACTATCACATATGTTAGGCACACATGATTAGCTAAAAGCCTACTATTTCTTGATGTGACTGTTTGTTAAACCTTTTGCATGCTATTATATGATTTGGGCATGTAGTGCTTGACCTTTTCTTCCCCCCTGCTTCCTGCCTCTATCACTCTAATGATAAAACTCCAAATGCAAATTCGTAAAGCTCTTTCTATTCTAGATTCCTCTAAATGAAATTATACTTTCTCCTCTCTATCTGCTATTTTTGCAAGTTGAAGACCTTAATCTTCTTAGATTTCACTAAACCTCATTCCAATTTCTTAGATCTCAATCCCTACTTAACCATAAACTATCCCTCTTTAATAGTTCCTTGAATTCTCCTTTAGCCATTATATTTTGACCGCACAGTTTGACTGTTGCAATCAATCACATCAGAACATGAAATCTATCTTTCTTCCATAGGAAGCTTCAAAATTTTCTCATAGTCCAAGCATTCGAACCATAGACCAGTTTGTGCTTCCAACATTAACATTTCTGTTTCTTTCAAAGCACTATCAGCTAAACTTCCTGATCTTACTTCTATGCAACTTATCTTAAGCCCCACCAATTCATAGATCCTAGTCCCAACTTTCTTGCACTTGTTTGGTTTCAAAGTGTAACGACCCAATCTACATGTAGAAATAAATATATCTATAATATATGCACAATCTGAAAATGAAGCATTCACATTTTGCTGATTAATACAGCATTATATAAAATCTTTTGGAGACTAAGATATCTAAGTTTTCTTGCTCAACTTTTGACTTTTAGCAATTGTTAAGTACAATAAAATTTATAAGCCTTAACTTTTAAAAAATATGTTAACATATGAAGCCGCTTTTTGACCCAAGCCCTAAAATCTGAATTTATACTAAAGGTGGAAATTTGACTTTTTATTCTCAAGAAATTTGAATTATTGAATATTTCTCTTGAACTTAAATGGGAGGTGGTTCCTTATTTACATTGAATATATTAGGTTAATGGGTTCTTCTTAAAAATGTAGCATGATATTTATTTAAATGGTATTCACGTAAAGAAGGTCCGTCTTTACAAGTCTATTTGCTAAGTAGTTTGTTTCCTGACTGACTAGTCAAATTACTTATTGACTCATAGATCTAATCTAGCAACTAACCCATTATAACCAACATTAGTACTCCACCCTTCATAACTGACCTAAAGTAACCAACTGACTTAACCAAGTGGACCAACATAACTAACCTATAAATAGAGGCTAAGGAGCATGAGCGAAGAGGAAAAGAAATGAAGGATCTGAACAATACGCCTTATAAAGAGAGAGAGAGAGGGGGGATAAAAGGAGAGGAAGAAGGGAAGTTTTAACAGATTTTTGGGTCTTCCTAATATTTTGGAAGTATACACTTCATGACTGTTAAAGTGTCATATGTTATTCCCTATTATTTCTTTATATTTATAGTTCTTTCATTTATGTTTTTTCCTAATTAGGCTTTTTCTTATTGTATTTTTTCTTATAAGACTTTTTCTTTTTAGGAAATAGAAAAAAACAGTTCATTGTATCTAGATGGTTCTTTGTATCTAGATCTCTATTATATGGTTTATTATATCTAGATGGTTCATTATATCTAGACCTTTATTGCTCTATATATAGTCTCTTGTAACATGAGTGGTAATACAATCAATACAATCATTTTCTTTACACAGTCTCTCTCGCTCTCTCCTTCTCTTTCTATTGTTCTTTATATGGTATCAGAGCCTAGGGTTCTCTAGACAAAGGGGTTTCCTCTATTGAGCGATGTTAAGAGGGAAGCGTCGTTTCTTTCTCCTTTTCTGGTATACCAGGATCGGATCTGTAGTTCAACAATCAATTTAAGTGCCTTCTATGTCTACCTATATGTGATAATTTTTTACCACCAAATCTATCACATTGACTGCCTGCCTATATGTGGTGATTCTAAACTACCGAATCTACCACATTGACTGCCTGCCTTCATACTAATTTGATGGCTGATATTACTCCAATGATGCCTTCAATTGTTGGATCTCTGCCTCCCTCACATCTGCAAGAGTTAGGGAGAGTTGAGACTACTGTTGCACCCACTAAAGTCACTTCTGATACTTTGACTATATCTCGAGCAGACTTGGAGCAATTGTTCCGCCAGAAAACTCAACTGTCTTCTACCTCTTCTTCCTCGACTCCTCCCGTAGCATCCTTTGCCTTAGGTGGCTGATGTGTTCACCAAGCCTTTGGGAGGTAGCAAGTTCTCTCTATTGCATGGCAAGCTAAGAATGTTGGACATCCATGATCCCCAACTTGAGGGGGAGTGTTAAAGTGTTATATATTATTTTCTATTATTTTTTTATGTTTATAGTTCTTGCATTTATGTCTTTTCCTAATTAGACTTTTCCTTATTGTATTTTTCTTATAAGACTTTCCCTCTTTAGAAAATAGAAAAAAACAGTTCATTGTATCTAGATCTCTATTATATGGTTCATTGTATCTAGATGGTTCATTGCTCTATATATAGAGTCTCTTGTAACATGAGTGGTAATACAATCAATACAACCTTTTTCTTTACACAGTCTCTCTCGCTCTCTCCTTCTCTTTCTATTGTACTTTACAATGACTATTGAACTTAAGTATTATGTATTTGTGTTTTTTGTTTAAAAAAACAAAAAAAAATCTAGTAACCTATCTCAAGCTTATGCATCTTCAGATTGTAACATATGGTCTTTACAAAATCTAGGCTTTTCTTTGCAAGTGTTTTTACCATTCATCTTAATTTTTAAGTGCATTTTTTTTTTAACCTTTTCCAATCTATGTAATATTTTGAATCCCTAAAAAATTAATTTGTTTCCAAAATTCAGGGTTTCTTCAAGAAATTCAGGACCCTAGAATTGGTTTCAGTTTTACAATGTTGTTCTATACTTTGAAATATATGATCAGTTACATACATGCTAACTTATTCTTCTTTATAAGTTTGACTTCAATACTAGTTCAAACTTTTGTTTTGATTTCCATTGGAAATAATGGAATGTTATGAAGTTTGGGAGTTGATATTTTTTAGCTCATATATATGTGCAGCTAGGATTTTGTTCTTATTAGAACCTCTACAAACATTTGTTTATGTTCATTGTAACTTCAACAAGTGTATGGAATTTTCCAAATTCTTTCAAATCTACAAAAAATATCATAGTGGAAGGAGACACGTTGACCTCTAGCCAGGAGGTACTTAGGCCTCATTCGAACTACCGATTAGAATATATGTGAACTTCTAGCTAAGTGATACATGTAGCCTTATTTTTTGTAGGAAATATGTGGCCTGATTAAAATTATTGACAAGGATATATGTGAAACCATGGCCAAGTGGTACATGTGGAATGTTAAGGATATATGTGGCTTTATTCAGATTAAGGGTGAGGATATATGTGGTAGCATTATAATGAGAATTTGTATGGCCTTGACGATTATCATATGGCTTTGTGTAATTATTTAAACTATTTTTAAAGTTTTATGCTCTAACTTGTTTCATAATACCTCATTCCTTTTTTAAATTTTTAATTTTGATATTTCACTATAGAAAGGCTAGTGGACCTACACTTGAGCTTTCTAGTGATAGTTTATGCATTTTAAAAGTCATTGTTTTCAATGGAAAATTATATTTGTTGAGGCATGGTAAAATTATTTACTGAATTGTGCAGCTCATTTCATCTTTTATGCAATCTTCCAATAGTGATCACTGAGGGATGGTCGACCTTCTGAAAGAAAGAGAATCTAAAGTTGCTTTTGGATCTATTAACTTTCGAAGCAACATCAAAAACATAGGAGTTTGCTTTTGTTTGCATGTTGAAAGTATAGTTTTTTATAATCGGCTATTTTCAAAGTGTTGTAACTAGATTTTATTTAAGATTTATGGCTTATGATACACTTTTAGTAATGTTTTGTTTAATCATATGATCGCTTTCGGGGATGGTTCAATATCACTGTTACTTTTGATCGACTGGAATGGTCACACTATAGGAGTCAAGTTTGAGTATTGGGGCATGACATAAAGCCTCAGGTTTGACACAGCTTGCTGTCTACAATGGCAAAGGAACTCAATGATAGCCTCTTAGGAGCAAAGTGAGACAATTCCCCTTATGAGGTGATGGGTATGAAAGATTTGTGTCACCATTTCAGCAAAAGCAGCGGATGGGTTCCATGTCACAGACACACATAAATTATGCAAACAATGGACCTGAAGGCAATGGAAAATGACTTGTATAGTTGTATGTCAAGCTGAGGATCATGAAGGACCACTTATACATGATTCAAGATCATGAGGGAGATGAGGACCACCAAATCAAGGATGCATTGCTTACAGAGGTTGCTATAGGCAGAACCCATGCTTTCACTTGCAAATTAGCAAGTTTACAGTCTCTTGCCTAATTTGCTCTAGTTGTATAATGATAACATGCATTGTACCTAAGGATACGATCATCAGGAAGCATACAGCACTCTAGGCAGCACCACAGAAAAAAGTATAATTTTCAACAACTTTCCAGGAATGCTTGACCCACATGCTTTTATAGACTGACTAATGAACCAAGAAGGTCACCTCGAATAGTTTGGCATGTCAAAGGAAAAGGTCTACTTGGTCAACATAAACTAAAGGGGTGAAATCAAGTTTAATACAGAAGCATGACGCACAAACTCTCATACATGTCATTGTGAGGTCAACCATACCAGTTAGGAAACACATAATTCTTTTAGTTAGAAAAAAGGGCCATAGACCAATTTTCATAGCACCTTTAGTAAATAGAAGACCTAAAGCATCTAATCTACATATAACAGGCAATTCAGTAGGAAACCCATTGACTTCAGAAGGGTAGTTCCAGTTTGTTGAGCACACCGAGCAAGCCAATTGGACAGGCTGTTGACCTCCCAGAAAAAATGAAATACCCTAATCAGTTCCGTCTACCAACCCTCAGATCAGCAAGACAAGGGTGTTGTGGCTAATCTGGCAAATAACTGTAGTGCAATCACATTCAAGCCATAGCTTAGCCCCTCCGATCTTGTCTACATTTAAAGAGACCTGTTCCCATATAACTTGAAACTCAGCCATAGGAAGTTAACTTCACGAAAGAACAAGGTGCCCAACCATCAGTAGAGTAGATATAAATTTTTGCTCCTTCCCTATTCCTTCTGTAGTAACAATTTAAAGGACTCTACAAAATAATTCTTTTGAGAACGCAAGCATCTCTAATTCAACAAAGTAAAAGTTATTTGACCAAGTATAATTTTTTGTTTTTGTTGTTTTATAGTGCACGTTGATGGACCAAAAGGTAGCAGCGTAGCACTTTCAGTGTCACTACAAAACCACTATTCAATATTTGAACCTAATAGTGGCACATGATCGCCTTAATTTAAGATTCTGGAAATGAAAAAACAGAAAAGCATGCAGAAACAAATGAATTTTGTATTTTTTGATTACACAAGGCTAACGACAACTCTGTATCTTCTACTAAGTACCCATCTGCCATTGTCAAAATAAGAAGTTTAAAATGCTTTCAGAAAGCATATTAATCTTATATGTTTCACTCTTTGCACCAACATCTGATGCATTGATATCATAAATAAAATCAAATATAAAATTATAACATGAAGACATTTCTACATATAATTAACTTGAGAAGTATATGTTAGATTAAGTATTAAAAAGAAAAGACATGGATGGTGAGGGAAGGCATTTGTACCTTTAACAATGCCATCATAATTTTCAAGTGTCAAACTTCTAAAATGTAGCACTTCATTATCTGTGAATTTGGAGGCCCCAAAAGAAATTCTGAAAGAAACTAACAAATAAAAAATTGTCATCAACTCATATTTCAAAACGTACTAAAAGCTAAGTGTGGCCATTGTATGCCTGATCTTCAAGGATTGTCTTCTTGTGACATAGCTTGTAGATGTCAATAACTTTTCATAGAGCTCAAAGAACTGGCTCTCATCAGATGATTTGCATTAAACACATTTACAAACAACTAGGGTTTAAAAGTTTCATGTCAGGACCATCCAACTAGCAGCATAAAACTTCCATCAGATCAACCTAATTAGCAATGAAGTAGAAAGAGAATTTCTTAGCTAACCTGTTCATAGTGGGAACCCAAGAACTGGGCAACTGCAGTTTCATGTTTAGTAAGCGAGTCCTGTCACACATTTCTCTCAGAACATGTGAAACAGAGCTATTATATCAACAGGACTGATTACCAAGCAAAGCAAGGTAGAAGAACTGACCTTGAAGGTAGCAAGAGCATCGGAAGCAATATCAAAGTTTGGAAGTTCCACATACTTGAAGAACAATTCAAAGCTAGTCAATTCCAATAGGTATCTGAAAGATCACTACAAAATCAAAATTAATAAAAAATCAAAATCAATATGCCATAGGACGTTAAAGCATGGGGAGAACTAAGCATGAAATCAAATAAGTATGTCGCTGCATATATATGTTAACTCTACTGATGGAACTCCTTAATTATCAAAATTTATAGAAGCAAAACCCGGATATTAAATTTATTAAAAATGGAAATATGTTAAAGCATGAAAATACAGATTGTTTCACGAAGATTTTAACAATAAGAAAGATATGCAGGATTGTAGAAGCAGAGGAAACAGGAAAGCAATGAGAATGCATAAAGAACCAGAATGAACCACATGAAGACTCCCTGTCATCATCGTAATGACATGATAGTAACAAGATACAACATCCATGATTTCATGCTACTGAACAGCCAAATAATCACAATAAAATCTTTAACTTGCAGGATTCTTGATATTTAAATGTTTTCATGGTCATAGGTTGAGAAGAATATAAGAATTTAATAGATTCTTGATATTTAAGTAGCAGGATTCTAGATACTTCCTAGTAAACATAATCAAGATTATCCTACGTAGTCCAAAGCTCGAATAGTTATATTATTTGTACAACATCATCTCAAGATTCTCAACCACAGATAAATATAGTAACACAAAATCTTAAGCTTTATGAAATGTAGCACCTTAAAAGATATTGTCAAAGAAGAACAGAAGTATTTTCACATCTGTCCATCTTACAATTAGCTTGGCCATAACAATCTAGTCCCCAATTGATATACTCAAAATCAATAATGATGGCACAGTATTTATTATTCAGATGCAACAGTAAGCGTATTTATTATTCAGATGCAACAGTAAGCAATTAAAAAATAGTTTCCATAATTTGTGACAAAACTTAAAAGAGAACAAGTTCTTCATTGAAAGGATTTAAGCACTGCTGGCATGAGACATGTCAGAATGACATGATAGCACTTTCTCCAGCATGCCATGCCATTCTGATGTGGTAGCCTCGTTGTGCCAAAACAAAAGGAAATACAAGAAAAAGGGATTAAGTTCCCTTTTGGCTCAGTAATAGGCGATACCGAGCCATATCAACTTGACACAGGTGGATACTGGCTGGCAAAACTTAATGCTGAGCAGCTAGCCTGGCACTTGATACCAATCTCATGCCAGATGTTGCCATTGGCTCACCATGTTACATACCTGCCAGCAGAGGTCGGCAAGGGCTAGCACTTGAAAACCTGTTCCTCTGGACAATTATGTCAGGAGAGACATAATTTCCTAGTCAAACAAGAGTTAAAATTATAACCATTTGGATAATAAAAGGAAGTTAAGCTTTAGCCAACTTTTGAAGTTAAGTTTTAGCCAACTTTTGAGGACTTCTTCTCTATATAGCAATGAATCCATGGTTTAAAATCAGGTTGCTGATACAACTATATCATCTAGTTATTGTCCTAGCAATCTAGGGCACTGGGAGGGGCAAGCTGGGGACAGACTAACCTTTGGCTCCTTTTGTTTCACAAAGTGGCTGTCATTTTGCATAGCACCAAGCAATGGCCCCTAAAAATCAAGTTGCTAATGACAAACATTTTTTTCTGGCAAAAACAAGGTAAATTTGGAAAATATAACGGATTATGTAAATATTAATCATAGTGATCGGTATTTCATGAATGATGAATTAGAAATATTGATACAAAACAATCACAAAACATAACACATACACATACAAATATACATAGATGCATGCATACATGCATCGATCAACAAACACACATATAAGTAAACAAAAATTTGAGACAGCATTAAACCTTTTATCAATAACATGGTACGTGACATATCCAAGGTTTTAAAACCTGCGAGACGAGACTGTCTTGGTTTTCCCATAGAATGGGATACGCCGCCGTCCCACCCCATCCCGGCACTTCGGAAAAGGGATGTCCCAAGATGTCCCAATCCGGACACTGGGACAATGGTGGGACAGCCTTATCCCGACACATAGGATGGTACCCCGTTCTAGTATCTCGCAAGACATCATGCCAGGACCTGAATCCTTGGGTATATCATTGGTTCTATGAGATGTTTTTACAGACAAACTACTGCTTTCTGCTAGAGAATATAACAGTTTTTCATGGATGGGAGCTACTATAGTTCAGCAACAATAAGTGCATATAGTCAGCTTATTACCTTTAAGTAGCCTTTCAATGCCATAAAAGAATAATGCTCATTATTTCTAGGAATCTTAGGACTGAGAATACCCAGCAAAACAAAGGGGACAAACTCAACGTTCAGAGAAAACATTCACTCTGTGGTCATTGGACCATGAGACCAAAATTTGAACAAACACATTAAGGCTGCTAGATAGAGTAACATAAACTACAAGGTGTATAGATTCCTTAGCAGTAGATCGTTGTTACTGTATATACGATTGTCATGCTCATAAGATAGTAATAAACATTCCTGCTGCTGTCATCAACTATTTTAGCTCAACAGTGAGAAAATATATTGGATGACCACTGCTTCATGTGACAAATATTTTTTGGTTTCTACATTCCTAGAGTCACTTGAGAAGAATTAGGCTATAAAATCACTTTATTTTGAGAAAAACATTGCACCAATCAGATTAGAAATGGGGAAAAAAATTTAGCATAAATATGTCAAATGAAATTTAAAAGAAACATGTTCACATCAAAAATCTGCTTACATGCTTGTTAGAAATCTTAGTCTGCTTATTTGATGAGCTTATTTAGTTTCCTTTCTAAATGACTACCATAAGTACTCTCCTCACAACATGGTGCTAAACAGATAATCATGATCCCTATCCTTGATTGAGATGAATTGATTCAAAAGTCATATAATGGAATCATGTACTAGTTTGATGAATATTATTGCTTCTTCGTTTTCTCTATTTTTTTCATGAATATTATTGCTTGAATATGAGAGAACAAGATAGTTATTTTCCCCTTTTCATTTCTCCTTCTTCCACAGATTTTCGACCAACATTTATTGTCTGTATTTTCCTTTCTTTTAGATTAGATAGATGCTGATCTCATCATTGTCAAGCCACAGTCCCTTGGCATAGCCAGTCCACAAGTCTTATTCCATTCCAAGACACTAAAAGCTCAAAGAAATACTTCCACTCCTTAAAAATTATTGACACACCAAGCTTAGTCTAAATATTGGAAATTCCTTCAAATTCTGTCCTACATTAGTGAACCAAGCCCATAGACACTACTACAACCTTTACATTAAGAATCTTAATGACAATTCTTGAACTTCCTTATTTCCAAGTTATTTCAGCTTCTGTAAAGACATATTTCAAAATAATGAGCCCCCAAAACTATATAACTCATTATAATCAAGAACTAGAATATTCATATACCATAAAAAATCAAGACACAACATAGAAACTTATCAGCACAACACAGGGGTGTGTATTTCTGTGACATCCATGCCAACCCATATTGCCATGTCTCAAGTGACCTTTGTTGATGTGTATCAGGGTTTTCAGTACTGACCTGTACCAGCCAATAGTAAGAGTAAAGTATCGAACCAGAACAATACTAGGTAAGGTACAGGTGCTCAATATAGGACCATAGTGACACATGGTACAGCTATTATGCCAAATCCAACAGCATACCACGCTTCGCTATAGAGGCAATACCATACTGACCCAATCCATACCAACAAATTACTGATACAGGATCCAATAACAAGATCGAACCTCGTTGTGTAATGAAACGATAATCATCAGTAAACATTTGCATTCTTGCTTTCTAATTTTAAATTCATGCATGATTACTCTACCAACCTTGTTTTTATTTGCAACTGTCTGGAATCCAGTCCCATAGGTTTTTATGTGCTTGTTAGTTAATAAAATTATCAGCACTATTTTTAATTACAATTATTTCATGCCCCCCTTAAAAGAACAATCCTGGCTCTGTCCATCAAAATAAGTGTAACACAATACCTATGTTATATTCCTAACATGTAAACTTATCCCCTTATATTTTTATTCTGAATTTTAAGAGTGGGTGTTGTTAATGTGTAGATATGGTTGTGAACTGATAGTTTATGCAAGAAATTACTTGAGCCTATGCAATATTCATGTTAACAGGAGACATCATTTATACTTGTGATGTTTTCTGATCCTAAATCTGTGTACACCTATTTATTTAAAGTAAGTTTGTATACCCGTACAAAGCATTTAACATTGTGATATATCTACAAGTTTATTGAATAAAGTGGCATTTCCAATAATGTCATTGCAAATCTTCTACAGACTAACATCACATTTTGGGCCAATGTGTGCCAATTGCAAACTATCAGCGTAGGACTGCAAGATACACATTGTGTTAGCCTCTTACCAACAAAGGCACAATGCGGACTACTTTGATTTTTGATTATAGATAAATTTCATCACACACTGCGAGCCCAAACAATCAAAGTGTACATTCCGTGCCCAACGAGCTAGTTGCAATGTTCATTTGCACTCCTACGTGTAGCTAATTCTATGCCAAAGCCTTTGATACCTATTTCATCTCATACGCTCCCCTTCATTTTTTATAGGTTCTTAGTTTATATATGTCTTTATGCTTCTAGTTTTATGAACCATTACACCTTTAGGAGCATGCATGTTTTCTTCTAGTAAATGCTCTAAGAGCCTATTTGGAATTGTTGTTGTTTCGGTGCTTCTATTTCTTTACAAATTGGTGAAACACCACATAGGGATTCATGTTGAAGCTAGTATTTGCACAAAACTCTACTATTATTTGCTCTTATACCACTCCTTCTAAAAGCAGTAAATCTTTGTACCAAAATCTTTAAAGATTTTATTGACAATGTTAAAAGAACAATTTTTTCATCATACATGTTTTCAATCCTTAGTTGCCAAGATCTGGAGCGCATATGGGATGGGGTGTGACTGCAAACATGGGTGAAGGTGTTAGGAAATGGATAGCTTAGAAACCCTTTTAGTGAGGAAGCACTTAGGAAGCAGGTGTAGGTTCAAAATTCCAGGAAGACTCCAAAGCGTCTTACCCTAGATAAAATATTCCGACTACCAAGGCTCAGTCAAGTTCATTTTTCTTCTTGGGTTTTTGAAAACAAAAACAGAAAACATAAGCAATACCAGATAAGCCTTAAGCCTACACTTCCATCCACCTTGTTTTCTAAAGACACAACTCCAAGCTTAAGTGTTATCTTACTATGGTCCCTTAACACCATTATTGTACCTCTAGGCATCTAACTTCTTCAAAGAATGTTTCGAACCCCATGGATATTCCTAAGCAATCTAAATATTTTCCTGAACATCTTCCATCTTCATTTGCATCCCATGTCAATATCACACATGTTAATATGATAGCTCCTTGCTCCATGTATCTTATTCCTCCCACCTTACCATGTATGCAACCCTTGTATCCCTTCAGGTCTAACCATGCTATCCTTGAGCTAAGTTCTATCTTAATCCAAGAATACTAAGCATCCTTCTTTTGTTGATGCTTTTTGTGACTTGTGATGCATCCTCCACTCCCTGCTAAACCTTGAAAGTTAATGCTTCAAGTGTCGATACCAGACCTCAAACTAGTATCATACTGATATGGTACAGTCACTTACCAACACATGGTACACTACAAGAGGCAACAAGACACCCATACCATGCATCTCTATGGGGGTCTACCAAGGCCCCAGACTATGCTAATATCATAATGAGTTGTCAGTTAAAACCTTGTTAAAAATTATCATGATATCCTACTAATGTTTTCCTAGTTATTTCACTTGTCATATGATGGACTCCTACACGCCATTAGTCGAATGTCATTTCTTGTGATCAATTATGCTTAGCATGAACCCATGTCCTAAGGGCCTAAGGCAACACAATATCTAGGAGGCACGAAAATCATGGCTTGTTCTCTTAGCAAGCTCACATATATAATCATATTCCTCATCGTGATGATAGATCGCTGAAAATATCTGCAAAATCTAGACATACTCCAATGGCCTGGTGGCAAAAAATTTACTAGTCTCACATGGTGTACTTCAAGCATGTATAAATGATTATGATAAAACAATACACCAACATGATTAAAATGATAAGACTACTCACCGTAACTGCCATGACTGTTGCTAATAGTCAGACTCTTCACAAAATGGATACAAAAATTTTTGTTATAGAGGATTCTTTTTATAGGATTTAGATGCAATCTATCCTAGACTTCAATTTCCATCCCTAATGCAAACTACCACCACAATAGTGTGTTCCTTCCTAAGCTATCAAAGCCTCATCACCTTGTCTTCAAATAGTATTTCTTCTCTCAAGCTTCCACTCTGCATTACCGAAAATGTATTCAAAAAGGGATTTATCTTAACTTTCATGATTAATTGAAAAATATTAAGGCTCATTCTTACTTTATCTATCAGACCTTACCTCACAACCTTTTGCTTCCTCATTCATTGTTTGTTGGGCATTTTGTGAACATGTTCATTTTGTGAGCATCTTCACAAATACCCATTCCACGACCCCCAATTTGTCTCACCTTTTTCCTCTCAAATATCCCCTCGTAACTTGATAGCCACGACAAAAATTTGCCTTCTCTGCTCATAAGTTGGTTGCCTAGTTCTCAGTTAAGTATAAAGGAGTGTAAGCTCCTTGCTTACTACATTAGTTTTTCTAAACATATTGCAAAATAAATCACTAGAATTGATGCTGTCATTTATGTGGGATCATTTCTTTTTTCCTTTTTTTTTTTTTTTGAGGGGAAGTATAAACAAAATTTCTTGCTTTCACTTATAGCATATACTTGGATGATCATGGATTTAGTTACTTTCATCCAATGTCAATGCAACTATTTCACTTTTTGCAACATTGTTCTTTCACATTTTTAGATCTATGAGAGCCATTAGATACAACATTATTGACTAACGGGCTAATAGCTATGTCATGATCTCTTTGTTCTGTCACATTTTCTATGATGTCATGTTTGATTTGTTATACTTCATTTTAAGCTCATTAATTGATTTAAATTCCTGTTTTCTAACAAAAATAATTTCACTATCCATGAAAGTTTAAAGAATTTTACAACCTATATACAGTATATTACACACATCATTAAATAATTTTTTTATGGAGGAACTTGTCCCTCCAAGACAAGAATCCTAGCTTTTCCCATGCACCATAAGTTTCTGTTTATTGATTGTCTATGGCCATACTCTCTAGGGTTCATATTGTTATTGCTAAATGTATAAACTTGAAAGTCTTCTTCATTGTATGTGCTGGTCATATGTAAGGGTCAACTCCCCTATCTACCAAGACCCAACTTGCCATTGTGCCAGTACTCATGATACATTACATTGTTTGCAAACTCTGAATATCACTTTCCTCTAAGAACAAGAGATATTAACTCTATATAACACATCACATGCCACTAGAATATGTGAACTCAAACCTATCAATCTTGGTGTAATCGCATTTATTACTTTTTTTACTTCTGAATTTCTTAATAAAGGGTAAACATTTAACTTTTCCTTTTTTTTAAGTTTGCAAACTTACAGCCATTTTGCTTTTTGTTTGTTTCACAACCTTTTCTATAGTCGGATTTATAAGGTGTGATATAATGCACCATCAGTGAAAACAAAACCTACAATTTTCAATTTTGACCTTAATTTTCTGTTTCTTCATCTAATCCTATGTTATACAAGAAAGTGTAAACAAATTGTTCAATCACCAGCTGAATGCAAAACCAGGTACATTCAGAAACTAATGTAATTATATTGAAGTCACGGCCATGGCTGCATTATTATATGATGTTCCATACTTATAACAATAAAAGCTCGGACCTTTAAAAAATTTAAAGGAAGAGATATCAACTTTAGCTCCCAGATTTTAAACATGTAAGCTGACTGAGTTTAATCTATTCTTTTCTTGACAACTGCATGACCATCATTTTGTGACACCCCATGTCCATTATTAACTACAGTCTAGTTTCTCATGGATGAAGAAGTGGAGAGTCTTCAGCTTTAGTCTCAGTCCTTTCCTACCTTGGATGAGATAACGTGTGATGATAGATAGAGCCAAGAACTGTCTACAAAGAAAGGTCTCCTCATACAATTGCCTTACTTTTCACAAGAAGCAACAATCCTATAGGAGATTTTGTATGCATTGCACATTCATGTGATAAAAGAAATGACAGAACGACAGGTTCCCATGAAAACAAAAACTACAACAATATTTAGCACAAGATTCGCTCAAAAAACTAAAACATAATAAATCAGTCTCAATCAAATAAAAAAATCAGGAACGCATCCAGCTAAGTATAGAATTTGACATGAGAGCAAATGCACCGAAAAGTCAATCGAAGTGAATTGACAAATCGACTTAAACAGATCAAATGCAGAGAGACTGAATCCAGATCAAGTGAAAAGCACTCCAACATAAAATTCTCAATAAATTGACAACCCAGTTTACCAAAAGCTACAAATTTCGGCTCCGCTCATGTAAACAAAACATAAGAAAACTCACATCCAACATCCATTGGAAGATCCAAAAATTTGATCTAAATCAATAATTTAATCAGATAATACACGCTGAGAGAGTTCTTTCAGCAGATCCATCGACTCACCTTTGCGACGGTCTTGGTATCAAGGGCGAGGAGGCTTTCTCTCATGGCCTTCACGAGGTCGGACGGGGACGACCCGGCCTTGGATGGCTTGAAGAAGGAGAAGGACATTGCGACTCGCTCCGCCGGCGGCGACTGTCCCTCCGCCTCTCCGGGTCTGGTGGTGGTAGGCGGCGTTGTCGTCCTCCTCCAGCTTCGCTTTTTGTGTTAAAAATATGTGCAAAATTACCTGACTCGGCCGATCTAATCCTGGCTGGTTTGATCTTGTACGGCTATATCCTGACACGTAAAAAGGATGGATGAAACGATGAATATATAAATGTGAAATTACAATCTATTGTATGAATAAAAATAGTGAATTGGGCATAAAAATAAATATAATTATTGATTTTGCTAAGAAAAGGCCGGATTCAATGATATTGTTTCCTATAGAACAATACATTTAGGGATTCTTAGATAATTTTGTTCAATAGTTGCAACGGCTTAAAACCTTGTTCAAAAAAATATCCAAAATCTCTATATCGAATCATCAAAGTGGGAATATGGATATGTAAAGATCCTTCTAGTGATTAACTCAAATAGACTTAACTATAACATCACTTATTCTACATGGATTACGGCTAGATCTACTTTAATACTATTTATCATAATATAAAAATTCATCCAAAAAAAAATTAATCAAAAAATATTATTTGAATTTCTTAGTACTACATAAATGTACAAAGATCTTTTTCCTGAATAACCAACATAAAACTAAATGCATACCTACACGAATCCTCACAATACTCTAAGTACAAGATGGATAATACACATATTTAGTATATTTGATACATATTTATTGAATATTTTAATATTTATATATTCAGATTATTGTCTCTATCCCTATCTTATACGTACTTCAATTCAAGGACGAAATGAATGGAAGACCATTAAACATGTATTGTTATACTAAACATAACATTTTATTGCAAAATCAATAATTAGATGCATTTCTTATGCAAGGTCCCAATGAACAATGAAATAAAAAATATAAAATTTGAATAAAAAGGTAAGAAAATATACCCAGAAATAAAACGGAAAGATATAAATATAAATAAGGAGTAAATAAAAATGATAATATGTAATATAAGATAAATATTGTGACGGTTTAATATTCCATCAAACACATAAAATAGAATAGAAAGTAGTATAAAATAAACTATATAGAAAATAAAAAATATGAAACATAGCAACTGACATAATATTAGAAAAGAAAAATGGAATGAGAAATGCATAACGAAATTGCCAAGTAGTTTGCCATCCTTTAACATCTAAGATTTTTCTTTAAATGAAAACTGCTTGCCATTTAAAATCTAAAATTTTCCTCTACATTAATATGCTAACTAATATGCATGGATCACCAAAGTAGTGATCCAATAATATTTTGCATCCTCGTAGCACTGAAAATGGATTTGGGCCCTTCAGGAGCTACTCCAGACACAAACCCAACCATATGGAATATGATTATGGATTATTCTAGATCTACAATGTTTTGAACCTTCACAATGCAACGCAATCATAGACAATAAATGGTTCTAACCTAACTAGACTCGACAACACAGCCCAGTCTACGTACATTCTCATGAGGGAAATTATACCGACCCCCGTACTTTTAACTATTTTCACTAGACTGCCTCTCGCTAGGATGATCCTTTAACTTTCAATTTGAGCCAATGTCACCCCTCTATTGATCCTTGTCAACCGGATGCTACATGTGCACATGTTTACAGGGTTTTCTTTTAAAATTACTCTTGTTGGCAAGTGATTAGGATGCTACTAACTTTGGTGCCAGCTGCTAAGATGGCATGCTCATCACATGATCTTCTTCTCCGTTGCATTTTGTCAAAGAGAAAATAAAATAAGAGAAAGAGGGCGATATTGGGAATGTGGTTGAGAGAGAGAGAGAGAGAGAGAGAGAGAGAGAGAGAGGGTAATATAGCTTCAAGGATCAAACCATCCGGTTCGCTCTTTACTAAACGAATTGAATCGGCACAGGATTGAGATCGTTTAGTCTATTTTTTCGAAAAAAAGATGCAAATAGCTTGAATCAGATGGAACTGGTTCAGCCCCCACTCTCCCTATTTCAATAATAGAGAGACTTGAGAAGCTCTCACAACCCAAAATAAGATAAGATGACTCTCCCTCACCTAATTTCTTCCCTCTTTTTTCAATATCAAGAAATACTAAGAAAATAGAAAAATAACATGAGGTTATGCTAAAGCTTGTAGGATCCATTTGTATTACAGGATAATCTGATAATTCATAAAAATTATTTATCTAAAAAAATGATTATAGAGGAAAATAATTTTTATTATGTTTGGTTGGTGGAAAAATTACTTCAGAAAATGACATCAAAAAAGGATTATTATGTTTGGTTGGAGGTAATCCTATATGAGAATATGGTAAAATTTATAAATAAATTTTTTAATACTAAAATAATATTATTATCTTTAATTAATTTTTATATGATGATTATAATCACATAATCCTTTGCATAATGTCATTTTTATCTTAATTTTTTATAAAAATTTTTTATTGAATAAAATTTGAAGGACATTTGAAAAAAATCAATAATTACATTTGCAATTTCATTAGGAATATTTTTGTCAAATATGGATTACCATCATTCGAAAATTTATCAAATACCAATCCTCCCATGGTATTTGTTTTACCTTCTCTTTTCGAAAAATAAGCATGAGATCCACCAATTTTTTTTACCATCTCTCTCTTTCACTTTTTATACCAAACATGATAATCTGATATGAAAATTATTTTTCCATGTTAGATTACCCCCAACGAAATGATCCCTTAATTTTTGTATGATTTTATGATATATTATAAATCTATGGATGTTTTGCACAATAAGATTAAAATGACCTAGAATTTCTATATATAGAATTATGAAAACCTAATTGCTAAGATTCTAAGTGTACGTATGTTATGATTTTTTTTTCTTTATTTGTTAAATGGTGAACTAGCTCAAATAAGTTTTGAGCTTGAGTTGTTCGTAAATACAGCTTGGTTTATTTGCAAATATCCTTTGTTCGGAGGAGGTTTCATATTTAAATTTGATTAGGAGGTTTTTCTTAAATATTGATATGAATAATTCTTTTACTATTTTTATGAAATGATTGGTAGAGCACCCATTGTTATTCTAAGAGTACATGAAAGAAAAAAATATACTACTATAGATTATAGATACAAAAAATCCGCATCTTTCTCAATTTCCATAATGTCTATGTTAGGGTCTTCATGCAGCTTCCCTAGGCATCTCTACATTAATAGATCTTGTGGAACCATTATTAGATACTCGCATAATTATGCCAACTCATGAATCAAATGAGGCAAACTAGAATTGGAATTGGTATTGAAATCAGAATGACCATATCCCGCGAAGTGTTTGGTTCATGATTGAAATCAGAATCAAAATAAAAATTTGAATCTTTAGGAGAGAGTAGGAATTAGATTTTAGAGAAAATGAGTCATTTTCATTCTATCCTAGAATTGAAACCAAAACGGGATCCCCCATTAGAATGGGAGTCATCCATTTTTATTCCCATTCTAAGCCCCAAATTCCTCCAATCAAATACCCTCTAATATTAAACCTAAACTCTGATGCCATTTGATCCAAAAAGTCCCGTGTCATTATACAAGTAGGGTTGCTTCGGTTAGATTAGTGCTGCAAAGTGTTAATTTCTCATGAACGGTGACAAAAGTTTCTAACTACAGGTGTCAAAATACAACCAAAACTTGCCTAGCTATCTGGCTTGAAACGAATAATTAAAAGCTCTATTGCTTTTTTAAATATGTTTTAGATAGTTGAAAAAAAAAAACAATCTTTAATAAAAGTGAAGCTTAAATGTAAAGTATAGTCCCGATAAAAAAACAAAAACTATAATATGATTCTAAACTACAGCACAGAGTAGCACATTCATGCTATTTAAGAATTCATTGGTATTTGTAATCTCCAAAGTTTTCTCATAGCTTTCTAGAGTCCATCGGTTTATTGTCAAATGATCCCTGTATGCATCAAGGTTTGCTTTAGGCTCCCCAAATTAATCAAAATATCACGACATACAAAGAGAAGCACCAAAGTGCAATGAAAAGAAAAGCAATTTCGTTAATGTGTAATGTTAAGTCAAGGAGATCCGTTTCTAGGGCCCTCACAGAAATGGAATTTTATGGAGCCTCTAGAATTATTGGAACTAGAAAATAAATCAGAAGGGACCAAAATAATTTAAGGTTGAAAGTTTTTTGCTTTATTTTATTTGGAACGGGTGGGGGTCAAATCCCATTCCAGCCACCGGGGTTTAGGCGGTATCCGAACCCTGTTAATTAGGTAGCACAATCCAAAGACATTCGGTTTTATGTTGGTTCACCTTTCTGATGGTAGGGATGACACATCAAAATTCTTGGCATTATGGTCATATCTCCTCCGGGGTAGATGAACTAATGGTTAATGGCTAACATGTGATATGGTAATCCATGTCTGCTACCTCAAAAATACAAATATTTATCTCCCAGGCCTCTTCTAAGATATGCTTCCCTTCCCGTCCATTATCTCCTTCGTGGCCTATGATGGCTACCTCAACGATTTAGCACCCCACCTTCTCTCTCTCTCTCATGCACACCCTATGTTTTTCTTCTATTTTTTGCTTAACCGGCCTTCTTGTTTGAAAATGGCAAAGGTTTTTGGGCTCTTTTAATGAAGCTTGCAAGATTTCTTGTTCCAAATCTATGGCAATTTAGGGGGAATCTTCAATGGCTTGCAAGTCCTGTTAATTGGTGGTTTGAATCATCTTGCTTTATTCAATTTTTCTGCATGTAAAGAGTGTGTTTTGAAATGTAATGGAATTGATTTTTTCTCAAAATTTATGTCCTTACATGTATTAAGTTTAGATAATCTCAACCAAGTTCAATTCAATAAATTAATTTTATTCAGAAATGTGTTATGCATCATAAAGTTAAATAAGATGATATATTAAAATAATTATATGTTTAATTAGATCGGTCTAATGATGGGGAGATGAGAGTGGATCCTATCATGGAGGTTGATGTAGAAGCTTAGGATGTATTTAATTAGGAAGAGTTGGGCTCTATAATGAAAATGAAAATGAGTGACTTCCATTTTAGCCATTTAGCTAGTGTCCGTTTTAATTCTAGGAAAAAATAGAAATGCCCGGATTTTTCAAAACTCAATCCTAGCTCTCTCCTACTATTCAAATCCCATTCTGATTCCGATTTTAATTATGATTAGAAAATGATAGAGAATGTGGCAATTTCGATTCTTATCCCAATCCATTCCAATTTTCGGTCCAGACGCACCCTTATTTTCCTTCTAGTTTTCTGCTTATGAGGGTAGGATCAAGGTGATTAGATAATATATCTTATGTTCTGGTGCTATTCGATATTATACTCGAAATGACAAGCTTGCATTAAATCAAAGCAAGCCAATCTCTCAGGCCACAGTTGTATTAAATCAAAACCAGCTGCATCTGGACCGGTAGACTCAAAAGACTTCAGAAAAGATCCAGCCTTAAATTTCCCAATGACGACATCGCGAGTCTGTGACACTTCCATCTCTCTGAAATAGAACACTAGAGAAGCAAGGCGTTTTTGTGTTCATGTGAAATACGTTACATACTTAGAACACCAGAGAAACATAATTACAAAATTGGATGAGTAAGACACACAAGAAATACGTTAAAAAATTAACTTGGACCTAGGATCATAACACTGGAGAAACTTTATAGCATTGGATTACTTATAAAAGCCATAAAAGGAGGGGCTTGGTATCTGAAGTGTGGGCTCCTTTGCTTTGCCTCATCCTTTTGTTACTTGATTCTTGATTTGCCCAGCATCCATGCCGATATAAAATACAACTCCCACTTTCCTTTACTCCACTTCATCTTTATCTTCTTATCATCTTTCAACCAATATGGTGATTGATATTTTAGGAGCATTCTTTTTTCTGAGAGAGACCGAAGGAAAAAAAAAAAAAATGAGGAATATAAGATCGCCTATATTTCCTTTGCCCCATACCATCCTTACCTAAAAACCTTGAGATGAATTTGGGAAACTAAGCTTTGCACTGCTCAAACAACCAACGCCCTTCTACTTAATCATTATTTGACCAATGTCAACGCTTGATGGTAACATGATGAAATTACGTTGAGTGACCTAAAAGTCTGAGTAAACTGTATTTCTGACAAATAGTTTACAATCTACAAAGAAAAGAAGGAGAGGAGGTGCCTTAAATTCTTGCTATGAACACAGAAGAAACAAAGAGCTTGGACGTGCAAGTTAATTGTATTATGAAAATTTATATCAGAATTTGGCACTTCAAAATTAATCACATTATAAACTACGCATTGTAATATCATTGTTGCTAATAAGCTCATGGATTTCAAAACCCAGATCTACCATCCAATTTTTATGTTAGATTACTGAATTTAAATATTAACTTTAAATAATTGGAAATCAAAATGAAACACTACATGTGATTTTTTTTTCCCGGATGGCTTTACCTTTTCCTTTGTTCTTTTTCAGTAGTCGAAGTTATATACTACTGGTATGCAAAAGAGAACCCCTCAAGTGGGACTTCTATTATTTCACTATTAATTATGGCTGAGCTAAAATAACAGTTAGGACCCATTAATGACATTATCATACCCTTGATTTCTACTTTCTTTAGAAAAGATACTAGATTTTTTCTTTTTTCTTTTTTGTTAATTATCACTATTATGAATCCCATGACCTGAGGAAGGAAGAAAGACTTTGATTCTTTGCAATAGGGTCATTGCATTGTTTTCCAATCAAGTTTCTCTCGGGGAGAATGGGGTGTGGAATAATTTAGTTTGAACATTAAGGGCACATTTGGTTCACGACCAAAATCAAATCAGATTTTCGATCATAATAGATTGGAATGAAAATCGAAATGATCATATCTCTCTACATGTTTGGTTCGTGACTAAAATCAAATTAAAATCGGAATAAAATTTGAATACTAGAAAAAATTAGAATTAGATTTGAGAAGATTGAAATATTTTTATTTTCTTAATAGAAATAAAATTCTCTTCAACCAAACAATTAGAATAGAAATCATTCATCTCTATTCCATGGTCCAACTCTCTCCAACCAAATTTTGCCCTAAAAGGACTTATTTGGTGTGCGAGAATATAAGAAAAAGGATGGTTAATTAAAAAATAATAAATATCATATATTTGAATAGAAGTTTTTGGATAGAAATTGGATAGTTGTATTTCATGAAAATAAGTTTGCCGCATCCCATAAGAAATAGAAAACTATGTAAGAACCAAAAAACCAACTTTCTCATGAGCTGAAAATAAAGAAAAAAAAATATTTTTTTTAGAAATATCCTTAATTCTAATTACCTATATTTTTTCTTTTTATATTTAATTTATCAAGTATATAAGATATTAAAAAAAATAGATAATAACCATATACAAGGCACCTTGAAAAATATACTTTTTATGCTATTTTTATCAAGTATACTAAAACTACTTTTATAAATATAATATATCCAGATATATCTTTCTACTAAATAAGGTCGAATTTTTTCCACGAGCCAAACAATCTTAAAAGAGGAATATGGCGAGAAGACCAAATGGCCTTAGAACTTGGAAGTCCGTTACCTTGATTCAAGAGACTTGGAAAAGATTGGGGAACTCGGTGGGTGGAACCGGCAGTAACTCTCTGGATTCTCAAAGATTCCTGATATATGAATAACATATATAATATTTCCCATCTCTTAAAACCGAGAGGTCGACAGAGGTTGAAGGGAATCTGTTGGGCACTCTCTCTCCAACAACGCTATGACGAACCACGCCAAGACGAAACGTCGGGAATCTAGCCGTTGTCAGAGCCGTTTCACGTGCATGCTTGTTCCTCCTCCTTAAAAGTTAAGCCCCAACCCCACCCCCGTGCTATCGCTTTACTGCTAAACCAACATTCTAGTTCTCCTCTCCAACCTCCTAACAAGGGAAAAAAAAAAAATGGCCAGGAAATTAGAGCCATACACTTCTTTCCTAGCTCTCTCTTTCGCTCTGTTACTGCTTTCCCTTGCCGCAGGTAAGAACTAGAATATCAAGTCTTTTTCTGGAATTCTTATAGCCTTTTCTTTTCTCATTCATGTGCCACATTTCCTCGATAAATAAAATAGCTTTTGGGTTGCTTCCTACACTTACTTCTTCCTCCCATATCATCGAAATACAAGGTATTTCTTCCATTCTTCCTTTTGGTGATTCTTTAATTTCCTATTCGTACAGATGCTAGCACTTGACGTGATACTAGGATTCTCTCTTACTTTTTCATCTGCTTTCTTATTTCCAGTTCAAACCAGTTCAAGAGTTGGTATATTTTATTTTGTAGTAATTTCATCACTTTTGCATTCAGATTGGGACATGCAAGAAGGTTTCCTTATGGCCTGCAGTAAATTTTCTTTTTTCAAATATGACACGAAGCTTTACTCGGTTAAGAAATGATTCTATGATCCTGAAATATATCTGTAGTGTTTACAAGAAATGTTTTAAATTTTGTCGTTCCTTTCCCAAAAGTTCCGTCTGCGTGTTCTCTGTATCTGACCTTAATGACAAGCTCGTGCTATATTGAAACTTGCTTTTTTTACCCGACCGTTATCTAGTTCAAATTAGATAGTGAATCAGTACCAATTTTTAGCATGTTATTTATCTATATTGATGTTACTTGGTACCTCGTATCAACAAAAAGAAATGTAACTTGGTAATTTGTATCTCACAGGGGGAGCTGTTGCATCACCACAGGGACAGGTAAATCTCAAAATCCTTTCAAGTTAGCAAATTGTTATCTGTCTCAAGGAATTGCACTACAGTCGGTGAGATTAAAGATGAGGAGATTGATGTGCAGTGGATTTTGTTTTGTTGTTGCAGAAAACTTGGTGCGTGGCCAAACCTTCATCAGATGAAGCTACTCTGACTGCAAACGTAAACTATGCTTGCTCTCAGGTGGATTGCAAGGTACTGCAAAGGGGCAATCCTTGTTTTTACCCAGACAACCTCATGTCTCATGCCTCAGTTGCCATGAACCTCTACTACCAAGCCCGAGGCCGGAACTACTGGAACTGCCACTTCAAGAACTCTGGGCTCGTCACAATAACAGATCCAAGTAATTTTCCAATTCCATGCACTCCAAGTTCACCTCTCCACTCCGATTCACCTAACTCAAAATTTGACTTTCCCTCAATTCAGTTGCTAATAATTCCAGAACGTGTTTTCCTCGTAGGTTTTGGAAGTTGCAATTATGTCTATTATTGATGAAGAGGGTAAATTCTCAACTAGATTAAGCTGCAAATTGATGGTGTTTGATTTAGCTATCTAAACCTTGTTGTTATCTGCATTATAGTATTTGTTGGATATCTCGAAATACTTGCCTTAATTTTTGGTGTTTTCAGTATTATGATTTCTCTTGGATGGTTGCAAATATCGATCAAAAATTTCTGCCCTTGTCCTTCATGCCATCTCCACCCATTTTTCTACTTCACAAATGGTGGTTGTTAGTCATGGGAAGAAGATTAAAAGTAACCATCATATTGATGTTTGATTTTGTTCTTTCACGCATATAATGTTGGATACTTTTGTACAACAAGGCATTCCAATTCAAAACTTTAAATCTAAAATTTGAGAATGGGTTTGCATTCTGAACATCAAACTGGGATGCAAAGAAATAATCTACATATGTTCTTCAATGGAGATTGTACTAGATAATGAGGTGCTGCCTAAGCCCGTAAATATTTGTTGGAAGATCACGTCCCTGATGAAACTATCTCGTAATCCTGCATGCATCAATGCTGCTTGCCTCTCTGTAAATATATGAGATTATTTTTATTTTCCCAAGCACATTAAAATTAAATGGAATCATGCGTATGGATCAATTTTATTATGTCGGAGAAGGAAAAAACTGGGTACATACATGTAAGTGGGAGATAAAGGTGGGTTCATACATCAGGACTAAATCTCGGCAATCCATACTAATTTTCTTCAAAAGTTTTAGAGTCCATACATTGAGCCTGATCAGATACCTAACTATTGATCAATCCAAAGTTCTCAACAACGTCACAGCAGCCACGTAAGTCCATTTGATACTGAAGTTATGGTAAATAAATGAAGAACCATCATGTAAATTAAATTCCTGTTTTATGTGCAACAGGATCTCTAGTCTCTTTAGCCTAGGTTACATATGTAGGCCAACAAAGTATGCCAAAGTTCTGACAGGTTTTAAAACGAACAAGAATATTAGAAAATACATAAAAAGATATGAATAGTTATAGGAAAGTAAAACATATGAACGGTTATAGGAAAGTCAAAAGAAAGAACAAGTTTTTATTAATTTTTTCTTTAGTTTTTATGAAAGGATATATGGAGAATCTGTCTTTCTTCAATATTTTCTATCTTTAATCCTTCGTATAAAAGAGATAAACATGAGATACCATCCCACAACAAGGTGATTTTAGTAAGACAAGTAAATTCCTCGTCCACCAGGAGAACCAGTCCTAACTAGAGCCATTCATAATTTGGTTTCAGGCCGGAAATTGGTCAAAACCGAATCCAAATCTATTTGGTTTGATTTTTGATTTTTATTTTTAAAAATTTTGATTTTCGGTTCAATATGGTTAAAAATCGAAAATCAAATAAAAAATCGAAGTCATAATTTATATTATGTTGAAATGATTACGGGGGTGAATGATTGGATATTTAGATTTAGTCTGTTATAATTTATTGCACTTGATTGTTTATTTGTATTATAGATAATATGATCCTTTATATATTATATTTTATTTATTATAGATTTATCATTTATCAATTATCAATATATCATTATTTATCAATTATTAATTTTTAATATAAAAAATTATCAATCAATAAATTTAATAGATTCTAAATTTAATTAAATATAATATGATAAATTAATAATAAATTGATAATAATTATTTAAATATATTACATCAAAAATAGATAATTGAAAATAAAAAAAATATTAAAAAATTCAAATAACCGGACCAAATCAAAACAAAATTCTCGATTTGATTTTTTTTTTTATTTGGATCCGTTTTTTATTTTTATTTTTTTTATTATTTGATTTTTGAACCGGACAGCCTAGTCCCGACTTTTCCACGTGAAACCCCGCCACAATTTAGAAAACCAGTGAGGATCTCGTAATATTGCAATGTTTTGTCTCCCAACAGACTGTCCAAATCTAACAATTATATTATTGGAGCGTTGCAAAGGCAGTAGCGATCTCATACTCAGCGACTGCATTTATTTATTACATTACGTGCAACGCATCAATTTTCTCCCTGCACCATTAAAAAACAAACGGAGTTTCTTGGCAACAGATGCCCCTTTTTTTTCTACTCAAAATCCTGCGACAATTTTGCTACCGCCCAGCTGCTCAAAATAAGGTTATTCATCAATCCATGTCCGGCAAGGTGAACCAACATTTTACAGCTCCAGCAGGCAGGGAAACTGCTTGGCATACAACAGTCTTCAATGAAAAAATCCTTGGATATTCTTACGCAATATGGAGATCATATATCCCACTTGCTATATAGTTTGGCCGGGGGAATATGAAAACCCTAACCAAACTTGAAACGACAAAACCAAACAATCAGCAACCTACCAAGCTCCATGGCACATCCAACAGTGTTACACAGATCAATGAAACATATTACTTTGTTTTCCACATTCAATATGAGGATATAAATATCAGCAACATCAAGGTTGCATATACAGTTTCCTGTAATCGACCATGTGACCCCCCCCTTGGCTATTGCCACATTGGAATAAATGAAACAAAAGTTCCTTGGTGAAAGTTGAGAACGGACAAAAATCCCGTGATATCAGGCATGTCTCAATCTAGCACCCAGTACATCCTTTCATCATTAATAACAAAATTGTCATGTTAACCAGAAAGTGAGACGGAGCATATGTTGTATCGGCATTCACGACAGTTGATCGGAGCGAACATGCTGCCGTCATCATCAAAATCACCTCTTTTACTAAATGAAATCATTACAAACGCTTCTTCTCAAGGGCAGCCGTTGCCTGCTTTTGTCTCCTCTTCCACGCTGGCATTTTGCCTGGGAACGCCCACCTCAACAGCCTCTCCCACCCATAACAGCCCAGAAACATGAGGGCAGCCCATAACATCAGCTTCCCCCTCATGCCAACTGGCAGCGGCTCAAGTTTCAGCCAGTCATTCAGATCCCTGAACAAATCTGAAGTGATCACCGTGAAGAAACCTACTGCAGCAAATAATGCATACCGGAAAGGCTTGTTTTCTGATATACTCTGGTTAAACGGGTGGCCCATGTAGTTCACAGCAAAGGTGGCGACCTGGATCATCATGTTCACCATATAAGACACTGTGTTCACAAGGTTTGGGTGGAAGTCAGAATCTGGTTCAATGCATTCCTCCGGCATATACTTCGAGGCTTCATTAACAGCTGATATTAGAAAGAAGAGGTGTATAGCAAATTGGCCTAGGAGGGAGAGGAGGACATAAGCACAAAAGATGTTGGGATGGGGCCTAGCAGCAGATAGTGTCTGCAGAGGGCGAGCATGGGAGATGAAAAGGAAGAAAGCAGCAGTAAAGACCCCACTGATGGTAGCCTGGATATCTCCTAGCTTGACACCATCCAGGTACATGACGCTCAAGACATATGCTGTTGCAAGGCAGTTCAGGCCAAGAATCTTGAACATCTGGAGTGTTGTCACAAGGGTACTCCGGCCTTGACGAATGATATCAAGGGTGGGGGCAACTGAGGCATGCTTCGCTGTGAAAGGCGATGCCATGGAGGCATCACCAAGCTTCACAATTGGTGCTCCACGACCATCACCCTCTTCATTCATCTCATCCAACATCTTCTTCAGCTTCTGACGCTGTTTCTCAGCAGCAGAGAGGTGGCGGTTGTTTGTCGGCCCCACAGAGCTGTTAGGGGACACAGCAGAATGCGATGATTCAGTCATGGGCTTTGGCTTCTTCAATTTTCCTGATTTACTTTCAGGTTTGGATGTCTCTGAGGATGAATCTCCTGTTTGAGATGGTGGTACAGCATTCAATAGAGCAATGCCTACATGAGCCTAAACATTTGAAAAAAAAAAAAAAAGAAGTTTAGGTCAGATAAAAGTGAGAAGCAACTTAAATGCTAATTTACAGTGGTGATACTTTCATGACCCATTAGTAGAATACAAGAAACGCAAAGTAAGTCCTGAGCAAAATGACCAAAGAAGAGCACAACTAATGGCAGAATTGTAACTTTAATAATAAAACCATGGATATAAAAAATACTCCATTAATCAAGATCCATAATGCGACTAAAGAAAAGGCAGAAGATTAAATGGTTAAGCCAGCATTAAAAAACTCACTAATAGCAATCTAGAAACCAAGGACATAAAATGTGGCCACACCCAAATTAAAAAAAAAAAAAAAAAAAACAATCTATTTGTTGAGGCTCTAATCTTAAAAGCATCCCAAGTACCCCTGGAACAAAGAATAAATTGCCTAAATAAATTATAGAAACAAATATAACCACAACCTGAAAGAGGAAACAAAGCAATATGATTTCTAACCTAATTCCCTCATCGACAGTCTCACAAGGACCGACCACCACAAAAATTTATTGTTCAGTTTATGATTGCTGAATGATAAAAAGGATCAAGGATCAAATCCATCTTCCCCATAACTCCTATGTAATTCTATGTATACAAATTTATGATTGTAGATATGAATAAGAATTTGTCATTCCAAAGTTTGAGTCGAAGACAATGATTTTAAGTTTAAAACTTATGTTTAAGGTGGTGGAAAACAAGACATTTTACCTGCTTCAGTGCCCCAACATCATTGGTTCCATCTCCACACATCAACGTCATCCTACCAACTGTTTTGAAAGTAGTCAAGATAAGTTCTTTCTGTTCAGGAGCAACTCGAGCAAAAACCTGAAAGCACTCAGGAGTCATAAAAATATATATCTTGATAAGTTTACACAGCAATTACCATATTAATATAAAAATCCTACTAACCTTAATGTGAGGGATGACTTTGAGAACAGCCTCAGTTCGCTGTAGCATCTCAAAGCAGTCTCCACCTATGCAAAGATCATGGGAATCTGACAATGCTTCCACTTCATTCTCACTGTAGACACAATTGACTTCGAGGAATTATAATTTAAAGCTAACTGATATCATATCTTGGAAAGGTCATAGCTTTGGCTCCAGCAAAACTAGTAGTAATGAAACAAAATAAAGAACAGAAACAAGATACTCAAGCAGATGGGAGGAAGATACATAAAACAATACATGCACAAAATCAACCATAGGATACTTGAAAAATAAAAGCTATCATACGTGAACACCCACATTTTAAAGGATTCTAAAAGTGTCAACACTTTTGGACACAGCACAACATGGTTGAACTCTGTCATTTTGAAGTAAAAAAGTTCCTGCTGAAATCAGCAAAAAGGGCTGGCACTTGGCAATTCTTAAGCACCATGTAGAGGACATGGTCGCTGCACACTGTCCTTATGTTTTCGGGTATAAAAATTATCTAGATTAACCATCAAGTATTTTAACATATCTTAAGTAATAGTAGATGAACCTAAAAAAATAAGTTAAATAACTCACTACCATTTTTTAGATAGCATATATCTCTCTCCTTCCCTGCTTCAGTTTCTCTTTCATGGACAAGCATCAAAACAATGGCTTATACATCCGCACAAGCACATGTGTCCCAGTGCCTAGAATTTTCAAGGCTAACATGTCTGACTTTGAGGATACTAGACATCTGGCTTTCATGCCAAGGTTTGAGGTAACATTGAATATAAGCAGCTTGAACTGAATACCTATTTACCAACAAGAGTCGAACTTTTACCTGTAGGGAGTTCTCTCAGTTTCATCAGGTGAAACCCATTCAAAACCTTCACCAGTTTCCTTGCGGGCCAAAATCAATGCAAGCTTTGATATGATATGAACTTGGCTAGCAACATGGCAAGCTGTTAAAGCCTGGTCACCAGTAATCATTACCTAACACAATGACAACTATTAAAACATGGCATAATGGCTAGTTAGAACAAGTACTTCAGAAAGTTCTTGATATTCCCAACTTCTATAAAATCAGTTACCAAAAAGGGAAATGCCATTTTATATCTGCAATGGCTTGCTAATGAGAAACATGTATTTGTTCAAATGACTCACAAAGCTCATTAAAATGAAAATATAAAGATCAGAAACACAAAGCTAGTGGAGTGAAAAAGGAAAAATAAAAATAAGCAACTCTTTAACCCCAAAGCTATATAGCCTTGAATCTCAGTTGAGTCAAAGATTTATTAAAATTGCTTTGCAATGTAAAAGAAAATGTCAACCTTTAAAGCTGATACATTCAACCAAATATGGATTTCTAATGTCTAACATGTAGATCCAGATATGGAAGTAAAGGAACTAAAAACAATATCTATAACTTCATTTTGTCCAACTTCATGTAGGACGATTATTAACTCCATCAACAACTTACCAATTGTAGAGTGAATCCATACCTTAAGTGTATGTTATCTGTTTTAATGTCATAAGCTACATAAACTCTGTTAGAAAGCCACTATTATGTTTAAACTGAATAACCATAACCATCAGCTTTCTCCCAACTATATTTGTTGGCTTTTACATGAATCAATTAGTAAAAATGTATATTAAAATAATAAGATTTTGATAAATGATATTTTATCATTATAGCCAATGCATAGTTGGACCCAAAGAACTTACCAAGTCATGCGATGATCCTTTCAATTCACATAAGACAGAACCAGAGTCAGGTCTGATAGGACAATTAAAAACCTACAAAAGCAAAATAAGCATCAACCAAAACCTCAAGCAGCTTCTATTTCAATTAAATATTACAAGAAAACAAGATACAAATCAAAAGATTAATTGGGCTCAATTACCGCAAAACCAGCAAAAGTCAAACCACTCTCCACCAGATCTCTATCCAAGCTTCTAGCTTCATTTACCTGTAGTACAAATAAACATCAAGTCAAAACCATATATCGAGACCTATAAACAATAATAAAACAAAAAACGGACAGAGATTTCATTCTCAATCTATTGATGCATTCTCCCATATATTTATGGAACAAGGGGCCAAACATGAAAAATAAGACTATATAGCTAATCAGCCTAATGCTGCCAAGAGTATAGCACCAGACTTTGCTTCCTGAATTTCCAAATATTTCCAAATGGCATATATCAACATAGCATTCACTGGTTATCTCTGATGATGATTCCTCGGTAACTAGAAAGGATGTTCATCATGAAAGAACCAAGATTCAAGAACTATTTTATGCAACTAGAAATGGAGATAATGTCTTCTCCACAGTATAACATCAATGATGTATACTGGATATACAACTCTGTGCGGCGTGAAAGCAGGCCATAACTTGGTGAGGAATAAAAGCATGGGAGAATCAAATATATAAAATCATCCCAACACTTTCATAATTCAAAAAGTTCCTCCTTGGTTAAAGCTGACCTTTGAACAAGAAGAAAGATTGGACGAGTTTCATTAATTTCATCTAAAAATAGCTTAAAATTTCGTCATATTTCCTTTCATTAAGACTTCCTACCAGAAAGCTATCTAATCCATAAGCTATTAAACTTCATACATCCAAAGAGGATCATATATAATTTAGTGAAGGGCAACAGACTACAAAATCGACACTAAAGCTCCCAAGTGGATTCATGGTATATGCAACATATATGCATAGAGTATGTATGTATGTATAAACTGATGTTTCCACTTCTTGCAACATGACTGACACCTCTTAAGACGTCCAAAAATTTCTTCCATATAATTTCATCCTCTGTTACACATGTTAATTAAAAAGAAAATCAACACTCTAACTCCATACTAACACGTGCTTCCATGTTGCAAAGAATATTCAGCTTTTGCAAGATATTACAATCACCAGGTAGTCTGCACACAATGCAGTAGTACTGGCTGGCAACAACTTGATATGTGCAGCCCCCTCTAAGGCAATTAGAATGAATGATTAAATATAGAGTACATGAAGGAGAAGTTTAATTAATTGATCTTGTCTGATGTGTTTTCAGCTGTTAGTAGTTTTAGATGTAAACCTTTAGTGTTTAACTTTGTGTCAGTTGATAGAGCGTTGTGCTTGGTGATTAAGTGGGGGCTTAAGTCTTCTTTGATCTGGAGCAAAGAAAGAGTCAATGTCTTCTAGTGTTGCAGACTCTTCATGTGTTGCTAATTGTTTATCATCATCTTTTATGGTACTTCTTATGGTATTGCATGGACTCGGCCACAAATTAAATCTGGACACTATCCTCAAGAATCTGACTAGGTAAGAGGAAAAAAGGTTATACAGGGATACATAGAAAAATATTTTTAACCAAAATATGTATACATTATATAAAAAAAAATGTTAAAAGATATTATTTGCTCCTATCTTCCAATAGACATGTTTCTCATTCAAACTTCCCAATTAGCCAAGAAATTTAGAAAAAATGCTACTTGGCAAAGTTAACTTAATAGCTATATTCTCTACCAATCTCTAAAAAACGGAAGGGGAAAACTCTGTTTTAAGTTTTAACATTATTATAGTGGGCTGAACTCAGTGAAAAAGTCAACCTCTCTAGCAGTCTTAAAGCTTAAATCCCCAAAATTTGATGCATCCAAGTGTCTAAACTCTAAAGTATACTGAATTCAAAAATATAGCTGACATGTATCCTAGTAGTCGAGTGTGAATGTCCAGGTAGCACAGATCACTGAAGGAAAAATATAATGATTAATGACGATATGTTATCACAAGTTATCAAAAGGAATTGTACAAGTGTTAAACATGCGATTGAGAAGACTTTATTGCAGAAGCACCACTTGGCCAACAGAACAAGTTGTCCATGAGCAGCTCGTGTTTGGCTCAACATTTAGTTCATTATTGGTGTGTCTGATCAGTAGACAAGCGACAAGATTTAAAATTGGAAAATAAATGAGCTGAAGAGCCTAATCATATTTCGCACAATATATCAAAATGTAAGTACATAAAAAAGTATGCTTTTTTTTGATTATCTATAGATAAAAAAAATGGTTTCATATTTATAATTAGTAGTTAATGAATCTATCCGAGTAACTACAATGTACATTAGATCTGAATCTAATTGCTCCAATTTTTATTTGCATATAAACATCAGAAAAATTAGATTCATAGACCTAATAACTCAAATTGTTATTTGCTTATAAACATCGGACGCTAGATTCAAATCTAATGACTCATGTTGATAGGAGCAAACTGAAAGGTGCTATACCACCTCAGCATTTACCCTCTTTGGTATCCCAAAGCAGCATCTCCCACCATCTCTCTCCTCTATTCGCATCCCTCCCTTGCCTTAGACATCCAAGTCCATTTCCCTCCTACCTCAACCTCATCATTTCATGAAATAAGGCATCTCATCCCTCTCAGTCACCTCTCACTTAACCTTTGGCATCTGCCTCTCCATCGCATCAATCTAGGCACCAAAGTTTTAAGTCCCGGGAGGACGGGGTCTCGGCCGCCCCATCCTATTCCTGTGATCAGGATGGGGTCAAGACTCTGAAACTCATCCATGCAGGAAAGAAAAAGAAAGAAAGGAAGAAAAAATGAAGAAAACGGGAAGAAAGAAAGGAAGGGATAAGAAAAAGACTGAACGAAGAAAGACAAGAGAAAGAAGAAAAAAGAAAGAAAGAAAGAAGCATAGGAAGGGATAAGAAAAAGAAAGAAGAAGAAAAAGGAAAGCAAGAAAAGATGAGGAAAAGGGAGGAAAGAAGGAAGAAAGTAAAGAAGGAAGAACAAGAAAGAAAAAAGGAAAGAAAGAAAAAGAGAGGAAAAGAAAGGAAATACGGGGAGAGAGAGATGGAGGATACATATGAGACTCTCATCCGGGACTACCACCAAGACACCCCCATCCCAAGGGATTTAAAACCTTGCTAGGCACCAAGGGCAATCAAAGCATCATTAGTCTCTTCCTGCTAAGTCCACTAATCTCAATGACATCTGGAGATTTAGATCTAAGGTCTGGTTTGAGACTAGAAAGATAAGAGATAGGAGATGGAGCGATTGGTTTGCCTCTATAAGCATGTCAGGCTTGGGTTTTCCTTTGTAATCATTAGGGAAAAAAAAATCCACGCTTAACATGTCAAGTCCATGTGAGTGGAGCACAAGCTGGAAAATAGAAAACAAATCGAGCTTGAGCCAGCCCTTTCTAGCTCACCTTGAGCTCAAGCTAACCATCTATAATTTTGGGCTGAGCTTGAAATGGTGTTGGCTTGCTCACTGTTCAAATTCTTTACATCTCCCATGGAAACATAAAAAAATACACCATCATCAACATTAATGCTTACATGACCATGAGCCCCTTGATGCAGATCTAAAATCATGCCATGATACATCATAGGGCTGCAACTAAGGGATTTTTATTAGATTTGATTTTAGTCATCAATTGTCCGCATTTTTCCTTGGTTATTTTTTTATTTTAGTAGATTATTTTGGAACGGAGTGCAGATTGAAAGATTGCAATCTATGTTTGATAACTTGATAAGGCTAACTACTGTAGCAAACTGTTCATACTTCAAAGCACTGTTTGCACTATAGAAACTGTAGAAAGTAAAAACAAAGCGTGTTTTAGTGGGGATAATTTTGGAATTCTTAAGTGGAGTTGAGTTAAGGTTTTCTATACATACAATATTATATTATATTATATATATATATATATATATATATAGTGGAAAACATAAGGCATGCTTGCATCAACATCAATTCTTCTGCGACAAGACCCTTGATGAAGATCCAAAACCATGTCATGATGCATCATAGGGCAGGATTTTTATTAGATTTAATATTAGCCATAGATCTATATTTTCTGGTTATTTTTTATTTTAGTGGATTATTTTGGAATGAAGGATTGAGATTGAAAGATTGCAATCTATACTCAATAATTTGATAAGGCTGATTACTGAAGCGATACCGTCCATACCATCATTCACACTATAGTAACCTTAAAAGCTAAGTGTTTTTTACGGTGATAATTTTGGCATATGAAGTAGATTTGAGTTGAGGTTTTTCTATATATAGTTCCAAGGGGTGATGGGCTATATGTTATCATGATTGAACAAAGACTAAGTTTTCGAGGGGAAAAAAACCACTATCGCAATTCAATCCCAGAGTGAGGCATGGATCTGGCTGAGAACAATCCCTAGATGTGATTTCTAGGTTTCAGAGAGAGTTTGGTATCATATTTTTATCTTTCCATTCATTATTCTCATAATAATTTGTACGTTACTTTTTTTTATTTATTTCTTTCTCTTCTGGTTCAGTTTTCCCTATTCTCTTCTAGTAATGGTTCCTACTTGTTTTCTCTTGATACCATCAATTACTTTTCCTATAGAAAATTCACCTTTCTAGTTCATTTAATATGAAAGAAAATAAAAATGGATCTGATTTTTGAAGAAACAGCAAGCCATTAGATTTTTCCTAAGCACATCTACCATCCCAAGTGTCACAACACGGAAATCCAATGGAAATCCACAAAAGCCCCATCCCTTAGGATTTGAATCCTTGTATTCTACAATGAAGAATCTAAAAAGAAGAGAAATGAGCAATAGGACATCAAATTAACATTGATAGATACATTTAAGATTGCTTCAGGTGACAATGTGGCTTCAGGAAGATATGATACATCTACTATAGACTCATATTCCTGTGAAGAAGGTAGCACAGTATCGTGACTGAACTAAGGATTGCCTATTTTTTGTGTTTTCGAGTTCAAGATAGTTTCCCTGATTAGGAATTCAAGTATTCAGGCCCCTAACAAAAGCAGCAAATTTTTAAAAACATGTTCTGAACAAAGGATATAATTTTTCTTAAGGTGGTGACACCAATGAATCTTCACTAATAACTACTATGAAAACTAAAGCCCGCTCTTCAATCAAAGGTTTGCTACATATGCGTCAAACGTGACAAAATTACCATTTGATTGTTATCAAGCTAGCCATGGCTTCATGATAATCAGACACATTTAAGTTAGAGACTATTCAAATTTTCTCCTGAACAAGATTTTACAAGTTGAATGGACTAAAGATCTACCATTATCAGGCAAAAGACCTTAAGCCACCCATACATGAGTCCTTTATACAGTCATCCCCTCTTCAAAATATACACTCCACTTGGTTCAATTCTCTAAGAAAGAAAAAAGAGAGAAGCGCATGAAGCAAAAACAATAGTGTATTTGTCAATATTTATATTTTTTTGAATGGACAACTCAAATTAGATGGGATCAAGGTTCGCAGTCTCAGTAGCCAACCTATGCTAGTACCATCCTGGTACATTGTCGATACACACAGTAAGAGGTCGGTTTGACATGCTGATTTTCGGTATGCCTCCCATACAGCATACCAATTCATTACCAGTACCAGTATGGCATGCCATGGATGGGATCTTAGCCATCCATCCTTCTCATGTGTAAAACATGTGTTTCAATGGTAGTTTGAAATAGTTCAAATATTCTTTGGGGCGGAACCTATTGTTTAATGCCTAAAAAAAGAATCTTCAGTTTACTGTACAACTAACATATACATATCTATCTGTCAATGACACACTCCAAGGCCAAAATGCATTCCAAGCCTCTGGAAACAAAAATGAAAATTTAATTCCAATTTTAGCTCCATTAGAAATGCATATCCTTTTGAGGATACCAAAATTGGCTTGCTGTAGCGTAATATCATCACATAGAATTAAAATCTATTCAGGTCCACAAGGAAGAAGGAACTCTACTGGTTGGTTTGACTTGAAAATAAACAATCATCAAGGATGGTTATTAGTCAAAAGATTTGCAGCCATTTCCTTATTTCAACTAATGTCAATGATTTTAAGAAGATCAATCTTTAGTTTTTATGAGTGAGACATCTCTTGAATTCCTATTTTCTACAGTCCCAATCTCTTGTGACATGCAGCAAAAGCTTGTATGGTAGGAAAGTTCTCCGATCAATTATCTATAGTTTATACCCCTACGATTGCAAGCTTTGGGCAATTTGTGTTTTAATTTCCGTGTTTCAAGTAAGACATCTCTTGCTTTCACATTTTGTGAGTCCCAATCTCTTGTGGCATGCAGTGAAAGCTTGTATGGTAGGACAGCTCTCCGATGAATTATATTTAGTTTATAACCCTACCTAATTGTAGTCTTTGGTCAACTTGTGCTTTAATTTCTTGTTTCAAGAAAACTCCCCTAAACTAATCAAAAAAGAAAGGGAATCAGACACGGCACCTACCAACCTCTAAAAGGGAAGAAAAGAAGAAATAACTAATGAAGCAAATCCTGATGCACCAATCTCATTCAGATGCATATAACCTTTCTACGCAAGCATTATATACAGGTCAGCATTCAATAACTTCAGAGTTAGAAGAAAATATATTTTACATGTCTCCAGGAATCTAGGTTAACAAAGCCACAAGCTATCTTACAGCCATCTCCGGAAGGGGCTTGTATGCAAGTGCCAGCACCCGAGATCCTTGCCTTGTATATTTCTTGTACGTCTCCACATAGGTTGGAGGCATATCAATCAACCTGTCCTGAATAGTTTCAGGTGCCCCCTGCCATTATAAAACAAGTAATCTTATATCAAGTATTATGAGAAATCAACTACAGACAAACTGTACCTAAGTCACCACTATACACTTTTTTAACGAAAAAATTATTCTTTCCCTGAATAAAGCAATACATCACATACAGATGAGTCGCAAATTAGGAAGATGCAAGAAAATAAGGACTCGATAAAAGTTAATTTCAGAAGCAATGTCAATTCATATAATTGAATAATCAGCCAAAAGAAATCCCTGAATTGGATACTGCCATTACCATGCAAGAAAGACTTTCAGGCAATCTTTAGCAAAACCAAAGTATTAGGATTATTATAGACATTTTAATTAATTATTCTAACGAGAACTGAAAAATGCATGAGTGGTTTTGGCTATCAAATAGCAATAATCATGAGAAACAACATCACTAGGACCAACATGCAGATATTTGTAGTTGAGGCAATCAGCATGAAAGTTACTGGAAACATAACAACTTCTAGCTGAGACATAACTGCTAACTTTCTACTACAGTACAATCTCTAGCAACATAAATAAACTGATGCCAAAAGAAAAAAAGAAAAAGAGTTTGTTTTGGCACCACCAACCTTCACAAATGCAAGAAATTGTTCCTGAACACGAACAACAACAGCCATTCTTTTTAAGTGAGATGCAAAATGGTGTCTCTTTACAATCTGCACAGCATGACCACCTGACCTGAATTCAAGTGAAATCAGGAAATCAAAATCAGAAGAACAAGGTTATAACCATAATGCAAATCATAGATGCTCAGACAAGATGATGAACACATCTTTCACTTCTACAGAGATGAATAAATCTCGAAGATTTATATTCAAGTCAAAGCTGAAATGGCAGGTTTCAATAAAACTCAAAACCTCCAAATAGAATATCATTTCGAAAAATGATATGACAGCCTGAACTCTCTCTCATAATATTCTACACATACACCAGCATGACCATACATGAATCTACTTCTGAAAACAACACAGTTACTATATAGAAAGTAGGAAAAATTATGCCAGATTCAGGAGAACGTACAAGAGAAGGGAAGAGGATATTTTAAAAACTGTTGAAGTAAGGAAGCACTTAAGAAGCTCATGCCTATTTGAGTTTCAGGGGAGCTTCCGAAGCAGGAACACTACCCTACATAGCAGGTTCATGCAACTACGGATATACCACAACCAAAGAATATTGTAGTTATTCTGACAAGTTAGAAGGGTCACCAGCAAGCTAAAAGGGTATGACCATCAGGCTAAAATAACCACCCAAACCTTCTAGTCTGGATAAAACAACAGTTAATACAGACATATAATTATATATATCAGAAAAAAAATGTATTGTTTTATTATTTGAACCTATTACAATAAGATGTAATTTCCTACCACCAACCCACATAGATCAACTTGTAACACAAGAATATTTTAAGTATTTCTAGGGTTGAAAAACTAAAAAGTTTATCTAATTGGACCACATGATGATCTGATTAAAGCAATTTGGGCTAGAATGGACATGGTTTTGACTTAATGTCAGCCCCACTCCTGAAACCGATGTTTCTAACAAAGGATTTAGCCATTGCAATGAAAACCAAGAAAGGTTGATAAAGCTGACATCAGACAAAATTGTTTGTCCTGTTAACAACGATTAGTTACAACTAAAAAGATTTTCTGGTTCTCATATATAAAATGCTATCCGTACAAAATGATGCAACTTACCTTTTGGGCATTGCCTTCTCATCAGATGTGTATGTCCAGTCTATTCCTTTAAGTGCTGCCCTTTCAAGGGGATCACCAACCTAAATTCCAATGATAAATTCCATAATGTTCTGCATTGATGATTGGCTTGTTTATAGCATCATCTACTATCACAGAGAATTTGGCTTCTAACAATATCATACCAGTTTATTGTCTACAAATACCAAGGCATGACAGGCTGCCAGAACTTCAACTGTGCTTGCGGGCAATTTAGTCGTGTCTGATTCTAAATTTGTATTGTCAGCCAAACCAGCAACACCTTGAAACTCCTGAAAAGCAAGCCAGATATCTCCAGGTTAAGAAAAATTACAAGAAATAAATTAGCTCACAAGTTAACTGGCATACCATGTCATCAGATGTAAGAGTTCCTGTCTTGTCAAAGCAACATATGTCAACCTGCAACCAGCTAAGTTGGTTAAAAGTATTGATAACTAAGAACTAATAAAACCTGCAAAAGATCACTAAAATCTTCACCTTCCCAGCAAAGGGTATTCTGAATGGCTCTGTGCAGAAAATTCCACGGCGTGCTAATGCAATTAAAGATGTGTTGACAGCTATTGATAGCTCCATTGGTAGTTCAGGGGGTATCACAGAAGTGATAATTAATGAACAACTCAAGAAAAGTTTGTATTTGCTCCTTGTTGGATCCTCTAATCCCTAACAGCAGAAAATCCATATGCTAGAGGTAATGCCAATGGAGTATCATAATTCTAGTGCAAGCAACAGTAGTACTGGAAACCAGATATGCAGAAACACCTAGTTTTGCATCCAAGACTATTGGGTAAATGAATGCCTATTGTACCTTTTTAAGCACATAGCCTGCAGCAATAATGGCAAAGAACACTAGGAAAAGAATGAACAAGCCACTCTCCCAGCTATTTGCAGTCACCTGAAACACAAATTACCCAACAAGTACAACAAGTATTACTAAACAAATATGCTCCACTTTCCAACGATCAGTACTTGACTAAAGATCAGAAGTTACCCTTTCAGTGGAAAATAGAATTGTTCGCATTAATTTGCCTTGACTTGTCTCAAATCCCGTCCGCAGTACAACAGCCAAGCATCCCCCGTCAGGTGTTTTCAGATTAAATGTCTACATGTTACAAATAAATTTAGTAACTAGATACACATTAGAACCACGAAAACAATTAAACAAGATGACGGTATTACAATAATTAAAGACAAGCAAACCATGCATTATAGCCGCATCTGAAATACCTTATCTGGAGTATGCTGCAATATCTTTGTTCCACCAAACAGAATATGACTTTTGTCTCGTTTAATAGACAATTTATCATCAGAACCTTGACCCGCAATTGAAACCTAAAGAAACAAATTGCAATGTAAAAGAATAAACAGAAAGAAATGAAGAAACAGCTAAACCTAGCTTGCACAGCCAGGGGAAAAACAGTTTATTTCTAATAATTAAAAAAAAATATTATGTATAAGGAAGACTTTAAAACTCAGCCAAAAAAAGTATATGGTTTTCCCAAATATCAAGGTAAACTGAGTTACAGGTTGGATACGAATCTTTGAAACAGCTAACAAAAAAAAATGAGTCAGTCAGATAAAATACAAAAGAGGGAAGAACCACCTTCCACTGAGGAGTTGACTCGCCTGTGAGAATGGCTTCATTAACAATTGCACTTCCAGCTAATAACAGCATATCAGCTGGTACAGCTTTCTCCTCCCCACTCTGACCAGAGGAGCGACCAATGGAGACAACATCTCCAGGAAGGAGGTCTGTACCAGAGAGCTTAACCCACCTGAAACCAGAAGCATTCAATATAACTAGCTTGTTAATGCCTCATATGTAAACCCCAAAAAAAATATATTTTTAATAAACAAAGACATACTTCCCACAACGATGCACCATCAGAGTCTGGCCATCAACTCTTACACGCCTAAGTTCCGTTAGAGTCTTCAACCTACTCTTGGCCATTGTTGACTCAAAAAGAAATAGCATAAAAAGAGTGAACAAACTGTAGTACCAATACTCATCCAAACACCAAAGACCCACACAGAAAACCTGCACATAAAAAGCACACGAAATCAGAACAAAGGCTATAGCGATCTTCATAGCTCATAGAAGTCCTAGCACTAAGACAACAGAATGTTTAATAGGACTACAAACCTGAAACACAAAAAATGGCTCCATGCAATTCTCTTTCATCAACTTTTGAAAGGTGGGTTGTGGATACTCAAACCTACATATTAATTGAAGACAGCAGACATTAGCTTACCATTGAATTATTTGTACAATGACCATAGCTGAAACCATTGAGAAACTAATATGAGAGAGATTTTCAGCCCAAAGTCCTTTGTGCTTTGTTAGACGACGTAACAGAGATGAACCTCCAAATAAATTCATAACTAGGCAGGTAGAGGAAAAAAATGAACCAAAACAACCGCAGAGAGTCAATGCAAATTGGTTTTCTATTGGAAAAGCCTGTTCTTTAGATTCGCTAAGAACAGAGTCAGCAAGATACACATCAAAGACTTTCCATGTACACGCAGAGAGAAGTGAGGATACTTCATGAAGGTAATTACCGATGCCAGGAAAAGACTTTCCATCCTTTCAGAGCATGCATTTTTTTTAAAGAAGTGAAGGTATTAGCTATTACTTTTCATGAGCTTATGTACCAAAAAAGGATAATAGAAATTTTTCACATCCAATTAAACCAGGGCTACATGGATAAGTGTACTTAGCAGCTAAAAAAGGAAAAAAAAAACAAAAAACAAAACAAAGGAGGAGGAGGAATGCCTAAGGCCTACATCCTTTTTCAAGGATTTTCCATTTTTGCAAGATCGTCAGCACCCTAAAGGTCACTGCGACACACTACCAGTACCAGAAAAGTCTCAGAAACTAATTAGCTTGAATCTCCAAGTCTCGTTATGTATGCGAATAATATTACCCTGATCCTTCAAGATTAATATATAATCAGAACTCTGGATATCAGTTTACAAGAATTTGTTGAAAAAGGTGGTGGGCAGAAGGTAGAAGCTCAGCATTTTTGTCATAACTGAGGGCACTGATATCAATTTAATTTAGGATTTTAAAGAAACTGAGGGAAAGTTAATGCTGTGCATAATTGTAGTTAAGCTTATAGATAAGAAAGTTTTTTCAAGACATTTAAGCGATCTACATTGTCCAAATATGATTGTAATTATCTTGCACATAAGAGTGTTATCTGAACATGAACTATTTTTGTGCGGTTAGCAGTGTGACAACTCTTGAGTGATTAAGAATTTCACTTAAGTACTTAGATATTATTACATGTCAGGTACATAATTTAGGCTATGCAAAGTGATAATAAAGCTATTATGAGCCCTTAAATTATTTATGTATCAAAAATTCATTTTAGTTCTCATTGAAATTTCAATTATTCATGAGAACTACCATCTTTCATGTAACACATCTGCAAAGATCTGACAGGAAAAACAGCATTTGATTCATCTAAAACTCCACATGAAGTAAAATTTTACAGCACCAGCTTGCGGCAAGTTTTGATTGGGTAACATTAAACACTATTAGATCCAGCAGGTATCAAAGAAAAGGGGCACAGGTATCCAAAGCAGAGCATCATGCAAGCATCATGTACTGAAGAGAGTTCTGGATAGCCCTCTATTGCTGGACTTTTAGTTACCAGCAGGTTGAAGCCGCCGAATATTTGAATCATCTAATGATGTCACCAAAATAAGTCTCTAATATATCTGAGCAGTTTTATACAAGAATGTTATACTTGACCGTTGAAAAAAGTTGCCAAAAGGCTTAAAATCAAGCCCTCCATATAATATAGCAAGTTAATGATGCACATGCAATGGGTTTGTAGTTATTGCCTGATTCAAGTGTGGCATTAGCTGGTAGAAGCAACCAATATTGTGACAAATCATTCCCTCCTCTACGCTGTGGAATGATAAAATAGTGCAGTATTAATACAAAAGATCAGTTTCATCCAAGGTTTTAAATACCATGGGATGGAGTCGTCCCAGTTTTCTCATGTAAAGTGACAATATGCAACCCAACACTCAGGACGGTGGATGTTCCGACCCCTCCCAGTTAATTTCTCAACTTATCCTGTCCTAACACTAGGGATGGTGAGACACCCCACCATTCTGCGGGTACTTAAATATTGGTTTATCAACTCACCGTTTTTTTTTTTTTTTTTTTTTTGAAAAAAAGTTACTCTCAGATGAAAGCTGCTTATTCCTTCACTGTCATTGCACAAAAAAATATGGCTATATCACAATTGAGTCCATTTGTTTCATCAGTAGACACAAGTAGGTTAGGAAGGTGTAAGCCTGCAACCCTCATTTCATACCGACTTCCTATGTCAAAAGTTTAATTTGCCTAACAAAACTCTAGCCACCTAGCAGGGCTTGCTTTTGGTAGGACCAGAACCAGCTATGGGGATTTTAGTTCTTGATTAGACAAGATGTTTGGAGATAAAAAAAGGAAGCTATTGCTTAACAGAAAAAAGTAGTAGCAGGATAAGTTTAGGTCATTTTTTATATGTTCTATTTGTTTCTTGCATGTGGCATTCAACATCGACAACAAGTGCAACCAAAAAAAAAAAAAAAACAAAAGAACAGAAAATGGTAATGGAGGTTAATTGTATCAGGAGACACAATGTAAGTTATGAGTAGAAAATGATGCCAGCCCATAGAAGAGCCTCTAACAAAACTAATATAATAGTTATCAAAAATATAGTGATTGCTCCTATTTGACATCAGCTAGTTATCTAATAGACATTTCCCTGGATGCAGTATGGAAGGTGGTTGCATGTTGTTGACTAAAAGCATATCTTTCTCCTTTTCGTGTTTGCCACGTATTCAAGTGATAGAATGAAAGGAATAAAATAAGCAGTTGATTAATTTTGCTGACAGATGAGCACAACAAAGAGAAACATACACATTTCGCCCCCACTTGTTAGTAGCAGCAGCTACTTTAGCTTCCGATCCATGGCCGGTATTCCTAAGATAATAACTAAATGATTCTTTTGTAGGGTAAGGGAGCTTGCAAAATGTATCCTTTTCAGTTGAAAGGATGAAGCGTTGCTTTCTGAAATCAAAATATATTTCATCACTATTCCCAGTTGAAGATGCTGATGATCCTTCCACCTACATTAAGTCAGAAATCATTCCCTCAGGTAATGTCAAAACTCAAGAATTTTTTATAATTGAAATTAAAAAACAATAAATTCGGTGTCCAGGAAAATACTCAAACATTTCATGCAGAAAAAATATAAAATTCTTATATTTAAATGCAAACTGCAGATTAGTTACAGCTACACACATAGGCATAAAAAAACTTTGTAAATGGGTGAATTCAGTGGATCAAACATGAGTTTATGTTCCAGTTCCTTAAGATTCAAGAGAAGTAGCATAAAAAAAAAATTGCCCTAGGTGAGAACACAATCCATATCCAAATTATTTAGGCTTGGATATCTATATTCTTTGCAAATCATTCAACAATAGAGAGTAGGCATAAGAAAATAGGAACATTAAATAATTAACAGATTGGCTCTCCTGTGGCTAAATTGGATATCTACGTCCTTCACCGCTCAATCTACATAAAAGTGCAAACATATGAAAATAGGAATATTAAATAATTAATATACGGCTCTTCTGTGGCTACCTTGGACATGCAGGTCCTTCACCACTCATTCAGCATAAGAGTGTAAACATATGAACATAGGAATTTAAATAATTAACAGATTGGCTCTTCAGTAGCTCTGTGTGTGTGGATACCTAAAGCATATGTGAAAAAGCAGGCTAAAAACCAGATAGAAGTGTTGATGGACCAACATCATGTACAAGATAATTATAACAACACGATAATAATTTCTCAAGATTTTAGTTGTTGGCATTGTTGTCTGGATTGTAAGATCCATGGTCTTTAGATCTGGATCAGTTTGAACTGTAAGATCTTGAGCTGGATTGTACATCTAAATTTTTGATCATATGATCCTTTCGAATATAAAATTCAAATGTGGAACATGTTAGTATGTATCAAAGCAAATAGAACATCTATTCTTTAAAGCTTTTGTGATAACTAATAGATCGTTAAGGATCCTAATTAGTTGATTGGGAGGGCTAAGACTTGCATTAATATTTTGTCTTTCCTCCAATAAATTACCTCAAAGTAGAATTTTGCTGATACGTTTGGAGCAAAACATCCTTTCTCGGTAATTAGTCAAGATGTTCCACAAGGTTCAACTAGGAGGATGAAGAAGTAAACATTGTTTTTTCAACAAAAGGCAAAAAGAAAAGCTTTTATTTCATACATTAAATCTGATAATGATTACAATTATTATGATAATAACATAGCATGTATCTATTTCTTTATTCTGCAGACCATATCTACATATATCATGGGTCAACTTACAGTGCCCCATGGACTTACATAGTGGCATATAACTATGGTGAAAAATTAAACACAAATGTTTGTTTCTTGGAGATATCATGTGAGACATAATTGTTGGAAAGTGAGCTTATTATGTCATATGAAGGTTTCTTGCTGATTATTCATTCAATTCACGATTTAATTATGCTTCTTACTTTGTATGCTATTTTACTTTTTTATAAAAAAAATTGTTTGAAATAAATCAGAAAAGATCTACAAGTTGAAACCTTCTCCATGGTCCCAAGTCCCAACAAATTTGACCCCCTATATGATTTACAATACAATACTGAGCTTAACCACATTGCTTGTTGAATTAGTAACAAATTTATATTGATTCAGAGTATGACAATAGACTACTACTGCATGTTCTATATAAAATAATAGAATCAATGAAAGATGCTAAGAGCAATATTTAAATCCTATGGGCTAGGAGGTCCCGATTTCTCCATGGAATGCGATATCCCACTGTCCCGTCCCATCCTAGTGAAGCATGCCGGTGGTACTTTCTATGTCCCTTCTGCTTTCCTTTGTTTCTTTCTTTCTTTGTTTGTGTCTTTTCCTTCTTTCTTTGTTTGTTTCTTTTCCTTTTTTCTTTTTCTTTTTTCTTTCCATTTTTTTTCTCTTTCCCTTTTTCCTTCTTTCTTTCTTTCCTTTTCTTCTTCTTTCCCCTCTTCTTTCTTTCTTCTTTCCTCCCTTTTCTTTCCTTTTCTTCTCCCTTCCTTTCTTTCCTTCCTTTTTAATCTTCTTTTCTTCCTTTCTTTTATTTCCTTTTCTTCTTTGCTTCCCTTCTTTCCTCTTCCTTCTTCTTTCCCTGCATAGATGGGTTTTGAAGTCCTGCCCCCTTGCCGGTCCTGTTTCCTTACAAGAACAAGACAAAACAAAGGGGACAACAACCCCCCCTCTCCTGCCAAGACTTAGAAAAAAACAATTTTACTTAGTTATGCAAAATCATGCATTTTGATCAAATGATTGCTTGCCTAAAATAATAAAGTGTATCACAGTAAAAAGCATACCACAATTTGTTAATATCAAATGAATAAATATGAAATTTTAAGATGTGTCTTAAGCAAGACTTAAAATATCATGTGCCGACTGCATGTGCTAGCATGTTATATACTAAGCTACACCAAGGCACGCTCAGGCTTTGAACATTCTGTATGCACTAGCATAGCAAAGCCAAGTAGTAGCATGAAGTTGGTACCGTGCAAATGCCACAGCATGCCAGTAACTGTACCTGGACACTTGCATCCAGCACCTAAAACTCATGTCCGGTATGTATAGGAATCGGATGCGTCAAACAGTTGGATACTTGGGAAACATTTTGAATTGCAGCCTTTATTCTTTTGAGATTGACCAAGCATGTAAGTTTCAAAAATAACTTTACAAAATGTCAACTTTCAAAAATCCTTAAGCTAATTATAAAGTTTGGATGACAAACATGCAGAAAACATAGACATATAATATCTTTTAATCAAATATATTTTTAATAAAAATAATCCTTTTCTACATGTCCCTGTATCTCCTTTTTCTCCTCTTGCCAAATTAGATATTTATATACATTTGTGAATCTGATTCATGTGTGCATATCCATGCCACAATGGCCAGCAAAGCACTAGCTTAGTGCCTATCATGCATGCCATCTCATGCCGACCAGAAGTTAGATCCTTAGTCTAGAGGCAGTAACCAGGGCAACTTCTATTTGCCCCGTTGATGCTTAGTGACTAAAACAATCTGACCAAGAAGGTGTTCTACAAGGTTGAAGGGGGAAATCAATAATTTACTATCTTTCTAGACATTAATGTAATTACCTTTTCCACATGGATAGGTAATACTTCTTACTGCTTACGAAATAATATATAAAAACTAATCAGAAGCTGGTTAACCCAGCCATTACACACCTAAACACAGGTCAGCAGGGTTTAAACCTCAGTAAGGAATAGGCTACCAGACTTGAACAAATGGTTAATTCCATATACTTTAAAAGCATAATGGGCCAAGGTTTCAGGAACCGGTACCGGTTCCCATAACGGTTCCTGGCCGATATGGTATGGTACCGTACCATACCGTACCGATAATAAAAAAATCGGAAAAAAAAAATCTATCCAATGGCCAAAAAAAGGGAAAAAAAATTGTCCCATACCGGTGCTGTACCATCCCATACCGATCCGTACCGGACTATGCCGTACCGTACCGACCGATTCAAGCCATTTTCCGAAAATCAGCCTGAACTATCCCGGTTCCCCACCGGTACGGTACAGTATGGGGTGTACCGGCCGGTTCGGGCCGATACGGAATTCCATGTAATGGGCCTTGAAGTTCATGATACATGTCCATGAGTTTTAGCTAGAATTGGAAGAAAAAGAACTATATGCAAGATTAGATATTTCATGACACAAATTTGACAATTTCCTAACATACACTTAGAACTTCATTTTGGTTTTAATATAACAAGAAGACATGGTCAAGTTTATTGTTGGAGAAAATGGACCGGCAACCTATGACTGTAAAAGCAAGCTTGTAGTAGGAACATTATGGTTAGACTTACTCTGATCAACTATCTCCATACTGTACACTTGACTTTCAAGATCTTGAGATGACATTGACATACTTAAACATCACCCAGTATAAGTTCTTGCAAAAGGCAGCGAAGGAACAAGAACATGCATAAAACAATTAGCAACAAATAATAGAATAGGAAGTATAGATGCCATGTTAAAGTATTATATAGTATATCAATCTAGGCCAAAAGGTAGAGAGAAGGTTTTATGACAGAAATGGTCATAAAATCATGAAATGGTATAGGGGAACAAGAATGATCTCCAATTTTGTTGATATATAAGGAAATATTGTTGAGAACATATTAACATAGGTTGTAGGTTGGTAAGTTACATTGCATCATTTTAAATAATTTTAAAATCACTTTGCTGCCCTCTAACGTGAATAGTAATAGGGAACATTAATTATACAGGGAATGATGTGTTTTATGTCTCATTCTTTAACAAAAAAATTAACAAGGTATGATTGGAAAAAATATCTCTGTTTTTCGACCTGGAAAAATGATGATAGATAGCGAGGACACTATTGGATGCTAATGGGTTTCCATCACTAAGCTTTTTAATAACCTACAGGCAAATGGAGGGGCCCATTAAGCTTTTCAAGAAAGAATGGAATAGTTATATATAATAGACTCAAAAAAGACATCGGTATTATATTTCTATTTTTGCTGATGTGGATTCTATTTGTTATTTTCAAAAGGAAGATGAAAATATTCACCCGGTTTCTGCATGTCATGTCTAGTGCTTTGGCATTCAGGTTCATTGGTGCCTTTCCCCACATGTTATATGGCACTAATAATGTAATGACAGAAGTCAGATTTAAAGATCTCTTAGGGCTAATTTTCCCTAATTATATGTTATGCAAATCAAATATTTCCCCTACATCCACAAGGCATTGTGATTGAAGGTGGATGTCACAAATTTATGCAGATGTTGGATAGATAAAGTTGCAGAAGTGTCATCTTGTTCTCCATAGTTTTGATTTTTGACATTTCTAAGTACTTCCATTTCTTTCGTTGAAGAAACCTATTATCTTTTTAATGGTAAAAATCAAGGATCAAGTTACAACATGATGCAAACATGCCAATTGCAGGCTAGCGCAATGCACTGTCATGCCATGCCATGTTGTGCTGACCACATGTCTTGCCAAGTCCCAAGGTTCATATGTACAAAACTAGGTCCATGTTAGTCCATTTCAACCTAAATGGGGACTATCAGTGACCAATAAGCGAGATACAGGAGCATTAACTGTTGTATCCTCCCTATACCTTGCTAGCATGGATTGCAATGGCTTGATACTTGAATCCTGAATAAATTTGTATTTTCTCACTCTCTTATAGCTTTCATTACTTTTAATTTGATTATATTGTTTGCGAACACATGAAAAAAAAATAATAATAACACCTGGTCTACAACTTCTACAAATATTCCTAATATTTCATAAGAAAACCATTATTATTTTTATCTATAATCAGATGCTAGGAACTACCAAGGAATCAAGTCACCATAACCTGTCAATTATATCTACCAATAATGCTCTCTACCGGCAATCTTATAAGCCAATTTACATTGCATGCTTAACTTAAGAAACATTTTTTTCTAACCTAAAATCGTTCCATTCAGGATAATTTTTTTTTATCAAAAGATATGCTCAATCTAGTATATGGATATTTTGGCAATTAAAAAAGCAAAGAAGATGGCAAACAAACAAAAAAAAAAAAAGGGAAACAAAACCATGTCCAATAATCTTCATATTAAGGTATTAAACTATTTACAATAAACATCCAAATAGTAGCTACAAGTATAAAAACCGATTACATGAATGTAGAGGAGACCTATGGGAAACGGCAAAACAAAAGCACTACTTAGGTAGTACCAACATCAATGCATGGCTTACAGATGTAACAAAAACATCTACTTAAAGAACAGCAATGTCCATAAAGATGCAACTAGAAATTTCCCTTCCCCTGGTAATATTAATCACACTGATCATACAATCTTTAACAAGTAGAGGATAAAGTCTTAGTATCATGTTACAGAACGAATCTCCTTCAACAAGGCTCACGCATGATTTTAGGATAAACGCATGCACTGTAGAAATTAAGTACATACATACAGCAACAACATGCAACACACACAACCACGTCCATATGAAGGCTGTCCTTAAGTAAGATATTAGTCTAGACAACAGTTTTCATACAATGTCCAGATTTCATGTAGGTTTGTTATAATATAGCAACTTTGACTGGTTTTGTAACTCTGTCCATGATTTCATAATTTATGACCATGAAAGTGCTCTAAGAATGCTGTAACATTTCCCTTGCCAAATATAAAACAACAAATTAACTCCCTACGGTCTATAAAATATAAATAGAATCATCCTCTTTCATTTTTGCGATAACTTGCTAATTGTATTAGTGAGGCTTCGTCATGCTGCACATGGTATGAGACATGAATAGAAATGAAGTCAGATAAATGAAAACAGCATTCACAGATTCAATAAACTTACAGGTCTCCGAATATGAAGTGGCATGATTTCTTTTGAACCAGAAAACTTAGCCGGAGTTACTTTGCATGCATCTGCAGAACAGATGTCTTTTGCCTGCCAGATCATAGTAATAAAAGAATAAAGCAACAGCAAAGACATCATAGTTTTTGACCAATCAAAGATAAATCAGTCAGAAGTCAAAAGAAACAAAACAGGTATACCAACATATGCTTGATATCCCATGCTTCTACTATGGAACAAATATATCTATTTACAAATTTATTAAACTTTTTACAAAGTAAAAAACATTAAATATGCTTTCTTTCCTTTCTGCTAGCATGCAACTCATAGCGCAGAGATGGCTGCTGCCTGTAATATTTTATCAGTTCTAACAACATAATAAATCGATCAAACTGACTCATGAAGCTAAAGCAAAGTTCAATTCACAAGACACAGGCAATAAATCAATTCCAAACTACAGTTTGTGATTTTTTATCAGTTCCAAACTACGTTTTGACATCAAACTCTACTCCTTATGCAACAGTACTATAAATCAATTCCAAACTACAGTTTGTGATCTTTTATCAGTTCCAAACTACATTTTGACGTCAAACTTTACTCCTTAGGCAACAGTACCATAAATCAAGAACTCGGATACCTTGCTGAACTGGACAAAGCATCTGAAATCAACCGACCAGGCGGTGAAAAGCAGCACCAGAATGTGCGCGACGGCTAGCGCCCCAAGAACTATCAACGCATCAGTGAAATCTAGGCTAGGCACGGCAACAAAAAGCCAGATGGAATAAAGAATCACGAAAGGCCACACGTCCAAGCGCCAGGTCCAGTGCCGCCGCTTCAGCAAGTCCACTCCTTGCACCACCTTTCCATCCACATCGTATCTCGCCATCTTCTGCTTCCCTTAACCTATAAAATGATCACATAAAAAAAAGTTCACAACCGAAACCGTTTGTCCCCAATTTCCTCCTCCACCGACAACCTTCAAACCAGATTCCATAAGAGATCTATCATCTAACAGATCGAAAGGAAGGGAAACAAAATAGGTTTTTTAATCGCATGATTCAAGAAAATGAGACGGAGACGAAGGAATCGATGAAGAGGGGAGAAAGAGTACCTGTGGATCGGCCGCTGGATCGCGCGGAAATCTATTCGATGGGAGCGAGGGGATCGAGGGAACGGCGCCGACCTGAGTCCCGCCGGAGTCTTCGAGGGGGTGGCTAAGAGGAAGATCTCATCTTCGCAAAAAAGAGAGAGGGTTCTTTTTGTGGGGGGCGGGGTTTTCTTTTATCGCGGATGCAGAGGATGCGAGACGGCGTCACGGCGGGGAAGGATGCTTTCTTTTGCTCCGTCTATGTGGTTTTACGGTTTTACTGCACCGCTTATATATATGCTTTATTCTCAGGCAAACACACCCTTACGGCGGACTTTTCTAAGCGTTCCTCGCCATGTTACCGCAGCGTATTTTAAGCATAGATCTTCAAATCGTCCTTTTAATAATTTTGGTCCAAAAGTTAATTCTAGTTTTGGGCTGGTAATGAGTAAATTAGGCGATTATCTTCATATCATCATGTTGAGCCCAAACTTTAATGATAAAATTAAAAAATTTTATTATGATTTAGTTTTATTTTATTTTGATTCCAACCTGAAGGCATGGACATACTGATGACAACTTCCCGCTTGTGACATCTAGTTAATTTAGTCATGAAAAATCTAAACCGATGTTTTGTCTCAATCTCTTCTCGTTCCAAATTCAAATTTGAATTTCAGTGAAAAGCTTAACTTTCATTTACAATTTCTAAAAGAGATTAATTTCCATGATGTTTAATAATTGGATCTTGTAAAAAATAGCTGAATCAGCAATGTTATAAAATAGAACTACGATTGTCAAACACCAATTTTTTTCTTTCAAGTAGAATTACATAAGTTAATCTATGAATCATACAAAATCCATAGATATCGCTGTGTGGAGTGACTAGGATATGTTTGATAGCATGAAAATTTGTGAAATGGAAAAAATATAATTATTTCTTAAAAATTCTAACATCTAGAAATAAACTTTTTAAGTTTGTTAGTTTTTCCAAGAAAACAAGTGCTTCATGCAATTTTGCATTTTAACTTGCAACCAAATATATGTTAGCTTTGAGCTACGATATTAGGAGAATCAACAAATATAAAGTACTTAAACCATGAGTAGACTTGGCATTATACCATGATACTTGTTATCTTCGTAGCATATGGACACACATAAGTCATCTGTCTAGAAGACTTCTGCGCATAAATAATGTTTCATATTTCATAGTGGTCAAGCTTTAGAATTTTTAGTTTGGTTATTAAACATTCTTTTCTGGGTGCATAGTGTGGATACTAAACCTCAATTAGACATAGCTAATGATGATTGGCTGTTTCGTGATAAAATCCTGATGGTAGTTACTAATACTATTGCTTCAGTGAATTTATTAAAAATTATGGAAAGCTATTAGATGTGGGTTAATCCACATGGGATCTAGGTGAAAGGCTTCTTCTCATCTTTCATCCAATACTCCATTTTCATGTACTACTAACTATGCAACAGTACATAAATAGGATAAGAGGAGGGGATGGAGCAACACTATAATTCAACATGTTCATTGTCTTCTTGTAAGGAAGGGAATTTTGGAGCTGATGCTTTTCATTACCTTTCCATTCTATTTAAAAGAGAAACTATTGGTAGTAGTATGCTTCCTCACCTTAAAATGTTAGATAGAAAAACAAACTAGATCATTAATTTTGCTCCTCCAAATGCCTAGTCCAAAAGGCTCTCAATGGTCTCCCCAGATTAACACACTTTAAAAGAGTTTTAAGGCAAAATTTTATCTCCAACTTCATCAATAGTTGCTTGTTGTTGGAGTTTATAGTAGTTCTCTTTTTTTCCCCCTCTTTTTCATATGTTCTATAAATGTAAGATAAAATTGAAAGGTATTATGATTAGTTTGACCATATCAAATCTCATAGAAGCTAGGGGAGGGTTTTTGGTCAAAACTCCTGCATTTTCTATTAAAGGCAATATTAGATTTTTATTGCATTTTCACATCTTTTAGTTGAATATCTTAGTATGTTTCATTTTCATATCAAGTTTCATTTTTCTACCAGGACTTTATATGGTTTATCTATATAAGGAAGCCTAGGATTTAATTTCTAGGAAACTTATTTTAATTGATTAAGAGAATTTTCATGGAGTTTTCTTCTTCCACTCTTCCTCATCTTGTTCTTTGTTACTTTCCTCTCTATAACACAAGCTAGGACCTGTATCACCTTTGTAGTTTGCTTTATTTTGAGATACTTGGGGGTGCTAGATAAGTTTAAGCTTTGTTAAAAATAACTTATGATAAGTAAAAAGAAAGACATTAATATATGTTCCAAGAAAATAAAAAAAAACTATTTTTTGATTGCTAAAATTTATGTGATTGATTATTTTTGATGATGATTGAAAATATCTATTACTACATAAGAGATCAAGTGATATGAGATGAAAAGTAGTTATAGTTTATATAATTAAATAAAAAATAGTGCTAAAAGTGATAGGAGCTATTGCACTAGTGTCAATATTTATGCCTCTAATATTATTTTAGGATTTATTTTTGATGTATACCTTTATAAATATCTAAAATTATATTGATACCTTTGTAAATTAATTATTTGTATGTATATATTTATAAATTATTTTTTTTTGCATATTTACGTGATATAGGATATAACAAAGTTTGATACTGATTGATGTAGGATAGAAAGGAGGAAAGAGAGAGAGAAGAAGAAGAGGAACAAGAAGAGGAGAGAAGGGACAAGAAGAAGGCAAAGGAAGAGGGCAACTCAATATCCTATAATCTCAAATTTACTAATGCAAACTATATTATCAATTAATATAGCAATGGATTTATATAGACAATCCAATACCTTATAAGATTCTGCATAAAAATAAACTTTTGGAGTCCTCGAAAAAATTAAATTTCATAGTCTCACAAAATTCTAGTTTTAAAGTCTATATAAAAATAAGACCTTCCAATTCTCAAATAAAATATTTTTTTTAATTTTAATATTTGAGCCAAATGCAAGTATGCCTAGATTTATAATCGGACAATACTTTATCACTATTCTTCCCTAAATATGTCATCTAATGCTATAAAAAATAATCTTTTAAAAGCTAAAAATCCTTAATGCAGGTAGACATGCAAAAGAAAAAAAATAGATTTAGAAGGATATACATATAGATGATAAATTTATAAGGGTATACATGCAATTTTAAATATTTATAAGGCATATATACATAAAAATCTTTAGCTAAATGCTAGTTAAACTAACATCCTCAAGATAGACATTCAATAAGAAATAATTTATAAAGATATACATAAAAAAAAAAAAAAAAAATCCATCATTCTATAGCTATATAGGGATGTAATTATTTATAAACATAAGAAAATTATATGGTAATCCAACTTCAAGGAACAAGGATAAGATAGAGGAGAACTTTGGATGAGAGAACATGTAGTTGACCCTTATTAGCTCTATAGTACTCCTAATTATGCACCAATATACGATAGTTTTCTCTTGCTGTGTCTTTTCAATAGTTGATGCTAATGTTTGAATTTATAACAATTGGGGTCTCATGAAGTGGGATTAGGTATATGATGAAAAGATAAGGTAATAAGTAAGACTTGCTTTAGAATTGGAGAGTTGGTTTGTGAAAATCTATAGGATTCCAGTGACACGGTGGAAAGGATGGTATCTCAAAATTTTTATTAAGGAATACCTCATGCACCAAAAGGTCTGAAACCCTAATATCCAGAATCCCTTGATAATGACAATAAAAGTAAAAATTAAATAATTAGGATAGATGCATACCTATATTTTGTAGTCTCTGACTATTGATTTTCACAAGACACACATATATATATTCTCCAATGATGATCCACACTGGAACTGACCCAAGGATAATGCTCCTTCTGAATCTTGCTTGCTGAATTCTTGCACTAAGAATTCACTTTGCCTTAAACTAGTCGAATTCTTTTCAAGGACTTGACTTGATCCTCTCAAAACCTCCTATAGGCTTTCTAATCTTCTTCCCAAGGTCCTCCTTAACCCTTATCTTAATTAGTTTAGGCTTGTCTTAAAAGAAAAGACTAATATCATAATACTTATTTGTAGCAGGCTAGGACACTCTTTGCTTGGATTGTTTGAATGACTTTGAATGTCTTGAACCTATCTATCGTCCCCTTTAAATAGGATGAGAGGGAGTGCTACGTGAGGCATTGCGACTGTCCCACATGCCCCAAACAAAAGTGCATATCAGAATATTTAAGAGACTTCACACAGAAAGAGTCTCTAAGGGACAACACTTCACAACACCCTCCTTGAAAGAACCAGATCTAGGGTTTCAAAGCTAGATCTTGAAATTTTTTCAAGATTAGGCAGCAGAAGACTTAAATAAATCAATATTTATTATAACAATAGAGAATTTCTAGATCTAAGATCCTATTATATGATTATTGTATGGCATTAAATTAAAAATTAAAAACATAAAGAAAGAAGAAGTGTTGATCATATCAACACAGATCTACACTAGATCAGAACATATAAGTAACAAGAGATCAGATCTTTGTTACCTATGCAAGTTAGATATTCTAACTTGCTGATCCGAGCTTGAGGATGAAGTTGTGAGCCACATACGCGTCCGACCTCTAGGAGTCGTCCACACGAGCCTATGATCATGATCAGAAGTCCTGATGCAGGAAATCAGCATAGTATGTTAATACTATGCTGATCTTTCTTTGACAATCGATCTGGAACCATCTTCTTCAAATCTTGGACTTTTCAATTTTTAAAAGGAAGAAAAAGAGAATTTGAACCTGAGACACCTCTTAAAAATCTCTAAAAAAGAAGGAAGAGATCAAAGAAAAATCCTAGAAGAAGAATCCTTTTTCTTCTTCTTATTTTCTCTCACCTAGACACTTAGATTGGTGTCTATGAAATCCCCATGCCCCAATATTCTTTCTTCCTAATTTTTACATGTCCCAAAGCTCTCTCAATGGTTTGGAATCCACGAAAAAATTGAGATATGGACCAATCCTTCTCTTGGTCAAATACCTTAGTAAGGAAGGTCCAATTAAGGCATGATTTGGGGCGCCCAACTCTTGGGTGCCCCCTCTTTTTCTACCGTGGACCATCAGATTTTGTCATACAAAAATCTCTCCAAAAGCCACAAAAGTTTCAAAAAAAATCTAGATGGAATCGGTGTACTATAGGAAGAGTTTTGGTTTCCTAAAATTCTATCTCATTGAATTTGAAATCAAAAATAATTCCTACTTTGACTTGATCCACACTTAATTTACCATGTAAGAAAGAAAGAGGAGGACTTTGGGACGTGGTGGGCTTCTCTTGGGCATGGAGAATTTACACAAAATCAAAAAGGACGTGAAGGGTGGGCATTTGGACTAAGGTGGCGCAAGGATAGGAAGTCCTAGTCATACTAGGACTCCTATTTTGACTTGGTCAAATAAGCTATTTGAACCAAATAAAATCTAAATTAATTCAATCCAATTAGAATAGATCTTACTCCAATTAGAATCTTAATTAAATCAAATTTAATTTTGATTTAATTTTTTAATCAAATTAGAAAATTGAGTTGACCCAAGTCCTAATTGAACTAAGACTAGTTCTTCCTTGCACTTAGCTTATCCAATAAATCAATTGAACTTAATCCAATCAAGTCCAAACCAAATGTAATTAAATTATATTTAATTAAATTTAATCTTAGCTCTCTGGATTAATCAAATTAAGTTAATTAATAATTTAATTGCTAATCGATCCTCCTGCAATACTTGCACTAGGTTAAACATTAATCGTATTAATCGTTTAACCCTAGAACGATTCTTAATCAACCATCCAATCAGATCATAAGCTCTAATATGTATGACCTCACAGATCCGAACCTAGGTCGGTAGCATAGGAATAGATTTCAATATCAATCGAAGTAACCATATAGCAATGGTACCCGACGATCGAATGGTCGAATATGTAGAACAATATCCTTAGAATCCATGCGGATATAATTTTTATATAATTCATCTCCTTGACCAAAATGCTCGTAGGACACCTCAGAGTTCAACTATCAACTCTGATCAGATTGTCCACATTATATTTTAAAATATCAAATCCATCTGATGGATTATCCTGACCAAGATTTTGCTATATTGAAATATAGTGATACATTTTTCTCCAACTCTTGGAGTAGTCAATTCCATCTTTATCATACTCTGACTTCGCAAGTACTTGACTATGCCCAAAAATCTTCTGTTACTGAATTAGAAATTCAGTTAGTCTGGTACTAAAGTATAGTGAGTTGCTTGCAAGTCATTAAGACGATCCCAGGTCTAAGGGATACTTATACCTATATCCCATTAGAGATATTCTCGATAGCAGAATGCTCTGAAATTGATCACATTCAATAACGATGTACCCATACATCTTACCTATATGCCATACCAGTATCTCCACACTCTTTGGTTAAGAGGACAACTAATCTATATGGCATACAGTGATCTATGCTCGATAGATGCTGTCATCCTAATTAACAGCCTATCAATTGGTCGTGAATAGATTTAAGGACTAATCAATAAATTCTCTTTTTATTGAAGCTAAATAGTCTTAAGAACTTTATCACAATAATGAAGTTCATTAGAAGATGAATACTTTGCGATAAAAAATGCTAAAAATATATTTAATTTATTAATGAATCAATTATAGATATAATATAGTACAACCATCAACAGACTGATGATTGACTTTGGGACATTTTTCCAACAACTTTTACTTATCCTAAAGCTACTCGGCATAGTATCTAATACCTATCTTCAACTTGTGGTTATTGAACTCCTTTATTGCCAGGGCTTTAGTGAAGAGATCGGTTAGATTTTTTTCATCGATCTTCTGAAGATCGACATCATCTCGATCCACGATCTTTCGAACCAAGTGGAAGCGGTGCAGAATGTGCTTCATCCACTGGTGTGCCTTTGGTTCCTTTGCTTGAGCTATGGCACCAATGCTGTTGCAATAGAGTAGGACCGAACCATCTAGGAAGGGTGCTACTCAAGCTTGGTGATAAACTTTCTCAGCTACACAGCTTTTTTTGCGGCATCTAATGCTGTGATGTACTTTGCTTTGCAAACAAAGTCTACCACAATATGCTGCTTGGAACTCTTTCAATAGATAGCTCCATCATTTAAAGTAAAGATATATCCCGACATGCTTCTACTGTCATCATGATCAAATTGAAAGCTGGAGTCTATAAACCCCATAAATTTTAGATCTGACTCGCCATAAATCAACCATTGGTCCTTAGTATTTTTCAAATACTTAAGGATGATTTTAACCACTTTTCAGTGATTTTCTTCAGAGTCAAACTGGTATCTACTTACTACTCCTAGTGAGTATGCCATGTCTAATCTCGTACATGTCATGGCATACATGATAGATCCCACTACCGAAGCATATGGGACTCTACTCATATGCTTTCTCTTCAGGAGTTGTCGGATAATCCTTCTTAAAGAGAGAAATTTCATGGTCTATCGAAAGATAGCCCTTTTTAAAATTCTTCATGCTGAATCTCTTCAGTACAGTATCTATGTACGTGGACTGGGATAATCCAAGCATCTTTTTAGATCTATCTCTATAGATCTTCATTCCTAAGATGTAGAATGCTTCATCCAAGTCCTTCATGGAGAACTGTGATGACAACCAGACTTTTATTTCTTACAGTGTGGGCATGTCATTCTCGATTAAGAGAATATCATCTACGTACAAGATAAGAAATACCACTGCTGGACCATTTGTTCATTTATAAATGCAGGACCTTTCTCCATTCTTAATGAAATTATACGTTTTAATCACCTTATCAAAATACATGTCCAACTTCGAGATGCCTGCTTCAATCCATAAATGGATCTCTGAAGCTTGCACACCTTGGACTGATCTGTGGATGTGTACCCCTCAGATTGTATCATATACACCTTTTCGATCAGCTTTCCTAAATGGAAAGCTGTCTTCACATCCATCTGCCAGATCTCATAGTCCAGATGGGCAGCTATCGTAAGCATTATCCGAATGAATTTGAGCATTACTATGAAAAGAATGCCTCATCATAGTCAATACCATAACATTAATGATACCATTTAGCAACCAGATGGACTTTATAGGTCTCCATCTTTCCATCTGCATCTCTTTTTTTTTTGAAGATCCACTTATATCCAATGGATTTAATCCCTTCGGATGGGTCAACCAATGTCCACATATCATTGACCTTCATAGGCTCCATTTTAGACTTCATGGCCTTAAGCCATTTCTTAGAATCGATCTTTGTATTGCATCCATATAGGTGTTCGGATCCTTATTGTTCTTATCGAGTTCGATGAGATCATCATCTTCGACCAAGAAATCATAGTATCTGTCCGATTGATGTAGTACTCTATTGGATCGTCTTAATGATATAGATACATTAGATTTCGGATCTGATCTAATCAAATCCGACTCAGGTTTAGCTATCGGTGTTGGTTTTTCTACCTATTGAACTTTATCAAGTTCAACCTTAGAGGCAACAGTTTCTTTACCAAGAAACTTCTTTTCTAAAAAGATTGTCTTAAGGCTAATGAATATCTTTTATTTTTTAGCATGATAGAAATAATAATCCTTACTTTCTTTGGAATATCCTATAAACATGCATTTAGCAGACCGGGGTCCAAGCTTATCTATATGCAAACGTTTGATATAGGCCGAACAACTCTAAATCCATAGGTGAGAGAGTGTAGGTCTATGCCCAGTCCATATCTCATATGGAGTCTTTGGATGGATTTACTTGGTACATTATTCAATATATAACAAGTAGTCTCAAGAGCATAATCCCAAAATAAAATAGGTAGACTAGAAAACCCCATCATAGATCGAACCATGTCTAACAATGTTCTTCTCTTTTCTGATATACCATTATATTGTGGTGTTCCTAGAGGAGTCCACTATGAGAGAATCCCATTCTCTCCTAGATATGTCAAGAACTTACTGGATAGATATTCACCTCCTTGATTTGATCGAAGAGTTTTAATACTCTTTTCAGTTTATTTTTCTATTTCACTTCGGAATCTTTTGAACATTTCAAATGAATCCGACTTATGTTTCATCAGATAAATATATCTGTATCTAAATAGATCATCTACAAAAGTAATGAAGTAGAAATATCCATCTCTGGCATCGGTGCTCATTGATTCACACACATCAGTATGTACTAGATCTAAGAGCTCAGTAGCTCTCTCATCTTTTTTAGTAAAAGATGACTTGATCATTTTACCAAGAAGACAAGATTCACATATTGAAAGTGATTCATAATCATGGACTTCGAGAATTCTCTCTTGAGTCAACATGTTTATCATGTTCTTGTTTATATGACCTAGCCTATAGTGCCATAGATAGCTATTAGAGATATTATCTAATCTAGAATATTTTCTTGAAGTATACATTATACTCACAGACTGTGATAAAATATAAATATCATTTCTTTATTATCCTTACATTATTGTAATATCATTCATAATGATATCACAATAATCTTTGTTTATAGATAAATGATAACCATCTTTAGCCAAAAGGCCAACAGAGATTATATTTATTAGAAAGAAAGGACAATAATGACATTCATTTAAAGAAATAATATTAGTATTGAGAATAAGTTGAACTATTCCTAAAGCTAAAACTGAAATAGACCTTCCATCTCCAACATTCAGAAATTACTCATTATTTTCAAATCTTCTACTAATTTAAAGTTCTTGCAACGTATTGTAAATATGGACTGGACTTCTGGTATCCAATATCCAAGTAGAAATATCACAAACAGAAAAATTATAAGATGTTATTATATAACATCCTTGATCAGCAACTACTTGCTCATCTCTCTTATTTAGTCTGTTGGAGTCATCAAGATACTGAGAATAATTTCTCTTTCAATGCCCCTGCTTCTTACAGTGAAAGCACTTTGTCTGATCTAAGTTATTTTTGGATCTTATATTTAAATTGGGCACAGATGCCCTAGCACAAACCACTTCATGCTGTTGAACAATATTCAACTTTTGATACTTATTATCAAAGTTGGATCCCATAAGTTAATCACTGTCTAACAGTGAATGGAGCAACTGTAGTTTGGATTTAACTGCATAAAGGATAATCAAAAGTCTAATTAGTAATTGATTAATTAAATCTAAAGATTTGGACTTTAATTAAAAGATTCTTCCACTATTTTATTCGAACTGGTAGTCTCTACCTCCAATTCGAAAAATTATCCTAATTTCTTAGTAGGTACTAGAATCAACATAGACTGCACACAAACCCAACTATGGTTGATCAATTCATGTATATATAAGGATAGATTCATAATCAATTATTTTTTTAAATAATTTTTAGTAATTTAATTTTGCCCTAGGTATCTTTTCAGTAGGCTAAGGCCTCCACTGAAAATTCTGGTTAGGTCCAATAATTAACATGATCATACTTAGTCCATCTAACTAATGAATGATTAAGTCCAACTATGGTTGGTCAATTTAACCATTATTTAGAGAAATACAGCCAAGAAATCATATTATGAATGATAATTCTATTAGCAGATAAACACCAGGCCTATGGGCCTTCAATGATTATCCAACTGATGGACCCATTATCATCCACTTAATGGGAGGCTATGATGTAGTTATCATAATAACTATTTCATTTTAGGGATCTAATAATTTTAGAGAATTTAATTTAAAGATGAGAAAAGATCAGATGAACCAGCTTGTCATGATCCTCCCACTAACTTCACCAAGTCAACTTAAGGAAGATTATTAATAGGCTGGTCAAGGAGCACCTAAATCAGTCGAACTAATTTACCTAGCTGATATGGGTTAGCTCGAATAGTCAAGTGATCCGACCAAAACATAATTTCACCAAGAGACCAGGTAAGTTCGATCAGTGGGAGGGTCTTACCAAAGTTTGCCTTAGACACCATTAGAAATGGCCAAGTAAGCGGGCTGCAAATTAAAGACCACCGATCTGGTTTATCTTTGACATCAACTGATTTAATTAGTTTCAATTAGATCATCCTAACAGTTCATGCTGGACTGCATAACCAAAAATCAAGTCCATCTTGGGTCTTATTAAAGATATGGACTTGACCAACTACAACTATTATAATTGATCTAGAGAATCCTTGACCTAATCTAAGATAATAATTGATTAGATTTAGTCAATTCTCTAATTAAATTTATTATTTAATATAACTCTAGGTCTAACCCGATTAATGGATCTAATTTTTACTAATCCATTTAACCCAATGTGTTATGATTTGTGTCTTAGAATTTTCAATTCATAATCCTAGATCCTAATCAAATAACTTCTTAATTCTTAATTAAGTTTTGGGCTGAGGATTGGGGTTTGACTTTTTAAAAATAATTTTTATATTTATAAAATATTTTTATAATATGGTTCTATTAATCAAGTTGCATGTTTGATTCATAATCAATATGCAAGTAAAATAAGCATGAAACTACTTTAGATCTAATCTAAACAGGTTCATGTAATTGAAATAATTTCAACTATAATCGATCATAAATTATCTTAGATCAAATCTAACATATTTATGATGATTAAAATTAGATTAAAATATTTTTAATTAGATCATAAAATTTTTTAGATCTAATTTAAAATTTTATGATTAATATTTTAGATCAGCACGTACTAGGACAACCTTTTCACTGTAAGAGGTAAATCTTATAGCAGACAACCTTATAGCAGTCTGTGCAATCTAAAAAAATTTATTTTTAGATCTAAAATTATTTTAAATTTATTAAATTATAAATAAAATTAGATCAAATCTAATAAATTTATGATTAGTAGCAGATCAATACAAACTAGGGTAACCTTTTCACTATAAGGGATAAACCTTACAGCAGGACAACCTTATAGCAGTTCGTGTGATCAAAAATTTTAATTTTAGATTTAATAATTAGATTATAAATTAGATATAATCTAAGAAATAATCTAAATATGCTTAAATAATTATGTAATAACAACCTGGCTCTGATATCAATTGAAGAAACCAGATTTAGGATTTCAGGACTAGATCTTAAAACTTTTTCAAGATCAGATAGTGAAAGATTAAATAAATTAATATTTATTATAAAAAATAAAAAAATTTTAGATCTAAAATTTTATTATATAATTATTCTATAATATTAAATAAAAAATTAAAAATATAAAGAAAGAAGAAGTGTTGATCATATCAACACAGATCTACACTAAATCAGAATCATATAAGTAATAGAAGATCATATCTTTATTACCTATGCAAGTTGGATATTCTAACTTACTGATCTGGATTTGAGAATAAAATTATGAGCCACACACGCGTCCAGCCTCTAGGAGTTGTCCACATGAGCCTACGATCACGATCAGAAGTCCTGATGCAGGAAATCAGCACAGTATGCTAGTACTGTGTTGATCCTTCTTTGATGGTCGATTTGAAACTATATTCTTTAAATCTTTGACTCTTTAATTTTTAGAAGAAAGAAGAAGAGATTTTGAACCTAGGACACCTCTCAAAAATCTCTAAAAAAGAAAGAAGAAATCAAAGAAAAATCCTAGAAGAAGAATCCTTCTTCTTCTTCTTATTTTCTCTCACCTAGATACGTAGATTGATGTCTATGAAATCTTTATGCCCTAATATTTTTTCTTTCTGATTTTTACACATCCTAAAGCTCTCTCAATGGTTTGAAATCCACAAAAAAATTAATCCAAAATTCATTTTAAATAGAGAGATATGGACCAATCCTTCTCTAGGTCAAATACCTTAGTAAGGAAGGTCCAATTAAGGCATGATTTGGGGTGCCCAAGTGGACCACCAGGTTTTGTCATACAAAAATCCCTTTAAAAGCCATAATAATTCTAGAAAAAATCTGGATGGAATCGATGCACTATAGGAAGAGTTTTGGTTTTCTAAAATTCTATCTTATAGAATTTGAAATCAAAATCAATTCCTACTTTGACTTGGTCCATACTTAATTTATCGTGTAAGAAAGAAAGAGGAGGACTTTGGGATATGGTGGGCTTTTCTTGGTCATGGAGAATTCACACAAAATCAAAAGGGACGTGAAGGATGGGTGTTGGGACTAAGGTGGCGTAAGGATAGGAAGTCCTAGTCATATTATGACTCATATTTTGACTTGATCAAATAAAATATTTGAACTAAATAAAATCTAAATTAATTCAACCCAATTAGAATAGGTCTTACTCTAATTAGAATCTTAATTAAATTAGATTAAATTAGATTTAATTTTAATTTAAATTTTTAATCAAATTAAAATATTGAGCTGACCCAAGTCCTAGTTGAACTAGGACTAGTTCTTCCTTGCACTTGGCTTATCCAATAAATCAATTGAACTTAATCCAATCAAGTTTCAACTAAATTTAATTAAATTATATTTAATTAAACTTAATTTTAGTCCTCTGACTTAATCAAATTAAGTCAATTAATAATCTAATTACTAATCGATCCTCCTGCAATATTTATACTAGGTTAAACATCAATCGTATTGATCGTTTAATCCTAGAACGATTCTTAATCGTTGATCAACCATCTGATCAGATCATGAGCTCTAATATATGTGACCTCATAGATCCGAATCTAAGTTGGTAGTATAGAAATAGATTTCAGTATCAATCGAAATAACCATCTAGCAATGGTATCCGACGATCGGATAGATCGAATATGTAGAATAACATTCTTAGAACCCATGTAGATATAGTTTTCATATAATTCATTTTCTTGATCAAAATGCTCGTAGGACACCTCAGAGTTCAACTGTCAAATCTGATCAGGTTATCCACATTCTATTTCAAAATATCAAATCCATCTGATGGATTATCCTAGCCAAGATTTTGCTATATTGAAATATAATGATATATTTTTTTCCAACTCTTGAAGTGGTCAATTCCATCTTGATCATACTCTAACTTTGCAAGTACTTGACTGTGCGTAAAAGCCTTTCATTACTAAATTAAAAATTTAGTTAGTCCGATACCAAAGCACAATGAGTTGCTTGCAAGTGATTAAGGCGATCTCAGATCTAAGGGACACTTATACCTATATCCCATCAAAAATATTCTCAACAGTAGAATACTCTGAAATTGGTCACGTTTAATGATGATGTACCCATACATCTCACCTGTATGCCATACCAGCATCTCCATACTTCTTGGTTAAGAGGACAACCAACCTATATGGCATACAGCGATCTATGCTCGATAGACTCTATCATCCTAATTAATAGCCTATCATTTGATCGTGAATAGATTTAAAGACTAATCGATAAATTTTTTTTTTATCGAAGCTAAATAGTTCTAAGGACTTCATCACAATAATGAAGTTCGTTAGAAGATGAATACTTTATGATAAAAAATGCTAAAAATATATTTAATTTATTAATGAATCAATTATAGATACAATATAGCACAATCGTCAACAGACTGACGGTTGGCTTTAGGATAAATTTTCCAACAACAATACTTCACAACACCCTCCTTGCGTATGCCAAAATGGGGTGCTTTTGGCATCCCTTCAAGTTTCAAATCTAATCTAAAAGTACCATGTGGCAAGGGCACTTGAATCTGAATTCAAATACTTAGATGAAGAGATAAGAGATGCCGCCTTCCGCCCCTTAGTAAAAGGACTCTTCATACATCCTTTCACGCGAAGAATTTCATGTGTGCATGCTAGAGAGATTAGGATGTTCCATGCCCATTCAAAATCCAATAAAGACTTCAAAAGCCTTGCTAAAGGAGATGGGGGGAAGATAAGGATGCCACATGGGTCTTAAACTCAAAGCACAAGGACTCTATTCCTTCCTCATGCCAAAAAAAAGGTGGCACCCCATATTGTGCACCTCATCTAGATAGAGTCCTAATTAACCACTCTTGACTCTATCATATGGCATGTAGGTGGCTTGTAGGCACCAACTATTGGCTGCCGTAATTATGGATTGACTCAATCCAAAATCTCATTCAATTGGATTAGCAAATTAACAAGATTTTTAATCAAATCCAATTTTATCAAGGAGGTAGGGTTCACCACATGTGCTAGCATGCTTATCGACAATCCGATTGAATCTCTTGGTCCAATCAACCATACCAAATAGATCCTTGATCAAGTTTCTAATGTGTGTGACTGATTGGATTTTACATCTAGCTAGCAGTAGGCCAAGTGCATGTTAACCTAGTTTGATTAGAATCCTTCTAATCGATGAAGGTCTAATCTATGTTGATCCGACTTTAGCAATTACGTACAACTCCTAATTGAGGAATGAATTAAATCCTTTAATTCATTCAAACTTACAAATTAAGATTGATGTGTAGTAATGTATCATAAATGCCCAAAAGATATAAAATTTAGTTAAAATACCAAATATATCCTTCTGCAGTAAGTTACCATGTAATTCAATCCTTCAATCATCCTACATTCCGAATATGGTTATGAGTATGAAATTATATCAAACTCAAATATATATTGATATTGATTATCCATCAATCAGTGATGACTCCAATGATGAAATATTAAAAATTTTTTTAAATTTTTATCCTACTTTGATCAAAGATTTCTGAGTCACATAAAGATGATAACACATAGGATGACATCTTCTCTTACTAGGAGTGATCGATTCCTTGTTGACTGACTCATAATCTTCATAGACATTCCATCATATCCAGAACATTCTATACATATCTTAATCATGCTTGGGTATGAACTAAAATATGGATTCATGTGCATAAGATTTCAATGGTGGTCTCAAGTCTAAGGATCAGTTGCACAACTCTCACTTAGAGAACCATCTTTTGACATGCAAGTAAGGCTCCATAAGATATTCTCTCTCTATGAATCAATTCGCTAAACTCATTTCCTAATAAGCACCCCACATCCTTATATTAGTATCTCACATAAGTGACTGTGAGATCAGCCATCCTCTCTATCGAGCATACATAGGATGTGTTAGTTCATCCAAAATATTGATCTCCGACTCAATATGTCTATGATTAGGAATATTTTAGATTAAGATTTTAGAATTTTAAGTCTTACTGGCATGAACTCTTCGTGTCCCTAAAACTATTGCTCTAATTTATGGGATTCATCATAATCTTAATACAATAAGATGCAGTTGCAATGATAAATCAAAATGTCTTATTTTATTGATAAATAAATAAAAATATCATTACATGATGAATTGAAAGATAATACAAAAGAGTTTCATTGCATCATTTATGGATTGGTTTGTAGGGCACTAATCTTTCAATCTCCCACTTGCACTAAAGCCAATTATCTTTATATCTCAAACCCATACAATCAAAATAACAATCAAACAACTACTATAGTAAGGCCTTAGTGAATGGGTTTGCAACATTGTTCTATGTATCAACTTGTTCTATTACAACATCTTGTATCTCAATAATTTCTTGAACAAGATGGAAGCATCTCAAGATGTGTTTGGATTTATGATGAGACTTGGTTCCTTAGCTTAAACAACAGCCCCCGTGTTATCACAATAAAATGGCACTGGATGTTCAATGTCAGAAACTATACCCAATTTAATGATGAATTTCTTCATCCAAACAATTTTTTTAGCGGCTTCACTAGCAGCGATGTACTCTATTTCTATAGTTGAGTCAGCTACAGTCTGCTATTTGAAATTCTTCCAACTCACTGCTCCATCATTCAAGATAAACACATCCAGATACAGATTTGCTATCATCTGAATCAAATTAAAAACTAAAGTCTGAATATCCTTCTAGTTTCAATTCTGATTCTCCATATATAAGAAAAACATCTTTAGTCCTTTTCAAGTAGTTAAAAATATTTTTTATAGCTTTTCAATGATTTTCTTCTAAATTAGCGTGAAATCTGTTGGCTATTTCTAAAGCATAAGCCACATCAAGCTTGGTACATAGTATGGCGTACATAATCAATCCCATAGTTGAAGCATAAGGGATATCTCTCACTCTCTCTCTTTCTTCAGGTGTCTTAGAACATATTTTCTTGGAGAGATATATACCATGACTCATGGAGAAGTAACCTCTTTTACTTGCTTTCATGTTAAATCTTTTCAGCATGAAATCTATGTTTCAAGATCGAGATAAGCCTAGCATCTTTTTAAATATATCTCTATAGATCTTTATACTCGATATATAAGAGGCTTCACTCAAGTCTTTCATGAAAAACTTCTTTAATAGTCAAGTCTTGATCGATTATAGCATTGGGACATCATTCATAATGAATGATATGTCATCGATATATAGAACTAAGAAAATAATAGCACTCCCACTTATCTTCTTGTATATATATGGTTTATCCATATTTTTTATAAAGCTAAATTTTTTGATTGTCACATCAAAATGTATTGGTGCATCACCATGGCATCACTTAGCTCTGATACCATGTTGTGGAAGCTCCTAATCTTTAGCATGAACTTGAGGAGACCTTGAAGGGGGCGCCTCCCTTCTTGGGCTTGAGGGAGGCGCCCCCTTAGGACGATAACTCTAGAGACAAGAGAGAAAAGAGATTGAGGAAGAAAAGATCTGTATTGATTGCTCTTCATGAAAATTCTAATACAATCTATGTAGTTATACATAGCTATTAGGTTCGACCAAAATTTTTTTTGGCTAATCCAATACATGAAAGTATTCACCGAGCCCATACACATATGTCTCACATGCTCTCGTCCCTTGGTTCTAGTCCTGATCCATACATGGTTAGTTCCGTTAAGATCTTATTGGACCAGGCCTTAAGATTCTTTGGATTAATCCTAATCCAAGACTAAATAAAAAATCCTGTATGTTCTGTATGCTACCATCGAGCCGGCTCTCTCAGAAGCCGAGCTGGCTCGACTGCGTATTACCCAAACCCTAGCTTTTGTTTGCTTAAGACAGCCGACTCGACTATGCCCCGAGCTGGCTCGATCTCAGCTCGAGCTGGCTCGGCTACGTATCCGAGCCAACTCGACTGCATATCCGAGCCAGGTTGCCTGTATGTCAGTCCCTTATCTTGGCTGATTTTTCTCTTTGGCTTTGGCCTTTGCTCCATCTTATGTCCCAGATTTTCGAAGTACGTACCAAATCCCCTCAAGATCCTCATACTTGAACCTGGAGTCCCATGCAGGACTACACGTCGTCTCCACCTAGGACAACTACTATCCTAATTCTAGAACTCACATCCATCCTAGACTCTTCAGAGCCAACACCCTGGCTCCTTCTATAGCCTTCCAAGGCTTGGGAGCACCATAAATTCGAACAAAATGGATGTTCCAACTTCTTGAAGATTGCTTCAATCCATAAATGAATTTCTTCAACTTGCATACTTGATTTACCCTCCCATTAAAGACAAATCTCTCTAGCTGAGTTATATAAACCTCTTTCTTACCATTAAGGAACGTGATTGTGACATCCATCTGTTAGGTTTTATAGTCATAGTATGCAGCTATAGCAAGTAAAATCTGAATAAACTTGAGTATTAGTACTGATAAAAAAGTTTCATCATAGTCAATTCTTTGCTTTTACCTGAAACCCTTCGCCACCAACCTAGCCTTATAGGTTTCAACTTGATAATATGCTCCAATCTTCTTCTTGAAGATCCATTTGCAACTTATTGGAGTCACACCCTCAGGCACATCAACTAAAGTCTACACTTGGTTGGAATACATAGAGTCCATCTAGGATTTCATGGCCTCTAGCCATCTATCAGAATCTCTACTCATGATATAGTTTCTGAATAGGTTAGTAGATTATTATTCTCCATGACACTAGTTTGATTATCATTTTTAATAACAAAATCATTTCTTAAAGGCGCCTAACGCACTCTATTTGACCTTCAAAGAGAAGGTGTGTGTTGTTGATGTACCTCATTCTTGGGTACTTCTAGTTAAGGATTACCATGTCGATCATCCACAGGTGATTGAGGGATAGTTTGTAAGTCTTGAACTTCTCCAAGTTCAACTTTTCTCCCACTGCCATCTTTTTGGATAAACTCTCTTTCCAAGAAAGTAGCATATCCACTAACAAACACCTTTTGTTCAATACAGTGATAGAAGTAGTATGCAATACTCTCCTGAGGATAACCTATAAATCTATACTTCTCTAATTTAGCACTTAACTTATGCTCAAAAATATTTTTGATATAAGCAGGACATCCCCAAATCTTAAAATATTTAAGACTTAGCCTTTTCCTTTTCATATCTCATATAAAGTGCTAACAACAGACTTTGAAGACATCCTGTTAAAAATATATGTAGTAGTTTCTAGAACATATCCCCAAAATTATATTGAAAGATTAGTAAAGCACGTCATGGACTGCACCATATCCAATAGCGTGCGATTCTTTCTTTCTACCACATCATTTAATTGCAGTGCATAAGGAGGGGTCCATTCAGAGAATTTTTTTTGCTTTAAGATGATCAAGAATTTTATTGGATAAATATTCACCTCCTCGATTAGATCGTAGAACCTTGATACTTTTTTTGATTTATTTCTCGACCATACTTTAATACTTCTTGAATTTATCTAAAACTTCGGATTTATGTTTCATTAAATATACAAATCGATACCTTGATAAATCATCCATAAAGATGATAAAGTAGGATTATCCTCCTCTAGCATGAGTTATCATATGCCCACATATATCAGAATGTACTAGGGCTAACATCTCGCTTGCCCTTTCTCCATGTCTGGTGAGTAGAGTCTTAGTCATCTTTTCTATGAGATAGGACTCACAAATTCTATATAATTCAAAATCATAAGGATCAAAGAACTTTTCTTTGTATAACCTATTTATCCTTGACTCATTAATATGACTAAGATGGTAATGCTAGAGATATATGATATTCGCATCTTCTCTCTTTCTTCTCATGTTTCCATCAATATGGAAAATATTATCATTGAGTGTAAGGATTAGAAGACTATTATCAATATAACCATTGCCATAGAACTCATTATAATAAAAAAATAGAGCAACTCTTGCCCTTTACATCTATTTTAAAATCTTATTTTAATAATAAAGATATAGAAATAATATTTTTAATAATTTTAGACATATAATAGCATTTTTCTAACTCCAAAATCTTATCCGAAAGCAATTTCAGTAGATAGCTACCATAGCTTTAGCGTTAATGGACTCTCCATTTGTGCTGAAAAGCTCAAGGTTACTTTTCTTCAGTCCTCTGATTTCTGTAGTTCTTATAATGAATATAGATTGATAAATCATAAGTGTATCCAATATCCAAGAATCAGAGGCTAAAGCACTCAATAAGAAACATGTTTGTATCATACATAGACCTTTATATGCAACATTTGCACCTGGCTTCATGCTTGCAAGAAAACTCTTGCAATTCTTCTTTCAATGTCCCTTCTTATCATAGTGAAAATAGGTGATATCTTCTTTGTTTTCCTTCTCTTGAAGATGTTGCCCTTAGGGTTCAATTTCTTACTCTCTTTTGAACCCCTCCACCTCTCTTCTTGTCCATAAGAAGAAGTGGAGAGCCTTCTCTCCCTTGATGTGGCTCTCTGCTACTTTCAACATGTTAAGTGGTTATGGCAGGATAGTATCCAATTTGTTTATATGATAATTTATGATAAACTACAAGGAGTCTAGGAGAGATTGTAAGATGAGATCCTGATTGAGCTCTCCATTCATCTCAAAGCCCAATTGACTCGATCTAGTAATCAAGTCAATTATTTTCAATATGTGGGCCTAAACGAATGTGCCTTCAGTCAACCTGACTCCGAACAACTGCTTAGATATCTCGTATCTAGCAGTCTGGTCTATTCTCCATATAACTCCTTAAGATTAAGGAGTATGGATTGTAAATCCATCTCTTCATGTTGCCTCTACAACTTGTTGCTTTTCGAGGCTAATATGATACATTTGACAGTTGTATTGTCAATCTGCCACATCCTGTATGTGCCTCTCTCCTCCTCGATAGCATCTTCTCCAATTGGATCAGGGTCAGGAGTATCAAGAATGTTGGAGACTTTCTCCTGTGCAAGTATTATTCGCAAGTTTCTTAACTAGTCCACATAGTTTGAATTGGTCAATTTATTTAGATCAAGAATGCTATGCAATGAGAGTGAAGATGCCATGATGTAGAATTAATCTATATAAATTAAGAACAATATATATAAGTAGACCATTCATGATGACATGCATAATTAGATGAGGTCTTCTATCTAGTTATATCTTTCACTATCTTATCGGATACCATAGCCCTCTCTTATGGTAAGCAAAAAAACTTTTTTCTAATTTTTTAGTAGGGTTAAGATCCGAATTGCTCATAGAAGCCTTGTGTAACACAACAAACCTCTATGAGTTCAAGGATAGGAAACTCCTTTCTAATTACATCCTATGCAACTCTCAACAATACTTTTGCCTCTAAAATATTTATAGCCTTATGTTACACAACAAACTATAATATTTTAGTTTAGTTTGATCCTTCATTTCCATATAATCATATTCAAATAGTGTTGCCCTTGTATCATACAACAAAGCAACACTACCGAACATGCCATAAACATCGCATGCACCAAGATAAAATTATATCTATCCCTATAGTAAGCCTTATATCACACAACAAACTTACAATAGCTCTTGACATAGTTTTATCTTAGCATGAGGGAAGACTTGGGTAGTGCTTGTCGCACTTCGTCATTAGAACTAAATATTAATTTTCAGAGAACTTTCAAGGTCTCATAAAATCATTACACTAACAGCTTTACCTTGTGAAAAACATACATTCAATATCACAATAAAAATCAAACCCTTAGATTGACTAGGGTTTGAATATTTAATCAGACTCAACTCTTGGCCCGCATTGAACTAATTCCAAATCCTAGGAGATCTCTATAGGTCCACAATCAAGACTATATCTAAACCTTTGATCGTATTAATCAAGGGTGGCTTTGATACCATTGTAGGATTCCGGTAGTGCAGCGAATGGGATGGTATTTCAAAATTTTCATTAAGGAACATTTAATGCATTGAAATCCTAATACCCATTATCTCTTGACAATGACAATCAAAGTAAAATTTAAATAACCATGATAGATGCATACCTATATTTTGTAGTCTCTAACTATTGATTTCCACAAGACACACATGTGTATGTTCTCCAATTATGATCCATATAGGAACTAATCCAATGATAGCGCTCCTTTTGAACCTTGCTTGCTGAATTCTTGCACTAAAAAATCACTTTGCCTTAAACTAGTCGAATCCTCTTTAAGGACTTGACTTGATCCTCTCAAAACCTCCTTTAGGCTTTCTAATCTTCTTTCAAGATCCTCCTTAACCCTTGTCTTAATTGGTTTAGGCTTGTCTTAAAAGAAAAGTCTAATGTCATAAGACTTAGAGTTGTAGGAGACTAGCTAGGACTCTCTTTGCTTGGATTGTCTGAATGACTTTGAATATCTTGAACCTATCTATTGTTCCTTTTAAATAGGATGAGAGGAGGTTCCAAATGAGGCATCACGTCTATCCCATATGCTCCAAACAAAAGTGCATAATAGAATTTAAGAGATTTCAATTAAAAGAAGTCTCTAAGGAACACAACGCTTCACAACATCCTCCTTGCGTGCGTCAAAAAGGGATGCTTTTGGCATCCCTTCAAGTTTTAGATCTAATCTAAAACTACCATGTGGCAAGAGCACTTAAATTTGAATTCAAATACCTAGATGAAGAAATAAGAGATGCCATCTTCTGCCCCTTAGCAGAAGGACTCTTCATGCATCCCTTCATGTGAAGAGTGTCATGCGTGCACGCCAAAGAGATTAGGATGTTCCACGCCCATTCAAAATCCAACAAAAACTTCAAAAGCCATGTTAAAGGAGATGGAGGGAAGATAAGGATGCTACATGGGTCTTAAACCCAAAATAGAAGGACTTTATTTCTTCCTTATGCCAAAAAAAAAGTGGCGCCCCATATTATGCACCTCATCTAGATAGAGTTCTAACCACTCTGGACTCTATCATATGGCATGTAAGTGGCTTATAGGTGCCAACTATTGGCTGCCCCAATTAAGGCTTGACCCAATCCAAACTCCCATTCAATTGGATTAGCAAATTAGCAAGGTTTTCAATCAAATCCAATTTTATTAAGAAGCTAGGATTCGCCACATGTGCTAGCATGCTTACTAGCAACTTGATTGATTTATTGGTCTAATCAACCATACCAAATACATCCTTGATCAATTCTCTAATGTGTGTGATCCATTGAATTTCATATCTAGCTAATAGTAGGTTCAAGTGCATGTTGACCTAGTTTGATTAGAATTCTTCTAATAGATCAAGGTCCAATCTATGTCGACCTGAGTTCAGCAATTAGAACTCCTTCTAATTGAGGAATAAGTTAAATTCTTTAATTCATTCAAACCTATAAATCAAAATTGATGTCTAGCAATATATCATGACTATCCAGAAGATGTAAAATTTGATAAAAATATCAAATATATCCTTCAGTGGTAGGTTACCGTATAATTCAATCCTTCGATCATCCTACATTACGAATATGATTATGAGTATGGAATCATATCAAATTTAAATATATATATATATTTATATTGATTATCCATCGATCAGTGATGACTCTAATGATAAAATATTAGAAACTCTTTCTAATTTTCATCCCGCTTTAATCAAAGACTTTCTAAGTTATCTAAAGATGATGACACATAGGATGACATCTCTTATTAGGAGTGATCAATTCTTTATTGACGACTCATAACCTCCATATACATTCCACCATATCTAAAATATTTTGTACATGTCTTAGTCATACTTGATTATGAATCAAAATATGGATTCATGTGCATAAGATTTTAATGATGGTATCAGGTCTGAGGATCAATTATACAACTCTCACTTAGTGAATCATCTTTTAATATGTAAGTAAGGCTCCATAAAAGCACCCACATTTTTGTATTAGTATCTCATATAAGTGACTGTGAGATTAGCCACCATCTCCATCAAGCATACATAGGATGTGCCAGGCTATTCCAAATATGGATTTCCAACTCAATGTTCCTATAATCAAAAATATTTTAGATTGGAATTTTAGGGTTCTTAGTCTCACCAGCATGAACTCTTCATGGCCCTAAAATCACTTTCCTAATCTATGAAGTTCATTATAATCTTAATATCATAATTATTCATAGGACACTAATCTTTCAAAATCCATTTATGCCATGCAACTAAATATTAAATGAATATTATAATATACTTAAATAGCTTTATTTGTCTTATCGAATAATTATCATCTTTCGGTTAGATAAAAGTTCCTCTAGTAAAAAATAATCCATACCCTACAGAGATGAGGAAACTAATTTAGTCCAAAATTTTAGATTCAAATACAAATTTAATCAAATCAAGTCTAGTCAAAACTATTCTAGCAAAAGTTTAAGTTATGAAAGAAGTCTATATTTATAGAATATGAAAACATATGAATTAGTCCAGTTTAAAACTTACGAAATATAGATTATGTATGGATTGCATTAGTTAAAGGCTGTTGATATATGAACTAAATAGGGATTCAGATTCATTGGAAGATTTTGATAGAAATTTAAATTTAATTCAAATAGATATTTTTTTGAAAAAGTCAAAAATTTCTTTAAACTTTATATGGATTCTTTATGTTTATGTTGATTTATATATCATACCTTACGTCCATGTCCAACTTGACTAACATTCTATCCAAATTGATTTTGAGCCTAATTAATATTTAGACCCAATGTGGTATTATTGTTTGTAGCATAGTTTTTTTTCTATAGAGCTTTAGATAGTGGAGCTTTTGCTAATAGAGTTTTTAATAAAAAGCTATTTATAATTTAGTAACTATATTCTTGAAGTATTGTGGAACTTTAGCATCTATTTATTAATCAAACTAAGAAAGTACTTTAGTATCTAGCAATATTTTTAAAATTGAATCAAATTGGATCGATCAATTCAATCAGTTAAACCAAAATCGATCATTTGTTTAGTCCAATTCAAAAGATATTTTAAAAATGATTAAAACTCGGTCGAACTTAAATGAACTAGACAAATCGGTCAGACCTTTCAGTTTGGTCCTATTTGACTTTTTTTTATAAAAATAAAAGTAATAGTAACAAAAAGCATTCTAAACGATATGGACTAAAAGTATAAAACAAAAGTACAGCTGACTAAATTGTACACCCACAGCATCTTCTTGGAGAATGCTATGAAGTAATGATGGAATAGGCCTAGATTCAAGTATTAAGATGTCCTGGTAAATGCCTTGAGTTGCAATCTAATTTGCTGTTGTATTATCCTCTCTCTATATATATACGAAGCAGGAAAAAATTATAGCAAGGACTTCCAATGCACAAAATATTATAGAAGAGGGTTGCCTGTAATAGAAGAAGAAGATAATTACTTTGAAATCCATGAGATGATAGTAGATAAATTGCCCCCTAACCAAACATGTGTAACTTGAAATAGTCGAACAATATCCCAAAGAGAAGCCCAAGCACCAACTAGTTCAGCAAATGGAACTATGTAGGAGTGAATTTTCACATTGATAGCCAAAGCAAGTGGCTTGAAGAAAGTTTGATATATATTTTTTAAACTCAAAACTCTTTAAGTTAAAACTCTAAGCGACTCCTTTTTTAATTTCTTTGCCAATTGAGTTACCATCCAATAATTCTCTCTAGTCGAAGCCCTAACTGATTTTCTTTATATTCTTCTTCTTCTTCTCTCTATTCTTTGGTCTCCAGTGACCCTCCCTCCCTAATTGTATTTTCTTTGATGGTCGACAACGACAGAGGTGGCAGACATGGATGGGGGCGAAGTCGGTCAATAATATTCACTCCATCTCTTCTCTCTTTTTCCATCTCTCCTTCTGCCTCCTTCTTGGCCTCCTCTCTAGTTGTGGCTTGCATGGCCCCTCTCTCTCACCTCTCGGCCCCTTGGGAGGAGCCGGCATCATCCTCATGGATGTCAAGATGGTTTAGCCTCGTGAAGGTGCTCTCACTCACATCATCATCACCATCACCATCTTGCTTTGGCTTGATGGAGATCCGATGCTGTCACTCCTGGATATCGAATGCCTACTAGAGAATGTCCATGTGACCTACGATGAGTGGCCCTCACCCTAAGAAGAGTTTGAGGAGGCTTGCCATGGTCCTGTTTCCATCCTTACTATGGCAATTGTGAGTGCCCATTATGGCTAGTGATTGAATCAAGGAATGGAATGAAATCTTTTTTTTGATCTTGTCATATTTTTTTAAATAAAAATATAATTATAATATCATAATAACAATGTCTTGCTGATGTCACCGATTGAACCTGCTGGTCATACAAGCCTAACAAGTCAACCTAGGGATCGGACAGCTTGCCTGTTCATTGTTCGGTCTAGTTTTAAAAACATTCATGCTAGGAAGTAAACAAAACAAGAAAACATAGTATTTTTAATTATTTATTTTAATATTTAATCTAATTAATATAATAAATAAAATATTATTTTAACTATCAATGTGATCCCAAAACATCAAATTATCATGCCATAATCTACTTTATTTGGATTCTTCAAATAAAAAGTAGGTTCTTTACTTCTGTAATACCTGGTCACCAACTATCAAAGCCGATAGAGTTTATTGTAATTGCTTAAGATGATTGGGTTGCTATCGTAGTTGAAATTCATAATGGTGATGATTTTAAATCATGGAGGAGATGTGGAGACATTTACCAACTTGCCCTCCCCAGTGTGGACAATCTTGCCAAAGTAGCTAGTGGTGATCATATTAGACTAGGGGTCGAAAGAGCTATAGAAGGCCTAGTTGGTGTGATTGGTGAGGGTTTTAATTAGGATGGTAGTAGCAAGATCCTAAAATGCAGATGGTATAGTTATCAAAGATGGAGTATAGGTAGCAACAATCAATGGAGATGTCAGAGCTGCTATTATCATGGTCAGAGAGTTGAATGCACAGAAAAAGTTCGATGGTGGAAAAATCAAAGAAAAAATATTGTTGATTAAATATTATCGATACTTCTATATATTCAAACCATATTATGCATCGAAAAATAATAAAATAATCAAAATAACTTAGAAAAATTCAATAAAAAGCAAAGAGAATCTCACACACTGGCATCCTCCCTTTTGAGGAGCTTGATTGGGTTTTTCATTAATCTTAGCAATATGAGGTGTGATGATGACAGCTTGCATTGCTTAACTAACTATAAGAGTAGTTGATGACATGTTGATTCTTAGTTAGTAAAAGATAAACTCAATCATTTTACCACATTCGCCCAGTGAAGATTATTTTCCTTTTGCTTTATTGTTATACCTATTTCAATCTATTGTTAGCCCTTTTTCTTCACTTGGCCCTAGTCTTGTCACCATACTTACCTCCTCGCCTCCTCACTTACCAACTAGACTTGATGCCCCAATTATACCTTTTGGAGGCCAACTCGTGAGGAGGTAAGGTGATAAGGATGATGGCGATGTGAGAGGATAATAATGGTGGATTGGAGAAGAAGGTCAATTGTGATCCAACTTATTGCCCTTCTTGGTGGCATTTTTCACCTCTCATCACTAAATATGACCGCACTACCTTTTCTCATCTCTTTTAGATAGTGGTGGATTGGAGAAAAAGTAGCCGAGGGGGCTAACATGAGGGAGCTGGAGGAAGGCAGCATAGTAGCAAAGAGAAAGAAGGTAGGATGACGGTGTGCATCAACGAGAGATCGGAGAGTGAGAGCGAGTAGTTGGGTCTGAAGTGACAACAGCAATAATGGTTCTAAAGGAAGTAAAGAGATGATGGTGGGCTACAAAGGAGATCAAGGAAGAAGTGCAAGAGGTTAGTTTTAGGCCAACAATAAAGAGAATTAGATTGAGTAGAGAAAAATAGAATAGTGTTAATTAAAGGAGATTAGATTTTGATAAGTACAAAAAGAATTATGAAAATTATTATGAACATTTTCGTCTCTATATAAATAATTTCTATTATAGTGGAAATAACTTTTCATATTTTTCTAAAGTAGAGGTTTTATCCAAAAGCTCCAAATTTTGAGCATTCCCCAATCTTTTCAATTGTTAAAGGGGGTAGAAAGTTCTTCAAATTTTCTATTAAACATTTCAAAATCATCCAATAAGTTTTTGGCCTTCCAATTAGCAATTTTTTGGCCTTCCAACCTTAATATCAACAGGGTCTTATACTTATGTCTAACTTACTAGTTTGAGAGTTTAAATCAAGGTCGTTCTGCTTTTAAGTTTAATCAAGATTACAACCATGTTAGACAATAGAGTTTAACTAATATTTATTGCACCAAATCAAGTTCAGCTAAACCCAACTAGATTAAGTCCAATTTGATAAGATCTATGTCCAACATATTTTAAGTTTGCATCCTGATCTAGACATATATCTAATCCATAGATTTTATTTTGGAGGCAGGTTTAAGATAAGTTGGATAGAGGTCAATATTTTCAGGAAAAAAACTTTGTTATTTGGATATTTTATCTTTTGATCTTAATTCTTAATCTACTATATTAGTTTGTTAATTTGGTTATCCTTTTCACTAGCATTTCAAAATTTTGTAACTACATACAAAATATACTCATTAACCAATTTTCTTAAATATTGATTTTTGTAATTATATCATATCTAGATTAATAATATAATATTAACTTTTCTTAAAAACTATGATATTGGTTTATTTACACAGAACCTTCATTTGTATTTTTAATTTATTTTGAATTACCTAAGTAGTTATCAATTGTATTGCTATTATATTTTTTTTATTTTGCTTAATAATATCAGTATTTTTTATTAAAAACCTATTTAATTTTTTTACGCTAGTGCAAATAAAAAATTAAATAATTTAGGTTTTTTTTGCAAAATGTATATAAGTAGGGATTTCTTGATGATTTTACACTTGGAAGCATAAGGAATGTAGTAGTCAAAATAAATATTTATTAGATATTCAAAATATATGTATTGGATGTTATATGCATGTTATTCATTTTATACTTCAATATAGGGAGAAAATCATCAACGAACTTCTAAATTTGTGACATTCTGCAAAAAAAATCTAACCTTTATTGCAAAATCAATAATGCAATAGATGTTGGTGTAAAGTTTATGAATATTTCTTTTTACATATTAATAGTTTAATCTTCATTTTTAATCCCTATTTTATATAATATATTAAATTAAAATATTAATTTTTTAAAGCTATCCTACGATGGAGTATTTCTTCATAGTCAACAGCCGTTCATAATGCATTTGGGGCCCCAACAGTAACCATGGCCACCAACGAAAACAAAGTCCCTTGACTAAGTAGGGCCCAACCCCTTTGAAGTGTGACCTATTGATGCGGGACAGTCTAAAAAAAAAAAAAGAAAAAAAAATACAAAGCTTCCTTCCATTCGTCAACAACAAATTACGTCCGGCTATGGCATATTATTCCTAGAACAGATAGTATAGTTGCCTATACTCTGCTCAGGAGGCGTGACTGATTGACATGGGACCAAAGCACGATCAATCTAAATGATGCTGATGAATGTCATTTTAGAGATCAGTAAATAACTAGCAATAATAAAGTAAATAGATAGATAGCAGAAATTAAACATGCTCATGAATAATTATAAAAAAAAATATAAATGGAATGAAGGATAGTAAGAAATTAAGCCCGCAAGAAATCCAAAAAAAGAAAGAAGAATTCGGATCGTAGTAGTTAAGAAACTACTCTGATTAAGGCTCTTAATCTTTTAACCAAGTAGATCTATCGATAAAAAACTGGATCTTTACCAATATCAGATCTAAAAAAAAATAAGTAAAAAAAATCAAAGATCAGATGAGAAGAAATGAAGGTTCTTATCAACATTTGATCTGTAGAATAATAGATCACTCTTTCTCTTTCTGCATGATAGATAAAAATCTTAGAGGAGACAGATCTTCTTTTGATAGAATAGGCTTATGTAGGTAGATGGTGAAGACGAATCGTGGTTGTAGGAATACTGAATCTCAAGAAAATGAAGATTAAAGAGATAAAAAAAGATGGTACTCACACCCTCCCCTCGTGGGACGATTTTGGATCTTACACCCTCTCCCTCTTGGAGCGACCAACATAAGTATTTGTGGGAATTATAAATTGATTCATTCATTTCTTGTCTCATTCATGAAAGATACATGGGTTTATATAGGATTCCAGGGATCCTATTTCTTTAGGAATCCTATTTTCTTTATAAGAAAAAATCAACCCTCTCGACAAAAAAGTAAAACATTATGTATGGTGTCCAAATACAATAATATATCATATCTATCTTTTATGAAACTATAGAGAAGAAATCAGCCTTTTAACAAAATAAGTAAGAAATCAAGAACTCTTAAGAAATCCTAGGGAAGAAAAGGAACTCTATGTGGGCGCTTAATGCCTGGCATAACTTGGCATGAGGATCCTTCGGCATGGAACATGCTGGCATATGTATTTCCTCCCTGGGCGTGTGGAGGGTGGTGGCTCCAAAGATGATGTGGACCAAGCTTGCTTCTTTATGATGGTCTCTTTTTAAATAAGGCTCAATCCAAAATAAGCCCAAGTATGGTCCTATGGACCCAAAACTAAATGCATCAAAAGAATTAATTGATTAAATCAAAAGAACTAGAACAAAATAACTAAAGTAGAGTTATTCTGATATAGCTTCTTCAATCTAAATTGAATCTAAATTATGTTACCAACTTCTGTTGGCTCTAGTGTCCACACCAATTCTCTCGGGGTGGGGAGAACTCGATCCTATCGAGTGGGGGTCGATTTTGCTCTGGTAATGCTCAAGCAAATTGGGATCAATACGCTGCAGCTTTTCTTGAGTGATCTAGATATCCTCAGACTCTGGTCGACCTCACCATCTAACTAAGTACTGCTGATAGCCTCGACTCCGGATGGAGATAATCTGCTCATCCAAAATTCTCTTAATCTGATCATATTTTGACATTTTGGTCGATGGACATTCAGAAATAGGCTCTCTCTCAAAGGTTGGTTCAGACTTAAATGGCTCATTAAGTATCTAAGTTGGCTCTTTATAGGCGACGAGATCTGCAACGTTAAAAGTAGAGCTAATCCCAAAATCAGAAGGTAAGTCCACAATATACGCATTTGGTCCAATCTTCTTTAAAATCTTAAATGGACCTGCTCCTCGAGCATGTAACTTTTTGATGGTTCCTGGTGGAAATCGTTCAAGCCTCATTCAAACCATCACATAGTCTCCTTCCGCAAACTCTTGGGCACGTCGATGAGAATCTACATTCTGTTTATAAACTTTATTACTAATACTAATTTTTTTACTGATCTCTTTATGTAAACTCTTGATATGCCATGCAAATGACTCTACAGATTTGGAAATTCTAGCATGCATGGGTAGTGGGATAACATCTATTGATTTTCTAGGTTGATATCCATGAACTACTTCCTTGGGATGATCTATCTTAGGGTTCTCATGAACTTCTCTCACAGCAATCATCCAAATTGGTGATCTTTTACTTACGGTCATCTTTAATTTCTTAGCATCTATCAGATGGAGGCTTTTCTTTTTGATGTTTTCTTTTGGTCCATCATCTATCTTTCTATTGGTAGCCTTAGATAGGAAAGAATTGATCGTGATCTTCTTACCCTTATGAGTGAAACTATAGGAGTTGGTTCGGCCATAAATTGTAACATCATTATCAAACAATCATGACCGACCTAATATGATACTTTCGACTTTCATGGGTAAGACATTGCACCAAACATGATCTTGATAAGAATGGAGCTGGATGGGAATACGACATCTAAGTTTGATGGAAATAAAGGAGGAATCTATCCAAGACATACGGTATGACTGGGATGATCTACAGGAGCTAATCTTAATCACTTAATCGTATTGGTGGAGATGGCGTTGATACAGCTACCGCTATCAATAATCATCTTATAAATTTTATCACTAAATTTTATGAAGATATGAAAAATAGAAGTCCTACACCAGTCTTCACTCTCCTTAGTCTGTACTAGAACATACCTAACGACTCCAAGCCTAAGGTCTGACTCCGATGCAACAAAACTTAGAATTTTCTCAGTACTCTCAAACTGCTCGGCTAAGTCTGGATCAGCTTCATAAACTTTCTCAATATTTTCTAGAGTTTTTTCTTCTAATTTTTTCATAAATAATGATCGATTGGGACATTGTGCAGCAAAATGACCATAACCATGGCACTTGAAGCAGTGGGATCGAAAACTACTTTTCTTAGATAACTCTTCTGCAACTCTTTTTTCTTTATCTTCTTTTCTCATAATAGGATTTGTAGGTGAAGGTCTATTACTAGGAGTCTGGGTAGTATTGGATCTCGATCCAGAAGAGATTACTCGGCTAGGTTCAAGATGATGGATGGTCAAATACCTAAAAAATCTCTCAAAGTCTAGGATAAGTTAATAAGCTTATTCTAATGTGGTTATCTCTCGTAAAAAGAGCTCACGTTGGATATCTTCTCGTAATTCAGCTCTAAATCCAGATAAGGTAACAATCTTATCTTCAGTTACTCCACATCGTATGAGGTACTCATCAAATCTCGTAATGTACTCTATGATTGATCTATTTTCTTGAGTAAGTCTCTGTCACTGATTTAAAAGTCTTTGTTGGTAGGAGGTGGGAAGGTATTTTTCTCTGAGTTTCTTCTTCATTTTATCTTAGATTTCTATCAGATCTTGTCTTCTCTGGTTGAGAAGACGTTCAACACTTTTTCAATAAAATTGGGCTTGCCTAACCAACTTCATCCTAGCAAACCTAACTCTTCTTGCTTCAGACATTTCGTACCATCCAAAATAGTGGTCCATGCCCGATTTTCAATCTAGGTACTCTCTCAGATCTAGACAACCATCAAAACTTGGAGCTTCGATCTTTACATTTCTAAGGACATGCTCATCCTGATCGAACTGGTTATGATGGGGGCATGTTGCTATAGGTCGATCTAGATCGAGGTTCCTTCTTCTCTTTCCTATAGGTAGTTGGGGAGACTCAGGTTCAGATTATCTTTACCAAGCTTCTTCTAGTACTGTTATTCTTTCACTCATGGTTTTTATAAAATTTTTCATATCATCAAACTTCTCAGTCAGGACATTAATAATGGCTGCTGTATTGGAATCCATATTGGTACTAGATAAGAAAGTAGGTCGTTGGTACTGGATACCTGATCTAGTGGTCATGCAAGTTCAGAATGCAGGAATAAGATGCAGTAAAAAAGAAAAAAAATATTAAAAAATAAATTATAAAATTTAAATTATGAAAATTTAACTTGCATGAATTTTAAATTGCAGAATTTAAACTAAAGCCCTAACCAATCTGGCTCTGATACCAAATTAATGCGGAATAGCCTAAAAAAAAAAAAAAGAAAACACAAAGCTTCCTTCCATTCATCAATAATAAATCACGTCCGATCGTGGCACATTATTCCCAGGACAGACAGTATAGTTGCCTATACTCTGCTCTGGAGACGTGACTGATTGACATGGGACCAAAGCACGATCAATCTAAATGATGCTGATGAATGCTATTTTAGAGATCAATAAATAACTAATAATAATAAAGTAAATAGATAGATAGCAGCAATTAAATATGCTTATGAATAATTATAAAAAGAAAAATATAAATGGAATGAAGGATAGTAAGAAATTAAGCCCGTAAGAAATCCAAAAAAAGATAAGAAGAATCCGGATCGTAGTAGTTAAGAAACTACCCTGATTAAGGCTCTTAATCTTTTAACCAAGCAAATCTATCAATAAAGAACTGGGTCTTTACCAACATCAGATCTAAAAAAAAATTAGTAAAAAAATCAAAGATCAGATGAGAAGGAATGAAGGTCCTTATCAACGTTTAATCTGTAAAATAATAGATCACTCTTTCTCTTTCTGCATGATAGATAAAAATCTTGGAGGAGACAGATCTTCTTTTGGTAGAATAGGCTTATGTAGGTAGATGGTGAAGACGAATCGGGGTCGTAGGAATACTGAATCTCAAGAAAATGAAGATTAAAAAGATAGAAAAAGGTGGACCTCACACCCTCCCCTCGTGGGACGATTTTGGGTCTCACACCCTCTCCCTCTAGGAGCGACCAACATAAGTATTTGTGGAAATTATAAATTGATTCATTCATTTCTTATCTCATTCATGAAAGATACATGGGTTTATATAGGATCCTAGGGATCCTATTTCTTTAGGAATCCTATTTTCTTTACAAGAAAAAATTAACCATTCCAACAAAAAAGTAAAACATTATGTATGGTTTCTAAATACAATAATATATCATATTTATCTTTTATAGAATCATAGAAAAGAAATCAATCTTTTAACAAAATAAGTAAAAAATCAAGAACTCTTAAGGAATCCTAGGAAAAAAAAGAAACTCCATGTGGGCGCTTGATGCCTGCACAACTTGGCATGAGGATCCTTGGGCATGGCACATGCTGGCATGTGTATTTTCTCCCTAGATGTGTAGAGGATGGTGGCTCCAAAGATAACGTAGATCAAGCTTGCTTCTTTATAATGATCTCTTTCCAAAATAAATCTAAGTATGGTCCTATGGACCCAAAACTAAATGCATTAAAAGAACTAATTGATTAAATCAAAAGGACTAGAACAAAATAACTGAAGTAAAGTTATTCTGATATGGCTTCTTCAATCCAAATTAAATCTAAATTATGTTGTCGACTTTTGTTGGCTCTGGTGTCCGCACCACCTATGGCCCCCTGACTACTTGATTAAATTGTTTCTAAGTCTCGGCTTTCAATTTGAGCTATGTAGAGTTGGTAGAGATGATGGTACTTTATTTTATTAGGGTTCATTTTTTATGAATAAAAAATTTATCTAAAAATTTATATTTTTTTAGATAAATATTTTTTAGATAATATTTAAATTAAAAAATAATTTATTTATGTTCTTTTATATATAGAAGAGTGGCTTTGAAATCTATTACCTATATTCTTTTATGTTACTACTTTTCTAGGTAAGTTGCTAAAATTTATTTATATTTTTATAATATTTTTATGCTTTTTAGGTTTGAAGAAATTGGACATCTGAGTTATTGGGCATTGAATAATGGACACACTGAAAATGAGGTTGGGATATTTTAGAATAAAATTAAATATCTATTTGACTATTTGATAAAAAAATAATTTATATTTTTTTAAAAAATATTATATTTTTAATACTATATTATGGAAATATCCCCATCCTAAACTAAATTTTTGGAATGGCGTATATGTAAAAATAATAGGTTAAACCCATCATTTCAACATCCACATGACCCTACATCACGCCACATCAAATTGCCACATGGTGCATAGGAGGGGCCATGTGGTTGAACTCACGATTGGGGGTTGCAATTTCAAGCTTGAAATCACATTTTGGAATCATAATTTTAAGCCTGAAATCGCTACCTCAACCTGTGATCTCATCCCTGCTTCTGATCCCCTGCGGTCCCCTATGCTCTCCTATGCTCTCATTTCTTTGACAACCAAATCACCTTCCCTTCCATCTGGCACCCACTCCATCGCTCCGACCTTTAGCCCCACCTCATTCAAATCCCCTTTCTGGCCCTTTTGTTCCCTATTTCTCCGACCAATATCTCCCCACCCAACCCTCCTTTCTCCCCTGATCACCAACATCCGACCTCACCTAGCTTGGTCGGCTCACGCCCCACCGACCCCATCCTGATTTGATCACCCTTCTTCGCCCTTCCTTGTTCCCTACTTATTCGACCATTTTCTCCCCCTGGAACCCCCCTTCTCCTTGGATCATCGACATCCGGCCCCACCTTGGTCAGATCACACCCCGTCGAACCAACCCCGATTTGGTTATGTGAGATCATCACCATCTGGACCCCATCCAGCTCACTCTCCAACCAATATTTTGCTTCCTCAGAGTGAGTCCTCTCTATTTTTTAAATTTTTTTTATTTATAATTAAAAAACCTTAAATTTTCAACCATGGCTAATCTCCTATTTATTCTTTAAAATATAATTCATATTATATGAAGCAAAAATTTATGATAAGTTGAACTTTGTTTGGTTGGATAACTGCACATTTTAGCCAGTTTGCTTAATGCCATGTTGTGAAGTTCTATAATGCTCGAAAGACAAGTCACAAAGGTCTAAAAGCCCTATTTCAAGAGTAATATTTTCTTAGAATAATCCTAGCATTCAATTAGTCAAAAAATCGCATGATGACCAATTGATCGTAAATACTTTTCAATAGCACTGAGACTTATTCTTACTTTGTAGCACATAATCACACTACCATTATAATTATTAGTAGATATTTAAAGCATTATATCACCAAAGAAATGTTAAATATTAGCGCATCAACACTACAATTTGATTTTTTTAGAAGAAATCTTTTTATACCTATGGAAAGTAGTTGTTTAAGGAAATATTCTGTTTTAGATTAACAAATGGATTTGATCTAGTTCGGAGAATAAGATTAATCTAAGATAGCTTAAATAGTTTAAACACGATTAATCTAATATAATTCGATACTACATACTTGATTAGGGCAAAGCATGATTCATCTTTCAATCATCTTATATATAATCATTAACCATGGGTAGGCTTGGTTAGTTAAAAAATAAAAAAAAAGGTTAATGGGTGGTAATTGATCTAGTCAATCTAATGTTAGGGCATACTTGGTTAGTTAATTTTTAGTCAATATAATGTTATCAATTACTCACTCTATTATAATGTTAATTTTTAGTCAATATAATTTTTATACACATCATGCTAAACTTACTCAATTTATTATATAGATAGTGAAATATGGAAGAAAAGTCACCACCTTATGTTATATTAATAGTTTTATGGTTAAAAGACCGTATGGAATAGAGTATACTCGACAGCCATAAAAGACTATTAGAATAAAATATGGAATGAAATTTGAGAAGATAGAGGATAAATTATGTAGAATCTTTCATGTAGATAGAAGAAGAAATAGAATAATGATAACATATAGATATCTTATGGTTATGCAACTAACAATATTAAAATATGAACCCATTTCGATTACCGATGATGAAGATATTATCTTTTCAATTATAAGTTCGTATCCTTATTTATCTGGTGCAGAATTGTATGTTGATATGCAACCCATTGAAGCCATTAGATCTATTCTTAATTCAGTTGATTATGAAGTAGCTGACCGAGACAGAAGAGTGACAACTTAGGATAGGGAGTAGATTGAAATCTCTAGGCCCTATGAGGTTGATAATATCCCTATAATGGATAGTGATATGGTAGATCCTATTATTAGACAAGCTTCACTATACACAGTTGCCGACGACATGGTTTATATAGATAATCGGCTATTTGAGAAAGATGATATATGAAGTAACGACAACATAGACGATGATGCTCAGGAAGCTGGTATACCATACCAACCTATCATGGAGCCCCTAAATTTTTTAGCTTTTGAAGCTCCTTCTGAGACATTCAGGAGTATTAATTGAATGGCTACTAACGTATCAATGACTTCTACATTAGACGTATCCTATAATACTTGGAAAAGAGGTGAGGAGTTGTGTAAATGGCTCCATTTTGTAAATAAGATATAATTACAAACTGTAGTGAAATAGCATTCTATTTATACACATCATGAATTTAATATTGTTTAGTTGCAACCAGAGCTTTGGGTGGTCAAGTATAAAAATAAAGAGGTAGGATATGATTGGATACTTCAAGCAATTAAGCAGCATAATTATTTTGAAATCGCACATTATGTTAGTCTGCATATATGTATTTTGACCATGCTTTCTCAAGATCATCCTGAGCTTGATTTGAACTTCATCATGAATGAAATACGGGATCTTGTGAAAGAAGTATCCATAATTTCCATCACCAGTATTGAGATAGTAATAAAGAACAGATTCAATTATACACGCAATTATAGAAAGTTATGAGAGGCGAAGCAAAAAATAATAGCCTTGATATATGGAGATTGGAACAAGTCATATGACTTGCTGCTGAAGTGGTTGACTACTATAGAAGAATTCAACTCTGGCTCTTGGATGAAGCTCATCAGCACTCCTACCGATTACCTAGTATGTGCTGCATTTAATTATATTTTGTAGGCCTTTGCACCATCAATTGAAGGCAGTCAAATTGGTCAGATCCGATCGATCTGGGCCGATCAACCACCTCAGACCAAGCTAGGCGGTCGAGTTAGTTGGATCCGACTGATCGACCAACAGTGGTATTTTTTTTTTTGGTTTTTGAGTTCAAATGTGGTGGTAATTATTTATTAAATATGTTGAAATTTTTATTTTTTAAAAAATGTGTCTTCCACTTAAAGTATGTGTCTGCTCTAACATAATAATTTTTATAAAATCATGATAATTTTTGTTGCATTATGAACTAAGTTTTACATAATTTTTGTTACATTTAATGAGTTATGAGTTCTCGAATGAGAATAATAGCATAAAACTATAAAATCCTAAAATTCTAAATTCTAAAATATTTAAATCATAAAACCTTAATTCTTAAATCCATAAATTGTAAACTATAATCCTGAAAATATATCAATATTGATATACAAGTGTTAGAAATAGTGCCACATAGAGTAAACAAGCCATCAACTGATGTTAACTGAAACATAATAGTTTATACAAAATCTTAAGTTCAACATAAAACTAGTCAAAATACATGATTTTATTTGACAAAAAAAGAAACACTAGCTTGCAACAAACTAAATTACATTACTCTAAAAAGAAATAAAAAAAATAATACATCATGCCATGGAGCTTCAAATACTGTAACTAAAAGCTGGAGCATAATTATTTGCCATAGGATCCTATAGAGGTGGAGGAAATTGATGATAAAAAATACTGTACAAAGTGATCGAATCGTATAAATTTTTCATCCAGTCATATATCCATACATGCAAATCCCTCCCTGACAGTAATCTCTAGTGCATCTATTCGAACAAATAATGCATGCAAATAAAAAAACTATGGATCAAACTGCATAGGATGTCTAGTCTGCTTTTCTTCTTTACTATTACTTTCTTCTTAAGATACATCATACATACACCTCTATACCCTATTAGTAAATATATACCCCATATGCCTCAAAGATGTCTAATTATAGATGTCAATGGGTCTGAGCTTAATAACTTCATTATTATCAATGATAGGGATATCAAAGGCCTCAAATGTAGTGGTCATAACCGCTCCGTAGGGCAAACATGTTTTAAAATTTTGATAAAAGATTCATTCATATAATTTATCATTATATATGAAAAATTAACCTTATCATCTGAAAGAATTATTTTGAGAAGATAAATATCTATGTATAATATATTATCTCTATGACCTCCTCTAGATAGAAAATTAAATCTAAAAATGTTATGAATTACTCTATTTTCTAGTGGTAATTGATCTACACTAGGTTTAGCAGTTCGAACTAAACTAATATCATTCTTAAAAATAGTTTTAATATAGCTCTCATAATTTAAACCTCGACGACTCCAGTAAGTATTACTGAAATATTTATCACCATATGATGGAATATTCAAAATTTGACCAAGAATACTACAATCAAACTTGATATTTTTTTCTTTCACAAATGATGAAAAAGAACAAGCAGAACTATTAAAACTAAAATTACTATAAAAATATTTAACTAGAGTAGGATATGTTGACTTGTTTAGTGTAATCATAGAAAATCAAGCCATTCTTTTAAAAAAAATCTAATTTGAAAATCACTAAAACTTTTTAAATCCACAACCCTTCCCCCTACAACATTTCATCGAGAAAAAATTAATATAAAATTTTCATTCCACTCATTATTTAAAAATAAATTCTCTTCATACCTAGATGGTTATTTTCTTTTTTCTACTCAGAGCTTTTTTTCCCTTCTTAATACCTTCACTTTTTTTTGAAGCCATGGTTTTTTAAAGTGGGTATCAGCTTGCTAAGAGAAATTTTTAGGTGTGGAGGAGAGGAGAAATTTCTTGGTATGAATTGGGGAGTAGGGGTGGGGGCCTATTTAAAAACATTGAATTCGCATGTTCGGCCCATGATTTAAGTGAAATCACATGTTGGTCTTGCATTTCCATTGGAAACACTAAAATTGCGGACCCAACATGCGATTTCAGTGAAATCGCGGGCCCAACATGCGAGTTCATTTGTCCATATAAAATGGCCAACCCACGATTTTAGGTGAGGTGGCGAACGAAATCATGGATTGAACTCACGATTTCGATGTGGATACTACTTCCAAAAATAAGTTACAAGTGGGGATATTTTTGGAATAAAATAAATAAAAAATATTATTTTAAAAAAATCTAAATAATTTAGCTATGTCTTAGATAGGTAAGATTTTTTCTCATTTTATGAATAAATACTACTATAAGAAAGTAACTTATTTATCTTGAAAAATATGAAAATATGGATAAATTGATTAATAAAAAAATTAACTAATTTTTTAATAATATTAATCTATTAAAGGACAGATCCCCAACGAAGACACATAAAAAAGCTTCTAGCTTAAAAATGCTTGCCTCGGGCTCTAGGCATATCTTTGTGCTAAATAGAGATTGCAAATTATATTGGCATCGTAGGGCAGAAGGACATGGAACCATTCACTGACAAAAGATAAAATCTATGTAAATATTATATAAGCTTTAATCTCAAAAGGCTTATTAAAGTATAAAATCCTCAGATAAAAATTCTAAGATGGGATCAACTGGTGCCCGGAGTTGCTCGGCCTTAAAGTGGAGCGGACTGCCAATCTGATTGGAATTGGTGTTTCAAGAAGACAGCTGGGAGGGTTCTCGCTCAGTATCTGGAGATACTCGGCATGCGAGTTGGGAGAGTGATCAAGCCTTTCATCGAATATCTTGAGAGCCTCAGCTTCCCGAGGCTGGCTGTGGCAGGATTGATTAAGAAAAGGCCTCAAATTCTTGATTTTGGCTTGGAGGACCAGGTGAAAGCCAATGTTGAGGCCCTGCTAGAGTTTGGTGCTGAGAAGGAGGCATTAGTTTTTGTGATAGTGCCATATCCAGAGATCATAGGAATTGAATTTAGATTGCATTTAGTGCATCACTAGGTAATCTTGATAGGTAGCATGGATTATCTTTAAGATATATTGCCATCACTAAATTGCTAGTAACATTAATTATCATATTTGGTACATATAGATAATATTGAAAAATTACTAAAAATCTTGATAGATATGTTTGGTATAACAATCAGATTACTGGTAATGTAAAATCAAATTTCTAAAATATCTCTAGTAATGTTGCTCTTTTTCTTATATATATATATATATATATATATATATATATATATTATATTTATATATTTATATATTTATATATTAATAATACCCTAACTCCTCTATATATATTTATATATATAATTATTATTTATATTATATATTATTTATATATAAATATATATTTATATATTATTTATAATAATAATAATAAATATATATCTATATAAAAATATTTATATTATATTATATCTATAATATAAAAATATATAATATATAATATATGTAATAAAATAAAAATAAATAAATAGTATATATATATTTATATATTTATATATTATTTATATATACAAATATAAATATATTTATATTATATTACATATATATTATATATTATATAAAATATAATATAATATATATTATAAATATATTTATACATTTATTTATAATTTATATATACAAATATAAATATATTTATATTATATTACATATATAGATTTTATATATTTATATGTATCAATATATATTTATATATTTTATATAAATATAAATATATATTTATATTATATAATACATAGATACACACATACATACATACATACATACATATACATATATATATATATCATTGGGGGAGGGTTGGGCGGTGGATTTTTTATGATTTTTTTAGAGATAATTTTGTCTAAAATTTTTATTGTAAGATTGCCAAAGAAGTAGTAATCTGAATAGCTACCCCTCCACAAGGCAACATGGATTGCCTCCTAGGAGACAATGTGAATTGCCACTCAAAAAGCATATCAGATACAGTAATCTAGTGGGTTCAGTTTAAATTACCGACAATCTGGATAGATTGCTAGCTTCTACCAAATGCAACCTTAAGGTTAAGCTCGTCTCTCGCAGCAAAGATTGTTTGAATCAAGCATTTTGGTGGGTTGCGGTGAATTCGGAGAATTCATTGAGAAAATGCCTCGAGCTGTTAGTCCTAGGCACTCTACTGTGTTGAAGCATGTTGATTTCCTCAAAAGCTGCAGCTTTTTGTGGAAGCAAGTGAGCTGAATGGTTGTTGGCTGCCTTCAGTTGCTTGTATTGAATCTGGATATTATGAGAATGAGTTGAGTATTTTCAAACAGAGATGGATAGGGAATTGGAGCAGCTGGTTGTATTTCCTGCTTTCTTTACGCATGGTCTTGAGTCCACAATAAGACCAAGGTATCAGATTATTGCCAGGAAAGGGTTAAAGTGTTCACTTGGATGGCTACTCAATTGTTCTGATGAGAAATTTAAAGAACAGATGAAGTATGACTCCATTGGGATCGAGGAAATGGAAACAGAATTATCATTTGACATGAAGACATTGCTAGAACCTAGAGAGGAAGGTGAGTCTGGGTCTGAATATGATGTAGAACAGTGAGTATAAGGACAGTGATGATGACTTTATCTGAAATTAATTTTGCTACCATTTTCAACTGTCTGTTGGTGACTAGTTTCACCTCAAAATGATGTGGGTGTCCATTAAAGGACTGCCACCTCTAGGAAGCCTTCTACAGAGTGACCTTGTGATGTGTACAGCAAAAATTCTCATGAAGAAAAATATCCCTTGAAAATTGAGTGAGAAATGAATTTTATGAAGACTAATTGCAATGTCAGACCTAAAGGTACATCTAATCATGCTCTCATCCTTCAGAGTTTTTTGTCAGTCAATCTTTATGAGACGAAGGTTGTATCTCTGGTAAAAATTGTTATGTGCTTGAGCAGCTGATCTCCTGTTTCCGTATTTGATGACTTACATGTGAAGTGGTGGCTTTTTAGAGTAAAAGCAAGCTTTGGCACATTTTAGATCCTAAAGTTGATATGTGTGTTATATACTTGTAGCTTGATGCTTCTTATAGGCTTTTAAGTTCTTCAAGGGAAACAAGTATCCCGTGATCAGATATCCTTAAATATTTAAAGTTATGCTTTTTATGATTTTAATAAATGCTGTAGAAGAAGCTTGCAGATTATAAAAATTTTTAATCAAGAGTCGTTATTGAATCCATGCATTTTAATGTTCCTTGCCCAACTTAAGGCATGCTCCAAATCAGTTCTGTTCTTCACTATCTATCCGTACCAAAATTTCTAGTGCACTGTTTCAAACCGATTCTTTTAGGTCTTCCTCTCCTTTAAGCTTCAGGATATTCATATTTAATGTTCTTTTACCTTTTTTTTTGGCATGCCTTGACATGGTCATTCGAGAATTTTTCATTTGCGTTCATCTTAAATCGTTCATGAATGGCAGATGACCCCTTAGAATTTATAGTTCCTGTTTGTGAGTATGGTTTCAGCAGAAAATGACATGGGAATGTGCTGATGGACGGCCATCTGCTGGAAGCCTTTTTCAGAGTGACGTTGTGATGTATGCAGCAAAACTTCTCATGCAGAAAGTCATTCTTTGAGTGCTGAGTGAGAAATGAAATTTATGGGCTCTTTGCAATGCCAAGACCTAAAGGTACAGCTGGTCATGCTCTCATCCTTCAGAAAATTTTGTTGCTCGTCTATCTTTTTGAGGTTAAAGATTATATCTCTTGTATATACTATTATGTGAAAGTTCGTAGCTTTTAGAGTAAAAGCAAGCTTTGACACCTTTTAGATCCTAAAATTGATGTCTATATTGCATAATCGTAGGCTCGTGCTTCTTATAGGCTTTTCAGTTCTTCTATACTTACAAGACTTGCCAGTCAGATGTGCTTAAATATTAAAACTCATGCTTTTTACAATTTCAATAGATGGTTCAGAAGAAACATTTAAATTATAAAAAGTTTTATCAGAAGTCTTTACCTAAATTCATGCATTTTAGTGTTGTTTCCCATCTTAAGGCATACTCGACCTCTCAGATACTATCTGCAATAAAATTTTACGTCACCGCATCAGACTGATTATTCTAGATCTTCTTTTCCTTCAAGCTTTAGGATTCATATTTAGTGTTCTTTTATCGATTTGCATTTTTGCATGCCTCGGCATAGCTGTTTGCCTATGAAAATCTTTGATGAATAGCAGATATCCCTTTAGAATTTATCATTGCGGTTCAAAATTTGAAGCATGATAATGATTTTGTTTACTTATTGTTGGGGGAAAATTGGATCATGCCAAAGTCCTTGTGAGATAGCTATCGCCGAGCCCCTGAAGGCACCATCTAGCATTTGATGCAATCCAGTCCAAGATACAACCAAGCTAATCCTCGAACTTTGATTGATACCAGAAGGCTTACTTCCAAGCTCGGTGCATTCCGACCTTCAATCTAAGCCTAGTGATAGTTTATCCCGGAATAGCAGTGACCCCTCACTAGTGTCTGATCTTGAATATCTGCCAAGCTTCTCGACTCCAACCTTCAGTTCAAATGAGACAATAGCAATTTTGAAGTAGCGATTCCTATCAATATCCGATCTCGAATGTGACCGAACCTCCAGTTAACCCACCTAAAACCAATTGAAGTGACCCTGACATAGTCCCAGCCAAGAGATTCGGTGCTCATCTGGCTCTCAGGCTCGTCCGACCTTAGGATCCAAAGCATGAGTCCAGCTTAGGTATCTGACTCCGAAACTTAGTCTATCTGACCTTAGATTCCATAGAACAACTATAACTCATGAAACTGGCTATTAAGCTCGGTAATCTCCGACCTTCAAGTATCAGTTATAGGAGCAGATATTTTTTATTCACACCATAACTAGATTATAGCTGGTCACTATTAGGTGATTACGATTACCTACTTATCCTCCATAACAGAATTGAAATGGTCTGAATAGTCCACTGACAATCGATTACAATAGTTACTGTCAATCTATTACAGCTCTATCTATAAATAAGATCCTCCATATATATCTTCTTCTTCTAATTATCTAACTTCTGATGAGTACTCCATTCTTGTTGACCATATTTCTAACTTGATCGTCGGAGGGTTCACACTGGAGCCACCCACCTCCGGTCAGGATATTATTTTGTAGGTCTCACCAGTGAGATCTCGGGCGTCCACTCCAGCATCTCTAGCGACAACTCGATTTCTTTACCAACACTTATTAAATCCGCAAAACTAAACAAATTCTTGTGTTGCTGAACTGCACTAGTTTCCTTGAGTATTTCTTGCATCTAAACTTTGCACTTATTCTTCTCTTCCATTTCATTCTGTTCTGCAAGGCAGACCTTTGACAACTGATTCATTAAAAGAAATAAGACAAGGTATTCTATTAAAAATATCTTGTAAGTTTACCGAACTATCTTTTTAATAAAATGCCCTTGATTATTGAATGTTGGCCGGTCGAACTAGTGCGATACAACATGCAGAAATTATTTGCTTTAAAAGATATTCTACAGAGTTGTCAAGTGATAGCTCAACAGTTATTTCTGACAACTTCCAATTTAATTACATACGGTGCTTTTACTAACTAACTCAACACAATTTAGTCTTATAGACCAACTGATAATAAGAATAATGATGCATCGACTAAGGTGTTTTGAGTTATTTGTGTATTGACACTTGGAGGGATAGTGTTACAATCTAGGATAGAGACTATGGGGTCTAGAGAAGCAACAAAACCTTAGGTTGCTGGAATTAGGCTATGACCTGAGTTTTTAATAAAACTGAACTAAAAAAATAGTGTTTTTGAAGAAATAAGTATTGTCTGTTATCAAGTTTTTACATGCCGATATCAAACCTATGGTTGTTGTCACAGAATAGTACAATACTGATGCATTACTTGTATGGCCGGCATGCACAGAGGCCCTCATAATCAGTAAAAATGAAAAGCAACTAGCATACACTGGAAAGGTATCCAATTGGTTTTGGCAACCTGAGGTTGGTACGGGTGTTGGTTTTGAATTAGAATGGTATAGTTCTAGTGGTACCATACCATTCCAATGGTATTTGATTCCTTGAATATTATCTAACAATTCTAGGGTTTAAATTGGGATTTTTAGTGCTTATACAATCAAATAACTGAAATCAAAGGCTTGCTAGAATTTTTTGGGAAAAAAATCTGATTATACATTACAAGAAGGAACTGGGCAAGATAAAATTATGTTTTTGATCAAAGAGGTTAGGGGAAAGCCAAGTAATGACTATAATAAAAGAGTGAAAGAAATAAATGGTAGAGGAAGAGGGAGGATAATATTGGACATGTTGAGGAAAACGCCTCAAATTCTCTCACAATAAGTATACAACGAGGTCTAGGACGATGAACAGAGTTCAACGAGCCTAAGAACACCCCAATCAAAATTCAGATGATGAAGATATACACGAGGGAGCATGCGGAGCTGCCGAACGGATCGCTGAAGTGGGGCCCATAGCTAACAGGCCTGCTGGAGTGGCCTAGGCACGCAAGCCCATGGGGCCGGCCCAGGCATGCATTGGCGCTCGGGCCAGCCACGCACGGGCGTGGCCCAGGTGCACAAGTCCATGGGGCCGGGCCAGGCGTGCATAGGCACGCGGGCGCAGCCAACAGTGCATTGGATCGCGTCCAGGCCCAGCGTGGGCATAAGCAGTGCGTGGGCGCGCGCATTGCCAGCCCAGGCCTAGGTGGACATGCGCAGCTTGGGCCCAAGCGGTCAAGCTGGGGTGGCATTCTGGCTCGAGTTCGGGCGATCACAAGTGGCTTTAACAGGGTCTATGGGAATTGCCTCATGGACCAGGTGTATTCATGAGGTCTAGGGCCTTGTTTGCACGATCGGATGATTGGTTTTACAGGTGGTGAAGATATGACGGGACAGGGCTTGTTAGAGTTGTAATTGGAGATTCATCTTCGACCTGGACACACACTAAGGCCTTTAAAAGGCCTAGAGCAGATTGAGAGCAGGGGTGTGGCTGAGATGTAGTTTGGTAGAGACCTGAGACGTGATTGAGAGCAAACCTGAGAGTGCTAGCGGACAGTAGGAGTAGAAGGCTCCGGGCAGACAGCTAAACAGTGAACTGTGGTTATTTCAGGAGGTCTCCAAGAGAGAGTTTGGTAAGAGTAGCTTCTTGTAGAGAAGATTGTATATGCGAGTTGAGAGTAGGTAATCTCCTCTTGTATTTATTCCTTTTTCTTAGTGAAGCTTTTCATACCCCATGGAGGCGAGCTTTTAGGCTGATCAACGTACTTGATTATATTTTTATTTTATTTTTCTTCTTTCTTCCTGCCGTAATATCCTGGTACGAGATCCTATCAATTGGTATCAGAGCGAGTTGATACCATAATAATTGGTATACGGTACTGGAGCACGGATTACAGTAGTGGTAATAAAGATCGAAGAATATGGAGAAGATAAGTGCAATCAAGATGGAGATCAATAGGTTCGATGGGAAGGATAATTTTTTCTTATGGCAAGGAAGCATAAAGGATGTCCCCATCTAACATGGATTGATCGATGCTCTCTTGTACGATGAGATGCCAGCCACCATGCATGTGAAGGATTGGAAGTGGATCCAGATGCAGATAGTGAGCACGATCTGCTTGTACCTAGCGAATGATGTCGTAATCTATATACTTGGCGAGACCTCCTCGATGGCTCTGTGGTCGAAGCTCAAAGAGTTGTACATAGCAAAGTCGCTCACCAACATACTATTCCTTTAGAGGTAGTTCTACCAACTATAGATGGACGAAGGTCAGAGCATGTAGGAGCATCTATCCAACATCCAGAAAATCCTCACTGATCTTTTTAGCATTGGCAAAAAAGTTGAGGAGAAGGCCAGAGTGTTGGTCTTGCTATCATCGCTTCCACCTTCTTTCGAGTCTTTGGTAACTACTTTTCTTATAGGTAAGAGTACTATCAAGATGGAAGAAATGATTTTTGCACTACACCAGAATGAGGTTCTCAAGTGAGAGAATCGAGCATCGAGTTCAGATGGCAACTCGACCTTGATAGTGATTGAAGATGATGGTGATAGAAGATGGAGTGGTAGGAGATTACGAGGTGGGCAGTCCAACTCCAAGACAAAGGATCAAAGCAAGATCAGATGCTACCGATGCGATGAGTTGAGACATCGAGTCAAGAATTGTCCATAACTTAAAGATTGGATATATGCTACTATGGCGATGGCCAATAGCAATACAGACGTCACTCCTTTTGGTAACTGATGAGATATCTACTTCTTCCTCCCAGTGGATTATGGATTCTGCTTATTTTCATCGTGTATGTTGTAGAGAGGAGCTGCTTGACTTCTTAGAGACTAATAAGGACACTATGTTCCTACTAGATGGATCGAGTTATGAGATCAAGGGTAGTGGGATGGTCAGCATGAAGCTCCATGATGAAATAGTGAAGAAGTTGGATGAGGTCCGATATATACCTAGCTTAAAGAAAAATCTAATCTTACTGAATAGATTGAATTTGATCGACTTCAGATAAAAAGCTGATGGAAAAATCTTAAAGATCATGCATGGCAGTAGAATAGTAATAAGAGAAAGAAAATATGGAGGACACTACCTCATGGCAGGGAGCCTAGTGCGAGGTAGAGCTTGAGGTGGAGATGGATCGGACACAAGATGGGAGACTCGGGGGGATGACATACAACATTGTAAGATGAAGTTTCTATTACCATAGAAGGCTGCCTCGAGTAGGTCTCAGATCAGAACGATTACAGTAGTCGATGAAAATGAGATTGAACGACCTAGCTCGACTCCTATGTTTGTCCATCTATGATCAGCAGGTGATTGCCCCAAGATATGAGGGCACGAGATGAGCTCTCAAATAGCTAGAGATCAAATATCAAGTCGAGATAGAGATTATTAAGGAAAATGCTTTGAATTCTCCCATAATAAGCCTACAGTGAGGTCCAGGATGACGAACAGAGTTCAACGAGCTTGAGAACACCCCAATGAGAGTCCAGGTGGTGAAGATATGCGCAAGAAAGCATGCGAAGCCACCGAATGGGTCACTGAAGTGGGGCCCATAACTAGTAGGCCTGCTGGAGGAGCGGCCTAGGCGCGCAGGCCAACGAGGCCGGCCCATGCGCTCATAGGCGTGCGGGCACGGCCCACAGCGCGTTAGGCCGCGTCCAAGCCCAGTGCGGGCATGAGCAGCTTGCGGGCACGTGCATTGCCAGCCTAGGCCCAAGTAGGCGCATGCACGAGCGCAACTTGGGCCTAGGCGGTCACACTGGGGTAGCATTTTGGCTCAGGTTCAAGCGACCGCAGGTGGCTTTCACAAGGTCTATAGGAATTGCCTCATGGACCAGGTGTATTCACGGGGTCCAAGGCCTTGTTTGCACGATTAGACGATTGATTTTACAGGTGGTGAAGATTTGATGGGACAGGGCTTGTTAGAGTTGTAATAGGAGATTCATCTTTGAGCTGGACACGGACTGAGGCCTTTAAAAGGCTTGGAGCAGACCGAGAGCAGGGGTGTGGCTGAGGTGTGGTTCGGTAGAGACCTGAGACGTGATTGAGAGTAGACTTGAGAGCGCCAGTGGATAGCAAGAGCAGGAGGCTTCGGACAGACAGCTAGGCAGTGGACTGCGGTCATTTCAGGAGGTCTCCAAGAGAGAGCTTGGTAAGGATAGCTTCTTATAGAGATGATTGTATATGCGAGTTGAGAGTAGGTAATTTCTTCTTGTATCTATTTCTTTTTCTTAGTGAAACTTTGCATGCCTCATAGAGGCGAGCTTTTAAGCTGATATACGTACTTGATTTTATTTTTATTTTATTTTCTTCTTTCTTCCTACCATAATATCTTAGCATAAGATCCTCATCAATTGATATAAGAGTGAGTTGATACCACAACAATTGGTATCAGAGTGAGTTGATACTACAATAGGACCCAATCTAAAATCTTAGAATCACACATAGGGTTGCAAGC